>JAWZSL010000016.1:17468409-17878409 GCA_034769285.1 Lutjanus argentimaculatus | reverse complement strand
GATACACTAATGAAAATATACTTATAAATACTTATAATTTTATATTCTACTGCTGCCATATTCTGCCAAAAGATCAATCTTACACACGACACCTTTAAATAACATCAAGCATGTTCCAAAAGAGAAATGTTATTATGAAGAGTTAGTGTTTTAACATAGAAATTCTGTTACTACCTGATACCACTCATAATCATCTGAACTATCCCTTTAAGTGTCATGAGATTGAGGACAAAATAATATGTTAAAATACTCAAGTGTCCTCTTGTTTACTCTCATTAAGGTGGAGATTGACGATTACCAGAACTATGAAAAGGCTCTAGATGCTCTGACTGAAGCTTTCAAGTGGTCTCAAAAGCGAAGGACTCTTCGTCTGGACAACAGGAAGCAAGACTGGCCGACCTGCAGCATAAAATCACCCTAATCAAGAAGTTTGTCCATGCACGCAGGTAAGAATATAACAATATAACTCATATTTGCTTTCTTTTATATTTTCCTCATGTTGCAGGGGTGTTTGTTATCATGTGGATGTTAATTTCACCTGAGCTTTTTGTCATTTATCTGCAGGTTATATGCGGAGGATGCTGGCGAGGCTGTGCAATTATGTGAAGCCTTGCTGGAGGAGCCAGACTTGGACCCTGCAGTCAGGGTTGGAGATGCATTTGGCTTCCTGGTGGAGCACCACTGTCAGCAAGGCAACTTCCAAGTGGTGACTATCATTTTTTCTAATATTTCTATAAAGTGAAATTACACTTTGTTAAAAAGAAAACATTTCATCCTGTCAAAGAAAGTATTAAATATTGAATCATTTGAATTTTAAGCTGATTTCTCTGGATTTATGGCTCTAAACTGTAAAAAGCTCTTGTACAAACATTCAACTCCTTACCTTCTTTCCATCTTTCTCCCTCAGGCCTATCGTAAGCTGGAGGAGCTCCAGAAGCTTTTGCCAACGCAGAACGTCCGGTACTATGTTAGCCAATCCAGCCTGGAGGCCTTGCAAAAGGAGATGGGTGTACACCTTGATCGTGGTGACAACAGGCACATTGTGAAGGAGGATGATGAAGTGGAGGAGGACTTAAATGTATCTTAAATAAAAAAACGTCAAACTGATGATTTCTATTTTGTTACACGATATAATGTAGTAAACAATATGCAAAGAGTCTGCACTTTCTCAGACCGGAAATGACTGTGGAGTTGGTTCAACGCAGCAGAGATGTGTCAGAGTTACCAACAGAAGTCACATGGGTAAAATGAGCACACTGATTGGTTGTAGAAGGCACTTGAGCATCACGCAGTAGATGAGCACTGTGGAACAAAGACAGAAGAGATGGAAGGAGAGGAAGCTACACAGAAACCACATGAGAATGGCAAAGATGGATCAATACAGATTGTTGCCTTTGAGCTGAATTTTATTTTGAAGTTTGCTGTTTGTCATAGATTTATCCTCAGATCTAATTTTGTGTTTTCGTACAATGTATTTTTTTATTCAATGATGTGTTAAAGGTAGTGTCCTCTCAGTGTCAAAAGTTCTATCTGTGTAAAGCAATTTGCAGCTATTTTTGATAACTTGTGGGTCAGTTTATACTTAGCGCACGATATTGTGAATTAATTATTTTACATTACATTATTCCTATATTGTAAAGTTCGTATAATAAAACATTTTAAAAATAAAATTGTACTGTGTGGCCTGAAAAGTTTTATGTTAGTGATATTCATGTACTCTTGGAACAGACCGAAGACAGCGGTTATACCAATTGTAGTCACAAGATGGTGCTGCTGTCAATGATATTATTAACCTGCCTCATCTAAACTTTCCACTAGGAGTAATTTTCAACAGACAGATTGAATTTCTAGTTAAAAATATCCTTTAAATAACCAAATACTGTCTACATAATGTAATTAGGCCCTGAGCACCAACCAAAATGAATCTAGCTGAAAGAAAGTAGTTCCAGTAGATTCAAATGCAGAAAAAATAGTTCCTATATGAAACTGCTCACAACAAAGCTTCTGGAGTATCTTGAGCGATCAGGTCATGATTTTCATTAAGATATGCCGATTCTGAATTTTTCAAATGTATTTTTTGGTAGTTTGAGCACTACAAGCCTAATGCCTTTTAGTTCCATCATACTGGAAAGAAGGCAGATATCTCTATGGCTGATAACTCATGACCGAAACATCACTGCTTGCCGCTTTAATTTGTCATTTTATTCTCAAATAAATGCACACAACATAGGCAAAATCTGATCATATTTTGATTACATACCTTTATCTTTGGCTCAAGCTACTGAATTCTAAAGCAAGTGCACTGAATGACACAAAAATACAACAGAAAAAAAGAGGAATTAGCAAATGTGCTGTAGAAATGACTAATATACTTACTACCTTAAATCATGTACACCTGATGTGGGAAATTAGCAGAGCTCATCTTTTCAGACAGGGTTATAAGGTCAAGCCCATATTGAGGCTTACCTTAAAATATGATGATATCAGCTTGTATATCTTAGCTAATCTTTAAAAGGTTCAGCTAGGGAGAATGAAGTTAGTGGAGAAAGTCAGACAACAAAGGACAGTTATTTCTCTCTTAATTCAATTTACAATGACATTTGTGTTGCTATTCATGAAATAAATAAAAAAGTTATCTTCAGTATAAAAATAAAGTGTGCAAAAAGACAACAAGAGTGTCAGCACCAGTTGTACAATAGGCTGTCTGTGTTGTCGACCCATGGCAACATATTGTTGGTGGATACAGTGAGTGTGTTCGTCTCAGCAGCTGTTGACAGTGAATAAAGGTAAAGATGAACACACAGGATCACCTGCCAGCTTCAAATGAACTTCAGGAGCGACTTCAAGCTCTGACAGAAGAAAATGTGAGTAAATGTAGCAGTGAGTCTTCATATGCAGGTGGACTTTTTACACCTGAGAAGGGCACATGTTGGCTAGGCTGTTGGCTTCTGAAGTAAACTAAACGAAAAGGAAAAAAGAAGTTAATATAAGCTACAAGACTGCCAACATGGGAGATGATATCGACCTTAATTAATAGGCCCAGTATTGTTAACACCTGTTTACCTTGCTATTTTATAAATATATGATTGCTGTGAAAGAGGTTTATTCAAGGGGATAATGTGCCTTTGTCATCTCATTGTCAAGAAGAGTTTCTGTTCACCTCACTTTAGTTGCAGCTGCGTGACAAAAATGAACGTCTTTTCACCAAAGTGGGCTACCTGGAGAGCAGACTGGGCCACCTGGCCGGCTCCAACACAGACCTGTCCTGCAGGCTGGTGCAGAGTGAAGAGGAAAAACTGAAGGTGCAGTTCATGAGCTGCACCTTAAACATAGCCTATATGAGCTTCACTGTTTCTCTCCAGTGCAGAACCAGAAGATTTTGAATTCCTTGTTTCATCTTTCAGATATCTAAGGAGCTTGTGGAGGAGAAAATTCAGATGAACAAGATGAGAGAGCAGTTTGAAGAGGAGACATTTGAGCTGAAAAACAAGGTGAGGATTTGCAGAAGGTGATGTAGTGGTGATTAAAAAGTGGGTAAAATTGATCAGTATCGCAATAAGATAAATGCCCAGAAGAGAAAATCCAATTAAATGGTCTTGTTAAGAACAAATGTGTGAAGAAGCTCAACAGAGCATATTGATCAACTGATACTGTCACAGCTATATCGGCCTATATCTGTTTCCAACATCTATGTTGTCTGATATGCGACCATATGAAAACTTTTTTCAACAGACCATAATGCAGATTGGTTTCACTTGTTAGCTTTTATAGGCAACATTTTATGTATTTTTGATCCTTTTCCTTAATTCAGGTTTTATATAAAGATATATTTTGCTCCATTTGTGTTTTTTTTTTTTAATTCATTATTAAAGATAGCAGCGAAAATTTACTGTTTCAGTGACATGCTTTTAGGGATCATTGCAAAAATGTGTGCTTATGTATACTTTTTATATTTTGTATAAAGAATACTGGCTGATATATCCTCCTAAGACACTGACACGCAATGACACTGAGGCCTTTATTTCAAACCTCATGCATGTCGTGTATTTGAGTCCTAATGTCCAAGAAAAGCACATCCTGGGCTTTGATGTAACATACTTAGGAGTGTGGCCAAAACAGCACATCTTCTGTCATTTCAAAATGGCAGGCAAGATTTTGAAGGTTAATGTTAACTTTAAGCCTTTTCGAAATACACATTTTTAACTCATGTCCTTTTGCAGGACACAGTGGAACCTGCTTCTTCTCATTTTCAACCATTTTCCATTACTTCAGGAAACACTGAGTGAGGCAGGACAGATCCAGAAAACGGACAAGAAGATTTAATAATTTAATGAAGTTAAATTAGAGTTTTTATTGGTTAATTCTCCTCTACATCCCTGCTCACCGTGCAATTCACTGAGGCTGTGCTGCACTTTCTGTCCCCTTGTTAGATATTGAACCAAGACGGTGTGATAACAGAGCTTGAGATGGAGCGAGACAAGCTGTTCAGGGAACTCCAGTCAGCCGAGGCTCGTCTGAAAGTGGGAGAGAAGAGCGGCCAAGACCTGACAGAGGAGCACACCACACTGAAGAAGAACTACCTCACACTGGTTGAGGTCCACAATAAAGAGTTGGCACAGAGTGAAGAGCTGAGCGCTGAGCTGCTGGCACTGGCCCAGGCCCAGGACGCCCTCCGCAGGCAGCTGGAGGAGCAGCAGCAGACTGTGAGGACCACCGCCCAGGGCCTGCATGGTGAGCTTGACAGGGTGAAGGTCCTGATCGACCGCATGTCGCAAAACAGAGTCAAGGTGAGACGGTGTGTTAATTAATCTTCACTTCTGTTCAGATGCAGAGGAAGTGCAAACAGGAAGTTTTTAGTTCCTGAGTTAAGTCCCTGTCACTTGATAGTTCCTAAGACCTTTGGGACTTTTGATGAAGTTGTAGTAATACTAATAGTAATAAGAGTTTAAATGTTTATTACAATATTATAACATCACTATTTCAACAGCTTGAGGATCTGGCAGCTTTGGACAAGGAACAAAAAAACATGGAAAAAACTGTAAGTATTTTTGTACAAAACATATTTCATCGCTGGAACAGTGGCCAATACAGTACAGATGTTTTCAGGGCATCAGTAAACTATGTAACTGCAGTTTCTGTAACCGCCTGCGTCCTTCGCCTTCTCATTCATCTGCTCTCATACAGCTACTTGGAAACCAAGATGAGATTAAAGACATGCTGGAGAAAATGAAGAACAGCTACAAAGAGCAGCAGAGGAAACTGGAGGAGAAAGTGTGAGGGCCAGTGAATGTTTGTCATTTACTCATGCACAGGCTTAATTAAGATGAAACATGATTATCTTTTCATCATCTCAGGATGTATTCGTCCCACATGCATCTGCTCTGTGTTCCCTCTTTGATTCTTCCTCTGCGCTGTGGCTTTATTTGCTGCGTGTGATGTGGTCTCTTTGCTGGCCCCTGTGATGTGGCCGTCTGTGGGTTTTGGTCACTACTCTCTTGTGGTTGGGTCTGTGTTTGGTCATCAGGGTGGTGATGGGTAAAGAGCACCAGGAGGACAAGAGGACGATCCATAAGAGCCAGCAGGAACTATCTGAGCAGAGTGCGGTGAGCATGACGAATCCCATACTGATTTACAGAAAGTTAAGAAAGACAGGATTTGTCAACACTGTCACTGTTTTGCAACCTTTGAATTCATCTTAATTTTTAGCAGCAAGTTGCAGAAGTTACTTGTTGAATTCGTGTCAAATTCAAATCGTATTTGTTATTTCCGTCCAAGGCCCTGATGTGCTCTCAGAGCCAAGCGAAGGAGGTCGAAGAAGAGAACTCAAAGCTGCAGCTTCAAGTCAAACAGCTGAATGAGGAATACCGCGCGAGGCTCGTGTGCTATTTACAGGACTTAGCTGTGAGTTTCATCACTCACAAATGCATTTCTACAAACATAATAGGGGTGTAACAAAATATCAAATATCACTATAAAAAAATGTCTCAGTGCTGCATTGTTTTTATTTAACCATTGTACTTATATAATTCAAGCACTGATTGCCATTTCCAGTTCTAGAACAATTAATGCCATGTCATGGCACTTCAAGTTAAAAGGACAAAAATCATTTTATACAAACAAAAAAGGCTGTACACATCAGACTGATTATTTAGTTGAAAAGGGCCTTTTTTCCAAGTCAGAAAAAAATACTAAAATGTCGTACCATAGACTTTTTATTGTGGTATCATTGTGAGTTTTTTGTATTATTGTTACATCTCTAAAACATAAAGTAGGATGTTCTCAAACACAACCTCCTCCTGCATGTCTTCCATTTAGGAGTACTTTGATGGACTTGGAGAAGGTAAAGGCCCGTCAGAGTCCTCTGAGATGAGGACGTTTGTGGACAGCATGCTGCAGGACGTTCGTTCATCCTACAGGGCCAGAGAGGAACAGCTCGCCTCTGCTGCTCGCTCCTATAAGAAGAGACTTCAGAAGATCACAAAGACCCATCATGCTCTCCTTATTGCATACAGGTGAGACTTCTTTACTGTTCGTTTAAACTAGAGTTGGGACGGATGACATCCAGTATCAATACTGATACTGATGTGTTTGACTTATTGGATATCAGACTGACATCAATTCACAAACTGGATCCAGCTTCCATGTTTTTTTTTTTTTTTATGAATTAAAATATGTAATAATGCTACAGCCAAAATGTTGTTGCAAAAATGAATTAATAATTAAACAGTTCTGCAAAGACATCCAGTATTTCCATATTTTTTTCCTCCCAGAATTCTATGAGTTAGACATTCAGGCAAAGATTAGAGACTCAATCAAAAAACAAACAACATAATTCTGTGTAGCAGAGTTTTATTTTTTTTTACTCTGTACAACGCATCTTCAGCAATTACAAATTAAATTGCTCCTAAAGACTTTCACATCCTGGGAATGAGACTTAACAGCCAACCAAGTTTCTCCAGAATCGCTGCAGCTTCCACCGTGAGGATTATGTACATGCACAAACTTATGTCAGTTCATTGGGAAAACATTGTAGAAGGACTTTGGAAAATGGCATTTTGACACTAAAATGTAAGTACTTAGAATAAAATTTGATTGTTTGAATTTGAGTACATAAGGAACACTACTGTGAAGCTACAGAATGATATAAAAACTTCCAAAAAACTAAAAATAATGGACCCACCATCTAATTTAAAAGATTCTCTCCTGATTTTGTTTGATTTAAGTGTGTTTGAGGTGTGGGGTATCAGCGCTGCCATTAAGAGCAAATTCCCTCTTCATCCATAATGAGTAACTGGCCGCACTGGTACACTGTGATCTTCAGGGTTCAGAGGGATCAGATCTTGGCCCAACATGAGAGCACTCTTGACCCTGGACCCCCAGAAGCCCACTTCAGCCTGGAGGCCACTGAGCTCAGAGACGAAACTGAGAAGGAGCTCCAGCACCTCCGTCAGGACAAGGCGAGGCTGGAGGGCGAGCTGCAGGCGGCCCGGGAGCAGGTAGCACCATAGAAAGATGGCTGCTTTGAAGTGGATTGATCTGCTTTTGTTTTGTCTGCTGGATGCTTGTATTTGGTCTGTGGGGACTCGTCTTTGTGTCCATACTTCCTTTATAAAGACAAACACTGTTTGTTTTGTGAGAGATGAACTGGAAGAATGACTTCAAAGTTTGTGTCCTGCGGTAACAAAAAAGCTGCAGCAGACGTGGACTGCAGATCAGGTAGCAACACTGATGGATGTGTGTTGACGTTAAACCTTAAAGGACATCGTCTTGTAACATTCCCATATGGTCGTGATGTGGAATTCTTTAATGGGTTAGGGAGTCATTACTTGACCAACTTTCAGGGAAAATTCAAAGAAGCACAGTGCGCATATTTCAAAACACTAATATTTAGGCAAAGGTTTCTATAATGCCACTAAAGGCACCGCAAATGTTATCGGAGCGTACTGTAGAGACCTAGAGGGAATGTCCTATAGTAATGGTCCAATAAAGTGTGCGTCCTTTACACCAGTGGGGACATTGTTATATTACCTACAGAGAACCATGTGGGAAGGCTTTCTTTATGTCCCACAAGTTCTCTTTGTGATGCCATGTTACCATAAAAGAACAAAAACGAAACATACATCTAAAGTCGTGTTGGGGACGTACAATATACCAGCTGCAGTCTTGACTGAAATGTCCCCATGTGACTAACAGAGAAGCATATGGGAATGTTCTCTAACGGCCCAAATGTCTTCTCTGTAATGGTGCGACGTGACTATAAAATAGCCAAAATGTAACATCTCCCTAAAGTCATATAGGGAATGAACTGCAGCACTTTCATAGACAAAACCAGCATTTTAGCAACGTCCCAGATGTTCGGGACATTCATCATCTTTTGAGCATTTTTAGGGAATGTTACGCAAGATCCCCAGAATGTCCCCTCCTATGTGAGTTGAAAGAGAATGAGCATATCTCCCAGCATGTTGAACTGTTCCTTTAATATGTTGTGTTTCTGACTAAACTGACTCTTCCTTAAATTAAGTTCTTCTGGGAAAAAATAAGGTTCTTACAATTTAATTGAATGAAAAGCATGATAGAGATAACTGTTTTCACTTTTTAGGAGGAAAATATTGCAGCTCAGATTATGTTTATGTCACACACTTCATTCATATTGCCTTGTTATGAATACATACATTTATGTGCTTATGAGGATTCAAGCTGACTTTTCTGTTCCAGGTGGCAAACCTCAAAATGCCAGTTCAAAATTTAAACCACCGGGAGTGAGTGTCATTTTTGTATTTTACCAAATGACGGATTTGGTCAGCTGTGGATTGTGTCATAAAAATTATGTATTATGTAACTTAATCAGACCGGCAAAACTGGAGGAGATATGCGAGGAATCCTGGATGGACATACGGAAACAGCTGAGGGAGATCACAGACTCTACACTGGTAAACAAAACGCTCTCACCCTGTGACATCTGGACTGCTGAATTTCACAAACAAATTTTTATTTTATAAGCGCACTTGAAAGCTTTTGTTTGAAGAAATAAACATGTGATTAAGGTGTTTTGAAGTTTTCTTTTCTTCACACAGGTGGGCTTTGAGAAGGAGCGTGCTGTCCTCATCACAAGGGCAACCGTTGCAGAGGCGCAGGTGTCAGAGTTGCAGGACTACATTGACAACCACCTGGGCAGGTCAGGAAGTTACTCCATGTGAAAGTCATATAATGTTCGCTTTCAGCTGAGTGTTACATATTGAGCTTTACCACTGCCTGCAGGTACAAGGAGGAGATCTCACATCTGTGCAGACTGCAGGGGACACAGGAGGCGAGACGTTCCCAAAGTGCTAATTCATCACTCCGTTAGGAAAACTGGCCACAGAACCTGAGCCTCTGTCTAATTCAAACTATATTGCAATGCATGACTACTTTTAAGTTTTAAACTTTGTAACTAAATATTAAATATAAAAATGAAAACTCATTCATTGGGTTTTAAATGAATAAATACAGATTTAAAGTTAAGCAGAGCTCTACTGTGCAATTAGTTTAATTAATGTGGAGATGTGTGTTTACCCAAATTAAAATAAATGCATAAAAATAAATTCAAGTGTTGTTGGGATATGTAGTCAACAAAGCTATATTGTGCTAAAAAGTCTTAAGGTGTATTGTTGCTAATTGTACCTAAAATGTTGGTTAACCTAGTTAGCTGATGGCTCAGCAGAGAATTATTTTGCTCAATCCACCTGAAAGAGGCAGATTTTTTAAAAGTTAAGTTTTAAGTTAATACTGGGTCTCAGTTAAATTGGAGATTGAACCTCAGTTTAGTTTTTACACTAAACCTGGATTAAATTTAATTCTGTTGCACCCAAACTTTAAAGAGGTTTAAATGTAATCTTTCTTCATTTTCAAATAGATGATTTTATCAGGTTTGAAAATTAATTCTTGTTGGTATTACCCAGCCATAGTAAAACTATTAAACATTTATTTCAGTGTAATCATACATAAACCAGCGCTGATTTTATTTAAATTAGAACATTTGACTCCTTTTTAAGTGGAAGCTGAATGTGCTGTTTTGACCAGAGAGGCATGTGTGTGGTGTGCATTTATTTACACCATCACTAGGTGGTGCTGCTCATACTGATGGTTTTCTCTATGAAAGGCCCCCAAAGAAAGCCGGCCTTGAGAAAAAAATGCCTGGAATGTTTGTAAAGCTTATGTCAATTTCACGAGCTCGGGAGAAGAAAGCGTGGTGACAATGAGGGGTCACCCTGGTGAGAATAATGTCATTACATGTTACCCAGACACGTACACGCCCGTGAATACTTTCCTTCAATGCCGGGCTGAGAACTGCAGCGCAAACAAGCCGGGCTTTTTCCAGAATGAGGGTTCATATTTATAACCTCAGTGTTGGAGTGAATAGGCATCTATTCCCTTTAAATCCCTTTAATAGTGAAAGGGTCTGCATTTTTTTTCTGGTGTGTTTTGGTAGCTGGGTTTCGTAGTTTGCATTAGTGCAATAGCTGACATAACTTTAAAATGAGGAATTCCTTTTAAAAGTTTGGTTTAAAAGTTTTGGTTTAAAAAAAAAATGCAACTGAGATTTATGATGAAAAATTGAAATGTTGCAGTTAAAACACTGTGAAGAATGATGGGAAAAGTAGAGGAGATGGAAAGAGTCATACACGTCACCCCAATCCTCTTTTCAGGGGGCATGCCAGTAGGAGGAGGGGAGCAGGGGTGTGAAAGTTTGAGAGGAATGGGAAGTGGGATTTTGTTAGTAATGTATTACACTCCCAGGGCCCTGGGAAAAGGGGTGGGGGGTGTTCAGCTTGGGTCCATGCCAACATAGTCACTGTGCCAAAGCGCTGGGTGCTGGGGACCACTCCTCTCACCGGCAGATCTGTGGGAAAATCAAAACCAGGTTGTTCTTTGCTGCTCTGCCAACAAAGACAGAGAGACGATATGCCGGCAGAGGCGTCTGCAAACCTGCACAAATGAAGTGAAGTCTGAGTAAACAAAAAGCAAGAAAAGTAGCAGAAGTTGTAGCAGTAGCAGAGTTGAAGTCTGGTGCACCACAGCTGGCCCCCAGTCGAGGCCAAATGCCAAGTTTTTTTCACCAACTTGGGGCATTTTGGAGAAGCTCATTTCTTGGAATGTGAACAACTTTTTATTAAGAACTATATGTGGACATTATCGTCATGCAAATACTCATAATATCAATGATCACATTAAATTAAACTAGTCTAATAATTAACAAAAACTTAAAATACTGATTTTGTTACCATGTTGAAATGTTTAGGTATTGTTAAACAATTCAATGATGAAACATTGCTCAGATAAACAACCAAAAGACTGTTGCATTTGACAAATTTAGTTTAAGTTAGTAATCTAATTAATTTTTTAAAAAATCTTAAAAGTGACTTAACTTTTTCAAGCAAAATGTAGACAATTTCCTCACTTCCAGTGACATTTATCACCCAAACTCCTCAAATCTACGTATTATAAATCTCCATTCATTCATTTGAAGCAGCAATTGACTGAAATAATCTTACTGATCCCACACAGTCCTCTTCCATGGAGCTGTAATGTTGCACTGCCAAGTTTCTGCAGTAGCCCAGAATGGACAAACCAAACACTGGCTCTAGAGAAGCCTTTCACATTCTTTGTGATTTTTGCAGTGACCGTAGGATCTCCTACAGGTGTGGCAAGTTGGTTGTAGTCTCAATCCTCACTGCTAGATGCCCCAAAAACTTACACACTGGTCCTTTAAATGTTGATGAAAAGTTCAATATAAGTCCATTACAGACAAGTCACACATCAGTTTGCTTCTGATTCTCTCATAGCTGCATTAAACATTAAATCATTCAAAATGCTGACGCAAAGCACGTTATCATAAAATGTTTTGCTACGTTTTTTTAAATGTCTTATGTTTTGTCTTTACCAAAGCTACATTTTGTCCTTATATCGTAAAATGCAATCCACAACATGTTGAGCTTCTCCCTCAGAAATGACCATTAATTTGAACTGACTCTTTTCTGTCTCATCAAAACTGAACATTTTAAGCTTCACAAAGACAACAAATCATTTGCATCCTGTTACATTGTACAGGTGTTGCTTCTGTAGTAAAGAGCTTATGTTCAGTTCTCTCCAGTATCATATCATGTTACATTGGTAAAAACCGTAACTGTGTAATTCACTTCACATTCATACCTGCATGTTAGGCTCTCATCTATCTTTTTTTCTTTCTCTTTGATCTGATAAAACAACATATGGTTCTTTTTTGTCCGTGTCAAATAAAAAAACTAGATTTGGTTTTTAAAATCAAAACTAATGTTTTATGTCATTTTACAGTATATCATGTTACAGTGTGAAAAGTTTATTGTTGGAGATGATATTTTCACGTTATTAGGACATACAAACTTATCTTGTTCTAGCAAGAAACATTTCTTGTTATAAGATATCCCTTTTCATCTTGTTATAAAGTGAAACGTTCATAACATAACGTATTGCTTTAAACGTATAATTTATTGTTTCATGTAATAATCCTTAGGGTTAGAACACGTTAACTTATATGTTAACACTATAAGCTGTCTTGCAGTTCACGTTATAAGTTAAATAGTATATTGTTATAACAAGAAACTTTTCACATTATAATGTGATTCTGATCCATTCTGGCAGCAATATCTGCCCTGTTTGGTTTGTCAAATAACACAGTAAAAATAAAAATAACTGGAATTACTGAGCTGACAAATACTTCATGGTATTTCAAAATTTTAGGAAAATACCACCACTAATTGTAATACTCTTGTTGTTGAAAGAAGGTTCAGTCAAATTCACGAAAAGAAAAAATTGTGAATGGTTTTACAAGAGCACCCAGAACATTAGCATTCTGATTTATGTTGAATCATTATACTGCTAAACCCTGACCTCATCAACATCACAACTGCGAGTAAACTATTTGATGCTTATTCACTTTCCCTGCTCTCTTGTGTTTTGTTGGTGATGCTTTGGGCACAGATTTGTTTTGTGACCAGCGCAGTGGGAAAGAGGTTGGATGAATGTGTGGTTCTGAGGATGGGAAGCAGGGTGGAGCGAGGCAGAGGAAGTACCTCACATGGCCTGCGATGGGCCGCTCGTCAAGAGGCCCTTTGTTTTAGGAGGTTAATGCCTAATTGATACAGGCTTAATGAGAGCGAGCTGTGTGTGCAGAGTGTGTGTGAGCCGGGGGCTGGACGGCCCTGCCATAATTGGAACGGACAAGCCTTGTGTGGAGGAGTGCACAGGGAAGGGATTTATGGGAACGCAAGGAAAGGACAGGGAGAGTGGGAACGAGGAAGAAAAGGTGACAACGAGAACGAGGAATGTGGAGGCAGTGGGGAGAGGAATCTGGTGTGATAGTGAGAGTATTGTAAAATCATGAGAAAGAGGTAGTGACAATGATAAAGTGAGCATGAAGTTCAACCAGGATGTTCCCATAGATGTTGACTTGATGCCCATTTAAGTTTCATGGATTGTTTCTTGGATTCTCCCATGAAACTGATACGAATTATGGTCCATTTTTTAGGTTGCTGCAGATTGTATGTTACATATACCAGTAATAGAATCAGTTTGACACAATAGTAACACTTTATAATAACCATCAATAAGAAATGGCAAATTAATAATTAATTTAAGTTCAGTTAATAGTTATTTAACTGTTAACAAACAATATTAATATTTGTTAAGGAACTGTAAACCTGTTACATAGAGAGATGGACCAAATATTTATAACTCTTTGTTAATGGTTAATAATTAGTTTGTAAACTGTCTATAAAATTATTTGGATGGTTTTTATGAAGTTTCAACTGATGATTATAATACATTGGTTATGTAGCATTGGGTTACGTAGTGTTGTGTTATGCAGGGCAGCGATGCGTTACGTGGCGTTACATTACGGGGCATTGTGTTACATGGCATTGCGTAGCTTTACCTACATGAACTAATATAAATAATCTACTTATTTCAACCTAAAGCATGATCTTTTCCGAAACCATCCCAAGTATTTTTGTTTCCTAAACCAACCCAAGTAGGTTTTGTGTGTATTTTGAAAGTCTGCATAATTAATCAATGCATAATTAATGGTTAATGTTAATAATTAGTTTGTAAACTGTCTATAACATTATTTGGGTGGTTATTATTAAAGTTGAAATAATGTATAGCATTGCGTTGCATAACATTGCACTACATAGTGTTGCATTGCATTATGTTGGATAGCATAAAGTTGTATAGTGTTGTGTATTATTGCATGACATTTTGTTACTTTACGCGTGTGAATTGATGCAAGTAACATAACTTATTTCAACCCAAAGCATGATTGTTTCCCAAGCTTTCTCAAGTATTTTTGTTTCCTAAACCTACCCAAGTAGGGTTTGTGCCAGTATTTTCAAAGTCTGCATAATCCTGCACATGCAAAGATTTGCTAGAAGGGTACCTACAGCATCATAGTTTGAAGAACAGGGCCACTGACCAAGCGACCTGGTACACACTGGGAATGAGAATGTGTTGTCTGTAAATATTATCTGGATTGCCATTATAGACTTGCAACTGATTTTTATAAAACAGTGGCTTAATATATGGTTTATAAAGTATATAGCATCATTTTAATGCTTGTTAACTGTAAAATAACTATTAACTAAAGTTGAATTGATCTATTTACTATTTATCACTGCCGGTTGTTATAAAATGTTACAATACCATTTTTATCATGCATTTTAATTAATGAATGCATAAATGCTGACATCAACTCTGTAACTGTCTATTTTCTGAGACACCTGTCTTTTCTTCTCTGATGAGCTGTCTTTTCGACCCCCTCCTTCAGTCTGACAGTCTCAGACTATTCATACAAGAGTCCCCAGCTCTGCTCCAGACAAGCTTTCAGTATGAAGGCTGGAGAGGCATTAAGAGGGAGGAGGGAAGGGGGCAGGAGAGGGGAGCACAGAAGAGCCGTGCACTTCAGAAAACCTTGAAGAATTAGGGCTGAAAGCTATGGAGATTCTGGGTGGCTAAGAAAAAGGGGGAAAAAAGAATGAAAAGAAGAAAAAATAAAGGGGGTCAGTGTGCATAATTAAAAAGATGAGAGGGGAAACAATGAGAAATGGATTTTTGGAAGTGAGGCTTAAACAGAATGAGCTGCAAAGAGACAAATTGAACGGTCTAAAATGAGAGTGTTGAGGAAAGACAGAATATAGGGTGAGACAAGGGAGGAGGAAGAGGTACAGTAAGGGTGAGAAAGACAGGGGAGGGAGGCAGCTTCATGAACAAGAGCGAGTGAGAATGAGGCTGAGTGTCGGTGAGGGAAGGAGAGAGGGACAGACCCTCTGTTTTCCCACACTCGCTCGGTTCCCACAGCGGACCTGGCTAATCCCTGTCTTAATTGGGGGAGAATTCCAGCGCACATGTTCCCCTGGAATGAGCGTAGAGCGAAGGGAGAGGAAGGCCCGGCAGCTTCTGACACATCAGACAGGCCACAGCGGCTGGGCTGATGCACAATGTGTGAGTGCACTTTGTTGGAATATAAACATGCCGCCCAACTGTCAGCACGTCTGACGCATAAATGGCTTCACAGGTTTCTCTGCTTCTTTTTCTTTTCACTCAGTCCAACATTAAAAGTGCTCTTAGCAACCACTTAGCATTGCTCAGTCACATTGCACCATGTGAAAAGTATGTAACCTAACATTTCATGAATGTTAAAAGGACAAAAAGCAACCTAAAACATTTGTACATTGTTTAAAGGGTCAGTTAACCCAAATTTCGCACATTTGCTTTTTTCCCCTTACCTCTACAGCTGTCTAGTGATCGACAGTTTAAGTTTTGTCTCCAAGACATTTGATGATATTCAATTCAATATCAGTGAATAGAATTTTGTTTATTGTGCAAAATTACAATTAAATGACATTTCACAAGAATATTGTCACTATAAAAATTGCTGATAGTGACATTTATATGTATGGATTATTATAATAACTCGGACTAACTAGCGAGTGAACATAGTGGAGCATTTATAAGCTAAACAACCAGAAATTTCCCTCAGGAGTTGGTGGAGACCAAAACAGAGCTAAAGGGGAGCATATATTGGACTTAAGCCTCTTTCACACATAGTTTCCTGTAAATTACTGAGGTGTAACTGCTTTTCACTATTCACATTTGCAGCTACATCAAGGCATATTTCCATCTTGCACTTTTCATGCAGACAATGCTGAAATAAATGAGGCAAGGGACAGTCCAGCATGTGTCGAAAATGCAACACTCATGGATGCCATCCACCATAAAACCCAACAGAGGAACAAGGCTGGATGTACATGAATGCAACAGAAGATTATTCTCAGCAACACGGCGGAATTAGAAACATGCACTCAGCACATTAAAAGATAGCTGGATATTTTAAGTTGTTATGACTCCTCTCATTGTGATTTGTTTGCTCGCTCAACATGAAATCGTCTTTCATATAATAACCCATATCCCTTTATGTGCTAACGCTAATCTTGCTCCATATCTGTTAAATGTGTAAACAGGCTGACATGTTCATTATATCAACTTAATGTATGTCTCTGTTGTGTTTATAGCTTGTTTCCATTATGGATATAAGCAAAGCCAGCAAAACGTTCATTTATATAGCACATTTCATCCCAAGTGGACACACAACGGGCTGCACAGTGTGAGCCACGAAAGTTGCAGTCACAAGGACTATGTGAATAGTGTAAAATAAACAGTTAAAACAGATGGACAAAAATACAACATACAAAATTGAAACCTCTTTAGTTCAGTTGTTGCAATCCCAAACCAAAGCTATTGGGATGGCTGCAGGCCCACTGAGAACGTATGTTTTTGTAACTTTAGTGCACTGAACCTTTAAAAGAAAGAAAACAGTGACAACTTTTCTAGTAACTTGGGTTTCTGATTTTGTAAATCTAATCACCAAACAAAGAAAATGAAAATGCATTAGTTTGAGTGTTTTTTTTGGTCCTTATTTTGCACCAAAACTCAAAGGTCACACAGGAGCCTCCACTGAGGTAAGGAACAGCGGCCTCAATAGACCAGAATGCAGTGCAGCTACCATACATGTTGGACATAAAGTCAGAGATTTGGATCCATCAGGATTGTTGCAGCATTGTTTATGAGTTAGTTTGCTTGCTGGGTATCTGTCACATAAGTCCATTTCCGTGTCTTTGATTATAAGCAATAAGGTCACAGCTTTTCAAATGAATTCTGGAAAATGTAGGAAATCAGAGATAGAGAGGCTTGAAACAAACAGAACAGAACTACAAACCTTACTAATCAATAAACGTCTGCATGAGTTTCATAATAACAGCACCATTAGAATATCATCATATTTTCACATATTTTACAGCACTGCACACGGGGCGTATCTGTTGACAAATCTTGCCCTGAAGCTGTGTTTTGCAGGAGGAAAAATGCAAGGAGATACTAGTAACATAACAAAACCACTGTGAGTGGCAGTTTCGTTCCAGCCTACCTCTTTGCTCAATAAACAATTTGAACAATAGGGACAGTGCAAAATGTCTCTGAGGAGGTAAGTTGAGATGACTGCTCTGAGGAGAAAGATAACAGGTAAAAAAAAAAGGGTGCAAAGGGGGAGGCAGGGCAGTGCTGCAGTACTGCAGGATTAGATGAGAGAAACACGGAGGAGGGTGGCAGATAGCGAGAGAAGAACTGAGCTGATCTGCAAAGGAGGTTTCTCCCCTTTGTATAGACAATCATACAGGTTTAGTCAGAAAACTGTAATCCTGGTGGTTAATTGGCAGGGTTGGAGAGCCCTTTTAAGACAGGTGTGTTTCTCTCAGGCTGGGGTTTTGTATCCAGAAGACTGACGTCAGCCGCATGAGAAAGCAAGACACAGAATTCAAGTGCCATTTTATTTTAAAGAGTTATGTTTAGAGGAGGATTATAGCACAGGAGGAAACGCAGGAAAATGCAAGTGGAAATGATCTTATAATGATAGTATTTTAAAAAGTTAATGTTTCTGTTTGTGTGTATGTTAGCAGCATCTCTCGGTATGGCAATATCTGTTGGGTCAGTTCATCCACAGCTTTGGTCCAGACTGAAATATCTCAGCAACTTTTTTAATAGATTGCAGTGAAATTTTGTACAGACACTCATGAGGTTAATATTTTTGGCTTTTAAAGGTCCAGTGTGTACGATTTATGGGCTTTTATTGCCAGAATGTGGAAGAAATATAATATAACATTCCTAAAAAAAATTTCATTAGTCCATGATCACCTGAAAATAAGAATTGTTGTGTTTTTGTTATCTTAGAATGAGCTGATTATATCTAAAGAGGGCATGGGTCAACTTTCACAGAGGTCACATTGTTGAACCGCCATGTTTCCACTGTAACCAAGAATGGGCAAACCAAACACTGGCTCTAGATACGGCCTTTCGTGTTTTTTGTGAGTTTTGCGGACATCGTAGGTTCTCCTACACACTAGGAAGGGGAGGGTGTGGCAAAGTGTTTGCAATCTGCAAGCTAACCACTACATGCCACTCAATCCTACACACGTATGCTACCTAAATTGTTGCGTACTTAAATTATCCCGACAATGTTCAAACGCAGTGTTTCCTGATAGCCGTTGCTACCTAGTTACAAGAACTTCCAGGAAAATATTTCTGATATGTCAGAGAGTGACGAAGGAAGCTGGCAAATGTGATTAAGTGTAAAGGGAAGAAAACTTTAATATTACTTCATCAATGAACATGATTTCTGAGTCATCTCAGATAGATTTTCAATAGTGGCTGTTCAAAAGTGAAGACAATAACTCCAGTGATTCCACACCACTTCACAACATCATCAAACTACGTGTTTTGTTCTTGATTTAATTGAGAGAGACCTCTAGCAGCAAAATTTATATATTCTGCATTTAGCAAATATTGGATGGGTTACAATGGAAGCTGTATTGATACCTGTGGTGCCCAGAGGATGAACCGTAATGACTTTGCTGATCCTTTGACTTCATATGACGCCACACATAGATGGGTCTAAATTTTCTCTTATACAGTGGAATATCTCAATATCAACATAATGAATTGGTACATTTGTACAAACATTAATGTGTTGATCCCTTAACTTTTTACCTACTGCCATCAGACTGCCATCAAAACTTATATTTGTCTGATACTTGGATATATCACCACCAAATACCTGCAAAACTAATGACATTCCATCCATCCATCCATCCATCATCCATCCATTATTCCATCCCTCTCTTCTTCTGCTCTGTGAGTCTGTTTCCCCTCACCCTGCCACAGTGAAAGTGTCTAAGTAGCTGTATTAGAGCATGATGTCAGTGTTTGGGGTTTTTTGTGGTTGTACCCCCTGCAGACGATGTCAGCCCCAGGATACGGTGAGGAGATGGCAGCTGTGTTCAGCTCAAACGGAGGGGTAGCAAGCGGGCCTTCCTTGGAGGGGGTCGCAATTCATTCCCTCTGTCTTTCCTTACAATACTTTTTTTTGGCGGGAAAGCACCAAAGACGCTTGTTTGACCCAACTTGTGTTTCTTTGCTGGGACCCCCTCCCTGAGAAAAGTGTCGCCCGCCTCCACACTCATACACCATGTCCACCCTGTCTTGATTGATTTTCAGTGCGCATTTTGGAAGGGATTACAGCCATCTGCAGGCTCTTGAGGAACAAAGGGGGCTCCTCGCTCTCCTCCCTTCACTACTTCAGAGGGATAACATGGCCAGATAAACATGCTCTTGCACCGCTCTGCACTTGTTCTCTATTCTGCTTTGACCTCTTAACCCACCCAAACTGCCCACTCTACTTTAATGCTGACCACATTATTCTCTCCTACCCTCGTCCTTCTCTGTGAATAGAGGCTACTCGTCAGTTTTTGCAAAATGCTCCCTAAAGAAAGACCAATAAAAGTCAGTGCCTTATAAAACCTGTTGCACCAAAAGAGTCATCAAAGTAGAGGTGGGACAAGATGCCTATTGTTTCATCACTGCATGCATTTCCCTGCCCTTAAAGGACCAGTGTGTAGGATTTAGAAGCACTAGAGGTGAGTTTGCAGATTGAAACACCTTGCCTCACCCTCCCCTCTACGTGTATAGGAGAACCTGCTGTGGAAGACGTGCAAAAAGAGCCAATATTTGGTTTGTCTGTTCTGGACTAGAGAAACACTTGTAGAAATATGGTGGTGCAACATGGCGGTCTCCATTAAAACAGACCCACACCCTCTGTAGACCTCTGTGTAAACTGCTCATCCTAAGATACTAAATACACAGTACAATTATTGTCATTGCCTGATATCAGAAAGAACTGTAAACTTGTTACGCTTTCAGTTTGACAGCCTCCACTCTAACTGATTTCTGGGGTCAAGTCTGTGGAGTGCACAGGCCTGGACCCAGGCAATCATGAATACACACCAATGAATAATATTATATTCAGTTTCTGACATGTTCTGCCAATAAATCCCCGTAAATCTTACACACCGGACCTTTAATGCATAGCAAGTTAGCGCGTTCTCAGACGTGAACATTCACAGTTTCCATTTGGGAATCATCACTCCCAGCTGTGCGAGGGTGTTATGGGAACCAGAACTTGTCAGCTGGGAGTCTGGGATGCCAAAGTGTGGTCATGGACTCGGGGCTCACTGTCAGCTGGTGCTGAGCTGATGGAGAGGCAGCAGGATGCACAGCCACTGAGTCACGGGAAGAGGTGGACAGACCACTCGGTTGCAGTGGGTTGGATTACCAGAAAGGCAACATAATTAGTTTATGTGGAAAATAAAGCCTGATGAAATCCACAGCTGTTTATTCATCGCTTCTTACTCATCTAGTTTACATAGAAGCTGTACGGAAACTTCCTCTTTCTGTGGCTTTATATGTAATCACAACAAACAAAGAAACACTAATATTTATCTTTTCATTTTCTTGTGAATTACTTTAAATGGTTGCAAAATCCTGTTTGAAAGAGCAGAGATATAAAACATCCACACAGCTACAACTTGTGCTTGGTGGAACAAAAAAAAGCTTGGATTGATTGTTGTGTCTCATCTGAAAGTATCTGAAGGACATTTACATGAAAATAGTCAAAGAACATGCTGAACACCAGCCTCTTTCTCACCTGCCACTGAATAACAAGAATGAATCACTGGAAAATGGAAGCAGCAAAAGAGCTACAGAGATTCAGTCGTTTACAAGCCTCGATTGTCTTTTGGCACAAGGAGACAGATTGTATCAAGTGTGTGTCAGAGCATCGCAACCACTGTTTTGGATCCACAACAGCACAACAGCCAGCAGCTGTGCACCAACCAGGCTGTGGGAACGATTAGACGATGAACCCGTGAAAAAGACAGTTCCAGTAGAGAGAGATCCAGGTGAAGGATGATTGTAAGAAACTCCATGATAAACCGAGAGAGAACGGGGATGGAAATGAATGAAGAGATTACTTTAACACTGTCAAAGGATGTTATTTGTTTGGGGTTTTTTTTTCAACTGATGTTCATGCAGTTAAACAACAACAGGAAGCTCAGAAAAGATGTTTTAAGATCTGACTATTTGAAAACCTACAGCCAGTCTGTGATGAAAAAAAACATTGATATATCTCAAGAATGCTTTGGACAAACTTGGAATAAATGACCACTTGGACTCAAAAGTCAAGGTCACTGTGACCTCATGTCCATCCTGTTCTTGTGAATGTGATATCTCAGGAATGCCAGGATGGAATTTCCTCTAATTTGGTACAAACGGCCACTTGGACTCAAAGATGAACTGATTAGAATTTGGTGGTCAGAAGTCAAAGGTCACAGTGACCTCATTAAACATGTTTCTGGCCATAAATTAAGAATTGTTATGCTGATTATGACAGAATTTCACACAAATGTGAGATAACTGTGGTTGAAGCAACAATCTTACTACAACTTCTTGCTGTTCTGGAGGTTCTTGACTTTAGAAACTTGAAATTTGAACACCCTCTACTATAACTGTGCAAACTCCATCCACTGAGGAATATCTTGTGAAATGACTGAAAGCTCCAGAGCAGGAACAGACCTTGTGGTGGGTTGTTGTTTCTAAGAATATACTGCCAGTATTGAGGAAAAACTTGTAATAATGCTTCAGGAAAATTCCACTGAATACATGTAGATAAGTCTGATTTGTGGCCCTTTATTTAGCTGAATAACAGGGACAGTTTCTGCTGGAAACACAGGACCTGTGCACTGGGTGGGGTGTTGTTGTGCTGGACTTCAAGGGAGTGTCCAGGAGCACTTTGCCCCCGTCTGTGCTCTCATCTCTGGAGCTTTGTCTCCGGCCACTTTCCTCAAACTCCCCCAGGGCCCGACGGAAGTCCACACCCAACAACTCTCTCTCATTGCTTTGGATTCCCCTTTCCTGAGTGCTTCCCGCTTTGACGTGTCCATACCTCACCTCAGCCACACAACAGGACAGAATAAAGAGGAGGGGTGGACAGGGGAGGAAGGTTTATTGTGTGTCTGCAGCCCCCTGCAAAACAAATGAAAATCACTCAGCATGAAAGGAGTGTGTGCAATCATCAGTGCAATAATCCTTAGCATATAAGCAAATTAATTACACAGTTTAAAGCTGACCAAGTAGTTTTACCCTCATCTCTGGCACTTTACATACTGTCACTGTTTTTCTATTCTTGTTGCTTCTGTAATCTGTTTGTGTGTTGCACTGTATTTTATTGAGTACTCAAAATATTCTATTGATAAGATTAAACAATAACGTGTTATAACCTGCCCAGGAACTCTGGAATAAAATGAGCTCATTAGCACATTTACAATGATATATAAATTAAAATGCTGGTTTACATTCACTGTCTCTGGTAAACAAACAAACAAACAAATAGATGATATGAAATGAAATGAAATAAAATGATGTAAACACTCAGACTGGTGACTGCAAAAATATGTTTCCATCTTTCTAGAGCAACAAATTCTCCAGATGTAGTTTGTTAGATGCTGTTTTTCTTTTCCCAAAATTGTATTTGTTTTGTACTCTGTGTCTGTGTGTTTATTTACTTTTTAAGCTCAATTAATTTTTTAAAAACCCTCTTGGATTAGCTGGAAAATACATAACCACAAAGCTGAACACAGGGCTGTTTTTCTGAGCTCATGAAAACTTTTGTAGAGCCACATGGTTCTCACAGGAGAGCAACACTATCATATGATAACCTTACAGAATACAATGCATTGCTGTAGATTAAACAACCCAGCAGTATATAAAGTATATAAGTATATAAAGTAGTTCAAATGGGCACAAACCTGGTCTGTTTAGGCTGTGGCAGTTGGGGCTGTAGGGGACGCTGAATAAAAGTTGCAGTAGAAAAGTTGAAACAGAAACAACTTTTGGTGAAATGAAACCCAACATCACACTGCAGTGGCCAGTCACGTAAGTCTGTGATCAGACCTGTTTACAGAGCAACTGTGAAGATCAAGTCTAAAGGCTGCTGTGATGATGTTTCCAGACCTGTGTACTTGTGAGGCAACACAAAGATGTCAGCCGCTGTGCATTCATTTGGCTTACTGTATATCTGTTTAAGCTGGGACTTCTGGTTAGTATTTCTACTTCTGCTACAAATCAGCAGGACAAGCAGATGCTTGCAGCATGAATGACCGAAAACAAATCTATGTTTCATGTTTAGTCACTCAGTTTGACTTTGGGCACACCCTGTAATGACAGGCCTCGCATTCTGGTTGTTTATTGAAAATAAATGTGTTTTTTAATGAGTCAGTGCAGACTGACAATCTCACATAGGAGCCAATGAGCATGACCCAACTAGCAGTAACATTAATCAAAAAACATGTATAATAGTAAAAACACTGACGACATTTTACTGCAGAATGAGTAGTTTTACTTTTGATATTTTTGGTATTAATACTCACATACTTTTGTTTTAGTAATGTTTTGGAGGCAGGACTTTTACTTGTAGGGGAGTACTTTCTCAATGTTGTACTGATACTTTTAACTTAAGTAAAGTATCTACATACTTCTACAACTGTCAATATCTTTTGGAAAACTAAACTGTGCCACTGTGTCACTGTGGCTGCTCTGACATTAATACTGCAGTTTTGGGGGTTCAGGCTGGGGTCGCAAAGAAGTGACAACAATGCAGGAAGTCGAGCTTTGTCAAAATGTCACATGATGTATTAGTTGCGGGAGTATAATTTGAGTGCTCTTTGTTTTGGCTTATCAGCCCTGCAGCAGTAACCTCAGATGGACTGCAGGGGAGGGGGCAGAGGAGTGTGTGTTTGTGTGCAGGGCCGTCCAGCTCGGGGCCCCCAGCTACGGGATGTTTTTAAGGGGCAGTGAGGCAGTAAATAGCTGGGGAGGTTGGAGGATCACTCACATGAACTACTGATGCAGTGGCAGACCAGTGTCAGGGTTTCTATGGGAGATAGCTTACCAGACAGGGAAGGCATGTCGAGCTTTTGTGATTTTTTTTTTCCATTTAACCTCAACACCATGTTAATTCCCCAGCTGCTCTTTTTCGGATTTACTGCGTGCAGTAAATCTGAGATTTTACTGAGGTGTGCGCGGGACATGTTGATGCAGAATTTTGCCAGAAAGAGAAACAGGTGGTGAATTTATCTTAGGGCTCAGTGAGATGGCTGGTTGTGTTTTATCTACCATGCAGCCAGAGATGTGGAAGAAGTACAAATACTTTGTTACTGTACTTCAGTAGAGTTTTCAGGTATCTGTACTTTATTAACTTAACTGACTTGATCATGAAGTTAATGTTACTTTTATAAAGTTGCATTAACTTCAGTCTCACTTTTAAATGTCTTTTAGGGGAAAATTTGTATTGACCATACTATTAACAACTATAAAACAAAACCAACAATGAAGCAATGACCAGCCCAGTCAGAGTTCTTCGGAGCACACCGTGGTACTTTTTATGGTACCAACCGAATTACGTTGTTACTATCGAGTACCAATTCACATTAAATCAATTGGTGATAAATTTCAGCACCTGGGCATGCAAACTGGTGAGAGAAAGTGGTGCAAGTGTGGTTAAACTTTTCAAAACAAACAATCAAGATACTATTTAGCACATCACAACAGTATGTGAGATTTTCTAAGTATGTCAGAAACTTTAGTATGAAACCAATATTCAGGAACTGCATACTATTTGCAGGGAAAAATTGCAGCATGCAAGCACTGCAGTAGGATCAACAACAAAATATCAGGAAGGATATCATGTGTTTCTTCCGAGTGTTAAATGCCCTGGAGACAGACTGACAGGCTGCAGGTTGTAGGGACGAGTTTGGGAGAGGAGATGGAGGTAGGGAGGGATTTTATTTTGTGTGGTGTCTAGAGTTTTCTAAATAGATAACAAAATGTTCAAAGTAAAAAACAATGTTGAAACTGAGATGTTTGGACTTGTTTTCTTTCAACTGAAATCACATTTTTGTTATTGCACAGAGAGAAAAGTAGCAAAAAAAGGTACTGTTGGGTACAAGTACCCGTATTAGTACCAAATCAGGTCAAATGTAAACGGTACTAAACCCGCATCCAATATTGTTTATCTTCAAAACCACCAAAGTCCAGTTCCAGCACAACACCTTCTGCAATCTCCGATTTCCCAACATATCCTTTGTAATTTTGCCAGTAAGGATGTGAAATAGGTTTTGCACTGATAAGGTTCTTAAAAATATCCAAAAAAGTCTTGTTGCTGAAACCTGCAGAAACTCTGCTTTTAGTTGTGTACTTTGAGTAGATTTCAGAGCCTGTACTCTTTCCACTTTTACTCCAGTAAATCTGTATATCTGTGAGTACAAATACATGTGAGTACTTTTGTCACCTTTGGGTGCTGCAGATATAATCCGGTCTGAGGTAGGACACAAACTTTGGCTCCAGGCTGAAGGCGTATGTCTAAGTGTAGTGGAAAAGATATTTGGTTTGATTGTGTCCTCACGCACACGTGGTCAGGATGAAGTGAGCGACTGTGTGGCACCTCAGCTCAGCTCAGTCTGCCACGCCGCTCCCTTAATGGCAATTTATTGCTTCCTGAGTCCTGAAAATGGGAGGCCGAGGACAACAGAATTCCAACCGCTGTTTTCTACCTCCTTCCCCGTCCAAACACCCTGAGGGTCCTAAACACTCCCTAAATCTCCCCGCCTTTTAGGCCCCTCACTCTCTCAGGCATGCCATTTGTTCAGAGCTTTCAGGGATCTGATTCATGGGTACTTGAAGTGACTTATGTCTGAGAAAAGTTTACCATGCAAGAAACCTTTGGACCTAAATACTATA
This sequence comes from Lutjanus argentimaculatus, assembly GCA_034769285.1. Lineage (NCBI taxonomy): Eukaryota > Metazoa > Chordata > Actinopteri > Lutjaniformes > Lutjanidae > Lutjanus > Lutjanus argentimaculatus. Next base: position 17,852,162 of record JAWZSL010000016.1, on the reverse strand, counting down.
AGGTGGGTTCAGCTGCATTGATGTGTTAGATGAGAGGCTGAGAGCGCTGATAAATGAATGATGCAGCTGCATTGTGTTTGTGGAGCATGAAATGACCACAGAATGACTTCAAAGTGAATATGAGAAAAGAAGAGATAGGGTTCCTACACTTTTTCCAAAGTCACATTCAAGCAATTATCAAGAACTGACTGTTCTAAGTTCCTCTTTTCACTCTGTGCTCCACTCCATACTACTTTCTCCTTTCCTGTTTCCTGTACTCAGATATGCTATGTGCTGGGCTCACCTATGTTGAAAAGAAAACCACATTTTGAAGATGGTTAAAAGATGCTGCTGTAAAAGTGACATATAGTCACATCTTAATCAGCTAATGTTAGCAAAATCCTAGCAAACTTGTATATAAACAAGTGAAAGTAATGCAATTACAATTTCAAGCATGTGATCCCAAAATCCCAAGGCAACCTCGGGATTTGGGATAAGTACTTGAAGGCAACATGCTTGAAGGCAACCTGGGATTTGGGAACCTTGAAAACACATTGAAATTCAAGTGTTTTCAAAGATTTCCAACAACTTGCATGAACCCTGAAAAGAAAGACATCCAAAAACATCATGTGTTTTCTTACGGTATATTTTAATAACGCGGACAAACATAAAAATAATCCACAATACTGACACAATGTGTTTTTTTTTTCCACAGACTTTTTCATGCCCTTGTTTCTAAAATTTCTTATTAACATATTTACATTCACATTGATACTGACACATCTTCACATCTAATACAACAAAACAGCAAAATGGCAGTGTACGCATTTAAGACATACCGCTTCAGCACATCACGGTAATTTGGTATGAACCCCTCCCCTTGTTGATATAGTGCACATCAGATATGAAATCATTTTACAGAACAGAATTTTATACATTAAATGCATATTTTGTGTTCTTGAGCTAGCCATGTCCAGTATGATAGCTTGTTTCCTCTGGTTAGAAGATTTTAGGTCATATAATAATAACACTGGACTTCAGTTCTAAGTGGCTGTTGTCATCAGTTTTATGAACAATGCTGAGTATATACACATCATAAAATAGCTTCTTGGTTTTAGTTTCTTCTTACATTTGATATTATATGACAACATCAGCAGAGAGCAGTGAATGACTCGACAACAACAAAACCAGAGAACTGCTTTGGCAACACTGCTGCAATTCTGCCCCGAACATGTTTTTTTTTAAATAATTCTCTTCAAAGTCAAATACAGTCCAATTAGTTCAATCTTACAGAAATATTGCATGGCGACTGAAATGAAACACACAATGTCTTACAAAATACACTTTTTTAAAAAAAGTTGAGAAAACTCATAATTTCAAGGTAACTGAATTCACTTGATTTTTGAAACTTTGAATCAAACTCGAACTCTTAAAGTTTTGAAATAAACTAAACAAAGTTTTGCTGAGCTGTGAGCTTTTGTTGAGATGATTTACTTTTCTTCTTTAAATCAACTTAATCTTTTCAGTTTTAGAAAATAAACCTCAAGGATTCAAATTTATCTAAAGTAGGTGAGTAAATTATCTCAACAAAACATTATGGTAAACTGAGCTCAAACTCAAAATATGAAGTAATTGCTGGTTTTCTCAACCTTTTAATTTTTTTTTTTTTTTTTTTTTTACAAAATACCGCTTTACAGCCTGCATCTCCTTACAGAAGCAAAATCTCAGAGTTGGCTAGACTGTGAAAGTGCTCTCAGCACTATAGTTTGAGCTGCTCAGGTAGCCTTTAGCTTTGTGTCACTACTGTACGTGCTCACATTATCTGTACATATATTAAATTCTCAATCGCTCCACTATGCTACATATAGTTGCTTTTTATTTGGTTTTTCAGTGCTTGCAGCATCACACTTTCCAGATCGTTCCCTTTCCTTTATCAGTGCAATATATATATATTTTTTAACATTTTGTTACGTGAGGACTTGTTTTTTTTCATATAATCTCCTTAATAATAACACTGAGGATGGCCCCAGTACAGGGGTAGCAAAACTTCACTCTCCAATGGCCAGGCATTTTCTGAACAAAATGTGCCTTTAGTGGATCCTCAATGGGATGCCAACTAATAGGCAGTAAGCTTTCTATAGAACTTTTAATAAATTTTCCTGAGTTTCTAAGCAATGACTCTCAATAGGCCAGAATTAATGGCTTGACTTAATTTATCCCGAATGGAAAGCTTTTCAATAGATTTTCTCTGAACCTGCATAATGGCACCACTGTGTATGAAAACTGTCCAATGCCAAATGCTCGTAATCTTCATTTCAACCACGTCCCTCATGTCACAACTCCACCTGGTTCTTTCTGACCTGGTGGCTGCATATTGCACTGAAATGGAGTTGGGAAAAGTCCATTTCGCTCCTCAGTCCATTGGGAAGACGATATCCGTTGGTGGCACCGCAGCGACATCGGCGAGCAGTCGCACACTGTGGCTTCTTCCAAAACATGGAACAGGGATGAGTTTGGCCTGGCTTTCAATGCGGCCTCGACTCTGAGTGGTAGACAAGCTGCTGCAGAGTTTTTAGCTCAATCTACGGGCAGTTCACAGGGGATCTGCTGAGCCGCTTTGGCTATAGTGTACGCCCGCTGGAAGTCCTTGTAGCGGGGAGCGCAGCCCAACCAGGCCTCGCCAAAGTGGACCCGGCCGGTGAAGAGAAAGCTGCCGGGCCCTGGTTTGACGCCACACTGCAGCAGAGTCCTGACCTCGCCCCGGCTGGCCAGGCGACTGTTGCCGGTGAACAGGGCGTACTTCTGACGAAACACCCGGGTGGCGCTGACCTTGATCACCGCCGCTCGTAGGTTCTCGTCTTCCACCACTGATCGGATGTTACCTCGTACGACTGCGGATAAACAGAACATTCAGGTTAATTGCTATGGTTATTTCACCTTCATAACTTTCATTTCTGTTCTCTGTTAGCTTAAATGAACAATCTGTAGAATTTAGTGGCATCCAGTGATGAGCTTGCAGATTGCAAACACGTTGCCTCAACCTCCCTTTCCAAACTTCCAAACCCGTCCCCTCTGCAGCTTTAACAGCTCATGGTGTTCTCATTTTTTCAGGTGATTATACACTAATGATTATTTTTGTAAATGTAAATTCTTTCATATTAAATTCCATTTCTGCAATATTCTGCCAAAAAATCCTTTAAATCTTCCCCACTGGACCTTTAAAATATTAAGCTTAGCTTAGAGGTGCGATTCTTTGTGGGGTACCAACTGATGCTAAAAGATGTCCGAAGGCCCAAGACTGCTCACTAATCCCTCTAACTTTTGTTGCCAGCTGAACTTCTCCTCAGTGCCGTTACAGCTCAATCAGAGGCCTGCAGATTAGTCCACTGCTCCTTCTCGAGGGGGGCGATGTCAGGATTAGTCCACTACAGTGCCTCCATTAGGGGTTCCTCTGTGTGTGTGTGAGATGGGGGGTGCAGAGATTTGCTGTTTCACCTTTAACCTTTGCACTTTTGAGAGGAGAGGATTTGGAGGCACCAGGGTGCTCTGACTTTAAACCGATTCGACACAACAGATTTGTACAAGAAATCATTACATTCTGTGGCTTCGCTGCCAGGACTTTTTCGCCATTTGGTGGTCTGGTTTAATTTCTTAATCTTGGCTGAACTAGAGGGGGAGTTTCTGAGTGATATCAGGGGCTTTGGGAAACAGTAATCAACGTTTTTCACCATTATTATGACATTTTATGGAACAAACAACCAACTGATTAATTGAGAATGTGATTGACAGATTCACTGATAATTAAAATAATCATTTTTTGGAGCCCTAATGAACATTTTGTTCCAGTTTTCTATTTTTAATGTTATATCTGCAGCTTTTACTTACCAAAATCACTGGTGCAAACTGCCATCAGGATCTCAGTGTTGTTGCATGGTCTGCAGGCATCTGGAGAGACAACAAGGGGAGGAAAAGGAAAGAAAAGCGAGGCAGAGTCAGTTGGTGACCTCACATAGCACTCTAAACTGCAAGAAAACACCTATATGCTAATACTTTAACTGAGCCTCTGGAAATCAAAGGCCGCATTTCCAGATCACATGCACAGGAATGTGGGATGTGAATCCGGATCTAAAATCGTGTGCAAAGACGAGCAACAAAGGAGCAACCAACCACCGCGTACTAACAGACAGCTGCTACTTTTACAGTGGGCAGAGGAGGACCGGAGGAGCTTTAAGGTGCGAGGCTCTTCCACCCCAGACGATTTAAAGGCCAAATGAAACTTCCCCCCTTAAAGCCTTTCAGGGTGTCTACAGTCACACCTCATCAAAGCCTGCCAGACAGGGGCCAAGGACAGGGAGCGGGGGAGGACTTCAAAGATTTTTTTTTTAAGGAGCATAATCCCACTTCCCAGAAAATACTCCCCTTTCTTTCTGCTAAGGCTTGACAACCTTTCTTTAAAACTGTGAAAAAAAAACAACATAAAAATACAGTGCACCTTACTTATAGTTGTAACAGGATTTGCAGATGCACAAAAAAATTAAAACCAAAACCAGCAAAGCTCTCCCCGCCTCGCATAGGGTAGGGGAAAAAAACGTCCTGGCATTTTTTAAAGTTCTCCTTGTGGTTCTTTGGAGGCCCCTTACCCACCCCACACATTCTCCTTCTTAGTGAAAACCTCTTGATAAATGAGATTCCTTCCTCTCTAGTCCACAGCAAACCCCCTTCCAAACCTAATCAGTGTGTGTGTGTGTGTGTGTGTGTGTGTGTGTGTGTGGTGTGTGTGGGAGAGAGAGATGTAGGGAGGGGGGAGTATACTCCTACAGACAAGTCTCCCCACAGAGAGGCAGCTCAACAAAGGAGAAGAGCATCTCAGCTGGGCAGAGGCCTCCCTGTCGCCTAGGCGACGGCAGTAATCCCAGAATACTCATGCGGCACCCATTCAAAGTGCTCTGGACTCTGGAGAAAGCCCCACATACTGTGCTTTTGTCCCCCCCCCCCCCCCCCCCCCCACTCCATGGCTCTCCCCTTCTCCTACTCTAAACCAGCACCAGCACGCCTGCCTCTGGGGAAAGTTTGGCCACTTCCTCCTCTCTGCGCTCTGCACGGGCCGTGGAAAGTCCAAGCAGCCCACAGAGGCCTGGTACGAATTATGAATCATCTGCAGGGAGGACTTTATGGTGTATAATATCATCGCTGGTGGGTTAAACCTGGCATTTCCCAAACTTTCCAGAATGGAAGAAACCACAGTTTGGTGGTTTTTAAAGAGTTTTTTGTTACAGAGAAGTCAGACAGAAGACACAATTGACCCTTCCTAAGTCCCGCCCCTTTTTGTTTTGTGCTCCAGTAACAGTTGAGCAAGCTTTGTACCATGGTCAACTCTCTCCTCTCCTGTAAAGGCAACATATAGCATTTTAAGTTAGCCTATGTCAGCAAAACACTAGGTTGCATGCAGCTAAGATGTATGTTAGTTAGCTAGTGTTAGCTAATGTTAGCCTCGTAACATATCTAAATAAAAGAGACAGGAAAGGAGAAAGAGGACTGAAGTATCAAGCTAGCTGAATTGTTACTGGGGCACAGAGCGAAAAGGGGTGGGACTTTGGTAGGGTCAATTATAACAGTGAACTTTCAGGGGGTCACCATTCTCTTGTTCAGTTTTTCCTCGCCATAGTCACCCTAGTGCTTGCTCGTGATGGAAACTATTGGGTACCCTGAGATAACTCTGTTATGATTTGGTGCTAATTCAAATAAAATGGACTTTACTTGAACAGACAAATTGTTTCATGGTAGAAATAAAGTGAGCTGAGGTATGAGTTTCTGTTGCAAGGAGGTAAACTGCCAAAAGTTCTTCTGTACTTCCCATGTTCACTATTTTTTAACTGGAAATTACAAATTCAAGAAAAACTTGGTTGCATCTCCTTATGTTTGACCTTAAGTTACCCAAACCAACATGGCCGACTCCTGTCTCACTCACCTTCACTGCTGATGGGGTTGGAGTCCAGCGACAGGCGAGCGGTCCAGTCCCCTCTGAGCTCGTAGCGGAAGGAGGCGATCCTCCTGCTGATGTCCTGATGAGGTGTAGCTTGCAGGAAGAGAGCCACCCTCTCCCCGGGGAGGCGGCTGAAGCAGCGAACCCTCGGCGGTGGGGAGGACTCCAGGCGGTCTCCTACCAGGAGCTCCAGGACGCCGTCTCTCTCCAGGTACAGCTGGGCTCCGTGGAACTGCTCCGAGGGCTTGACGCAGGCCGTGATGAGGCCTGAGCTGCTGCCGCCGGGCCCCACCGCCACAGAGGGCAGGCGGGGTGACAGGCTGAGGCGCAGGGCCCCTTTGGGATAGAGCCAGTCGAGTGTGCCCTCAGAGCAGTGGAGGGAGATCTGCTCCACACTGCCCTGCTGCTGGGACAAACCACTGTGTGGAGGAAAAGACAAAGTTAGTTAAAGGTTCCTGAAATATTTTTCCAGGCAAGAGTTTGAATCCCACACACCATCAATGGTACAGAAAAACTGGTTAACTGGAGGATGGATAAATTCAATATGAGTCATGTTAACAGGCAATTAAATTTTCCATAAGAAATTAGTATAAAATCAAGGTGACATTGAGAATAAAGTTGCAAAGTTTGTGCTTTTTCCTTATCCACTTGTTGAAAACACTAACAACTGATGAATCATTAATAATTTTTAAGATACAAAACACACTTTGATTTGTTTTTTTCATTTCTTTCTCATTTTCTTCGCATTTCAAGTTTCCTTTTTCAACAAATGGCTCCACCAGACAAAACTATGTAAAAATAGCAAAATTACTGCCATTTCTAGAATATTCATCCATTAATCACTCAATTAGTACATCTGTAATCAGTTAAATTCTTAATGGTTATTAATCGATTAATGATTTATTATTAACATCCCTAATAGAGAACTTAAGTTAATGGAAACATACTTAGAGAAGGCGCCGCCTACTGGCAGCTCTGTGTAATCAGGGGCCAATATTGCATCTTTGGGGCCAAAGTTACATAAATGCTGAAAGTCTTCTGCAGGATTTTTGACAATAAATACATCTAAAATGATACTACCCTACAAAAACTGCATGCGCAGTATGTTTTTATGTTTTTCCTCCAAGTTTCGGAGTTAATCCTTCAGTCTCCTGTCTGTCTGGACCCCCCATGCCTCCTGCAGACAGCCTGCAGGCGCACTCGCAGCAGAACACCAGAAACGTTTTCATTGCGCCTTAATGGCAAGTTTCAACATGTTGCATTCAAACAAGCATTGGCCACTCGGTCTAAAACAGCGAGAGCCACCTGTAGCATCTCTGAGCAGCACTTTTAAACCATCTTTTCATTCAGCCACATGCACGAACAGCACAGATGAATGTGATTTAATCTGAAATACTTGCCTGCCTCTCCAGCTGCACTGGTCCTCAGAGTAGCTTGAATAAGCCGCGTCAAAAACGGCGAAAAATAAAATCCAAATTGCGTAAATCCAAACTCCAGAAGCAGACATCTTCGACAGTGGATGATGCAAATTAAAAAAGAGGAAAATATTCCAAAGCTGCGACGTCCTAAAACCTCTGCGAGTAAAATCCTCTATAAAACAAACCTTATTCTATCTCTGATAACCTCCATAGTTTTGTATCCTCTTACCCTGATGCGTAAGATAAGAGAATACTGCTAAATACCCCGCTCACTCTCTCCTCTGAACTTCTCCGGCTGCTGTGCGTCAAGGGGACGCAGAGCTGTGAAGTTATCCCCCTCAGAAAAACTTCACGGACCAATCAGAGGCCGAGGAGTGAAACTTTAAACCACTCACACGGTGGAGGGGGAGGGACGTCTGAGTAACAGTATGCAAAGATAAACCAAGTTTCAGTTCACTATTGTCTTTGACATGTCTGCAGAGAAAACACTAGTAAGTGGTGAGTGAGTTTACAGAAGCAGTTTTCACTTTTCACTTTAATTTATTACCTCTGTTTTGATTTGTTATTAGTTTTGTTTTCTTTTATCTGATATTATTTGAACTGTTTTTTATTCAGTTGTATTATTTAATGTAATGATCTTACAATTTGTTGATTTTTAACTTCAAAAGTGCTCTTTAAGCTTTAAAGTTTATTGTAATATCATTATGATTCAAAGACATCCTCCATGTTTTAAGACATGCAAATAATCTGCAATGAATAGTAAGTTGTGTCTGATATGTTTTTTTCCACAAAAAAGTTTAATTAACTAAATAAAAAATGCTTAAATTATTATTCATCAATCACTTCCTTTTAAAAAATCCAGACAGACAAATATCTTTTCAATGCTGGAGACAAGATATTTATCCCCATGGAGCAATTTCAGTCTCACAGCAGCTCACAACAGCTGAGCAGAGATATATAAGGAGTGGGGGGAAAGTATGCACAGTAAAGTATAAACTAAAATATAAAAGGTGTTTTAAAAAGCACAAAAAAAGTGTGCAAAAGACAGTATGCATCATTAAAGTAGAAGGGGTGAAATGTGCAAAACATTACAAAAGTTTAAAAAAAAAAAAGAGTCATCATCATGTAGCTTTACAGATATAAAATGTGAAACGTATAAAGATGTCTCCTACTTCACCCTAAAGCTTTCCACATTCCCATCCTCATATTTAAGTTGTATACTCGACCATGAGCACAGAGCAGATGAAGGTTAAAACAAACTTCTGTCAATCTTTCATTCCTGTGAAGGTCAAACATCAAAGTGAAGAAAACAATAAGCAGAACACATTTTTGAGTGGAGGAGGACTTTAAATGCACCATAAAATGTTTTGTGATGCTGGGTTTTATAGCAGAGAAATGCTGGTTTTCAAAATAATTTAAAACTTTTCTTTCATTCCCATTTTCTGCTTAAGTCGTGGTTGGTGGACTTAAATAAGCACCAAAAACATCCTTTAAACATCCTAAATCCACTGAACTTGCTTACAATAAAAGTTTTCTTGTATATTTTATCAGTAACCTAGTTTATATGTGCTTCATTCTGAACAGTTTGTACAATGCTGACTGTTTCAAAGGATTCTGAAATGTTGAAACATATATTATCTTCTTGAGATGTGAAGAAGCCTAAATAAAGACTAAATCAAATGAAGAGGGCAAAAGAAGAGACATAAAGCACTAGTCACAGTTCAACAATGCTGACCTGATTTTCAGACGCACCACATATGATGATGCTGATGATGATGATGATGAAGATTTTGCCTCCTCTGGTTGTCATGCCCCCTGCCCTTTAGCCCGCTGGGCTTCTCTTTCATGTTGTGGTATTTATAACCAAATCAAATATTCTTTTGTGCCGACACTGCCATCCATCTCTCCAAGTCAGTGACTTTCGGTGTACGTGTGTGTGTTTGTGTGTGTGCGTGTGCATGCGTGATGAAAGTCTCAGCCCCTGCGATGGAGTTATGACAAGGCCTCAGACCGACACAAAGGCACATGTGCAGAAATCCAGCTGCTTTATTGTCTGCGGCAGGACGGAGCTTTGTTTTCCGTAGGGCAGCTCAAAGCAGCAGAGTTTAAAGCGCCGAGCGACAGGGGGGTGACCCAGTCTGACAAATATGAATACATTAGTGCCTAAACTTAGTTATGGACTTCACAGATATGTCAAATCATCCACGTGCGCTCAGTGCATTCAGTGCTGGACAGTCAGATTTACACACTTTGTCAAACACATCAGTGAGCATGTATTCACGCACGCGTCCATTAAAACAATAGCGCACACACGCTTTGTGACCCTGATCTGACCTGAACTACAGTCTTATCCAGCCAAGATCACATTCAATGCTTTCATGTGGCTACATAATCCACTGTTATTCACATTAGGGTCTTACAGTTCAAAATACTGAGATTAAACTCATTTGATGTGGTTATCAACTGTTTTATTACAACATGAAAGTTTCCATTCTCACTTACTGACATCAAAAAAGTCATGAGATGGAGAATTAGAAATAAAGAAGCATGTTTAACATGGTAATCACAGAGTGGATAATGCACTATATGAATTAAGAGAAAGTTGGACATTTTGGGAATATATGTTTTCACTTCCTTACTAACAGTTAGATGAGAAGATTGATACCACTCTCACTTATAAGCACCCAGTGAGGTTAGCTTAGCTTAGCATAAAGACTGGTAATAGGGAGAAATAGCTCTGTCCAAAGGTTAAAAACATCCACCAACCATTACAGATGAAACAACACTAAAAACATGCTAATTAGTGAAGAGTTGCTGGTAAGCAGATTTTATTTTACTTTGTACACAACCAGACTGTCTGTTTCTCTGTTTCCAGTTGTTATACCAAGCTAAGGAAATTGTCTTGCTCCAGATTCATATTTTAAGAAATAATTTGACATTTTGTGAAATACACATATTTCTTTTCCAAGAGTTAGATAAGACATCTGCTAACCACCACCTCTAAAGGTCACTAATTAACAATTCTTACAAAAACCCAAGTGCATAAATAGTAAAGTAAATGTAAATGTGAAAAATTTAGCATTTAACATTATTACTTAAACATTATTTTCAAAATCTGCTGCAGATACCAGTGTAACAGAAATACAAAGCTCATTTAAATCCCAATAGATATAATGTCATGACATCTACATGCACTGTTTTAGAGGAGCATGGTGCTGAAATGAAGTGTAAGTCTGTTAGCCCACACTAACTACTGGGTGAAATGGCATCTGGCCAGTACTATCCTAAAAATAGTTTAATAAATCAATTTTATTCTTAAATGAAAGAAACAAATAAAATGTTGAAAGAAGTGTCAGTGGTCGAACATAAATGCTTTCAGAGGTTACTGGTCCCAATGTTTTGCCTTCAACATGATGATTTATTTACATAGAAATATTTCAGTTATTTATAAAGAATTAAAATAAACATTTATATGGCATTACTAAAATCCTTCATCCACCTTGTATCAACATGTTGGTTTCACAGGACCTTTGCGTTGTCCTGCACTTTTGACAGAATCACAAATGACACATCTGTGTGCAGAGCCTCAATCAAACAGGTACTAAGTTACTACTAAACTCAGTGTGAGTGTGTGAACCATCAGACCTGCTTGTTTCCGTTCTGCACCCACAACAATGCCATCTTTGACTCTAATGAAACACTGACGGCTTGTCCTCATACTTTGACCACTGAACCAGGTTCCCGTAGCAGAGTTTTAGCTCTCCATGTCCACCGTGTTCTCACTGGCCCGCCAATGAGAGTGTCTTCAAACAGTGCTGCTGTACGCATACGAGAGTTTGCACGCATGTGTTAGAGTGATGTCTATTTACTTGGTATACTGTACTCCTCTGTGTGTGTGTATGCAAACACAGGGAGGACGTAGTGACAGTTTGGTGTTACTGGCATTTATGGGACCTTGACATTGTGTAGCTTTCCTCCCGCTGTCTGTTCTCGCTGTGAAACTTTCTATCTACATGGTAATGTGTGCGGAGAGCAATCCAGAAATATTTCATATGCTAATTAAAGTTTGAAGGTAATACAGATTCATGATTTTGATGATCATGCAGCACTAAAACTTTGAATTTTTATAATATTTTAAGGCCTATAAAACATGCTATAAATACTTTATTAGTAGAATTGCATCAGTGATGTCAGTAATGAAAATAGTAATGAATTCCCTCCTTGAATTTCAGTTTGTACGGTCTCTCTGTTTTCTTTGAACACAACAAAAGTCCAAAAAGTCTTGCAGAGCATTGGTCTTTGGTCATAAAAGGGACTGATCACAACCTTTATAGTGACATGCCCCGAGCCAAAAAGAAGGCTACAGGTCTACAGGTTATATATTATTAAAAAAATGTTTGGCATCCGAGCTGAAACACCAGAGGACGACCTGATCAGTGTTGAGAAGTTGAGATGTCCCCGTTCCCAGACTTTTCAGCAGCTTCCCATGGCACCTCAGTGCTAATCCGGTTGATCTGACATAGCTGCTGTTTGTTTTCCTGCACAGAGTCATCTATCTGCTGGTAATGAGATCTAAGACCTTGTCGGGATACTCTGATAAAAAGCCTATACGTTCAGGGTGGCAGAAAATATGCCCTTCCCGCCACAGGATTGTGCTGCGTGTTGCATTTTTGCCTGGTTAGTCTGAGGCTAGTCATGGGAAATAATTTTCTAAGTGGAATCAGGGTCACATGCATTTGTTTTTTAAATTATTTTAGGGTTAAATGAGAAAACTTTTAATAGTTAAGGGAGTCATATGTAAACAAACGTCAGATGAGTGCCTTAAAATTTATTTGTTAAGCTGAAAATGGGGAAAGGAAAGTATAGGTCTATACTTGGATTATTTCAGTCTGAAAACCAGAGTCCTGCCCTTTTTGCTTTGTGCATTGTTTTGAGCATTTGGACTTGGCTCGTTTATGTTGAAAAAAAATGTGAAGAGGGTTAAAAGATGTTGATGGGGGACCAGTAAAAGCAACATAAGGGCTTTTCACACTGTATATTCTTAGCCCAGGGCTGTCCTTAGACACCTAAGAGAGCTCTTAGCCTGGGGCTATGTGCAGTGTAAAAAGCCCTACAGTCATATCTTAAGTCAGGGCTAATGCTAGCCAAACACTAGCTGTTACATTTGATAGCCAATGTTAGCAAAATGCAAGATAACTAGCTAGCTAATCTACAGCAATTGTTAGCTAGCTAGTTATATCCAAGGCCCCAGGAGGCGTGCCAGGCTTTGAATTGATTGAATGATTAAATCAATTTATCCCCATTCAAGTTGGCAGAGGGCACGAACTAGCTAGCTAATCTACATAAATCATGAGCTAGATAGTTAGCTAGTGCTTTGCTTACATTAACTAATTTAAGATATGGCTATTTACATTTTCTGCCTCTTTTACAGAAACCCCCCAACAACATTTTTTAACATCTTTAAAATCTGGTTTTCTTTTAGGCAAGTCTGGCACATGTGCATATCTAATGCTGCTTTCCATTTACCTCAGAGGTTGGAAGTCAGAGCTGGGAATGACATCACACCTGAGCTGACCGCGTTCCAGTACAACAAGTGGGGAAAAAAAACTTTTTGTGTTCCACCCGTTCCATGGTATTTTGTGCATACAAACACTGTAGCAACATGCCCACCATGTGTGTACGACTGATTTAAGACACAAGTGCTAATAAACAGCTTTCACTACTTTTGATGTGCAGAGAAGCCATATTGAATTTTGAGGTTGGGGTTGGTGAGGCTCCTCTGACTTCAGGGTGCGTTCCAGTTGAAATTTCCAACGGGGATCAGAAATTCCGACTTCCCAGATTGAGTGGAATGTACCATAAATACAGGACTCAGCTGTTATTTGAGCACAGAGCGAGTGGCAGGACTTAGGGTAGCTGGTTCACAAAAAAATTATAAGTTGTAACTATTAAAGAAATGCATATTTAGTACAACAGCTCAATGTTTTAGATCAATTAGCTATAAGTAAGCTTAAATGGGGACATTTAGCTTTTGTAGTTATATGAAAGATGCTGTTTTAACTTTCATACTCCATTGGAGTTCTGTGTTGTGATGAGTCAGTGAGAGCAGTGATGTTGGCGTTTTCCCACCTCTCCATGCAGGTGAGGTTCTCCTGGTCTGCTGCTGTGAGAAGAACCAGCGCGAGGAGGTCGGAAAAAACTCGTGCTGGTATTTACCCTGCGAGCCCCCATGAGAGCGGCATGTGAAAACTGACACCTGCTCTCTCATTGCACTTTCTCAGGATCCTGATTGTGTATGTGTTTGTTTGTATGACAGTAGATTTCTCTTTGTGCCTCTCCTCTCGGCCTGTGTGTGACTGTGTTAGTGTAAAGCCCAGTGGGAAACTGAATACAAGAGAGCCCTATAGCAGATAAACAGTGTCAGAGAGGGTTGATAGCAAACGCAGCTGGAAACGCGCAGAGACACCCTGAGAATGCTCTCTAATGCTTCTCTAAACATGTAATAGATCACTTAGCCCCACTGTCACACTACTCTCATGTGTGCTTTAATCTTCTCCATCGGGATCTCACATAACTTCTGCATGAAGATAAACGGTCCACATGTTGCTATATTCAGCAGAATTATTAGCCAGAAGGACACAAATCACAAGAGATTTGTTTGTGGCAGCTGGGATCAAGTCTCAGTTCACACATTTTCTGCAGGAATGTCTCACACATTTGCAGCCGCTCTGTCCTTTTTCTGCCTCATGGCCTTGCTTTAGTTTATTCTACTTGTTTAATCTCATCCATCATTGCATCTTTGTTTGTGAGTTCTTCTTACAAATTCATTTTAAAAAGTGCTTTTTGAGGATGTTCCTTTAATCTTCTTTACAGCTCTTCACCTCAGTGATCCGCTCTTTTTGCATCCAGCAGCTCCAAATATAACCTAATTATAGTGCCTGGGGTCAGAGGTCACAGCTGGGTGCCCTGGGGACTTTTCATTAGCAAAAATGGAGGGAAAAGGCTGCAGGTGTCTCAAATGGACTTCTCTATCTATCTATTGTGAACTAAATTCAGGAAGTTCTCTATCACTCTTGAATTTTAGGTTTTTTAATCTGCTTTCTGCAGTAAGTCAGTAGGATTTGTTCAAGCTGTTCGTAAATGCACAGGACATCATACGTGATTGGGTTTGTGAAATGTCTTTACTGCAGCAAAATAATGTGAAAAAATAAAGATTTACAGGCAGAGGACAGGGTCTCTGCAGATACAGACACATACACTTCTAGCAGGTTATATGTGATGACTGAAAGGGATTATATGAGTCCATTTTTTTTTTTTTTTTTTCTAGAAAATGTTGCGGATTATACCTTTAAGTAAAAGTAGAAATACTATAGTCAGTATTAAAAATAGCAACTTTAAAAGGGTTACAGAACATGATATTATTCTGTGTTGATCACTAACAAATACTAACTAGCTCATCAAAGTGGAGCCAATTTTAGATACTTAAACTACTGGGTAGATTTGTAGCACAGTACTGTGTCACATCATATAAGAATAAGAATATCATATCACTTCATTTTTTAATGAGAAAACTAAGTGTCAAATACATCTAGAGGAGCAGAAGTATAAAGTAACATTAAATGGAAATACTTAAGGAAATAACAAGTATATTAAAATTGTATTAACTTATTTAACTTATTATTATATATCTATATTTTTCCCATACTACGTTGCTAGTTACTGTATTTTCCGTTGTTTAAATTGTTTATATTCTTCTATTCTTTGTTTATATTGCTTGTTCGCTATTTATTGTCTTTTTTTCACTGATGCTTTCTATTTTTTGCTATCCACTTTGCTGCTGTAATGCTGGAAATTTCCCCACTGTGGGACTAATAAAGGAATACTTATCTTATCTTATTTATCTTATCTTATCTTATCTTATCTTATCTTATCTTATCTTATTGTACTCACATCCTATCATCTTTCTTATAAACATACTTTTTGTGCATTATGCATTGTGTTAAACAGACATTTTGACATTTTACACTACAGATTTATATACTGATGGAATTTAACAAAGCTCCAGCATCATATTAAATACATGAGGAAAGATATGAGAGTGGTGATGAGCAGCATGAAAGTGAATAATGATATTTACCAAATTGTTGAACTATTCCTTTTATATGCACTCACAGAATAGACCAATGTAACTAAGTCAGTACTAAGAAAAAAAAAAAATAAATCTTCATAATGCTATGTTACAGATGTTGCCATTACACCACAAAACATCCTATTTTGACTCTTATGTGGATTCAAGATTCAAGAACTTTATTGTCATTGCACAAGCACACTTGTTTCTATCTTTTTTTCTACTCACTATGTTTATTGTTAGAATGCACCAAGGCAAACACTACTTGGCAACAAACATGATTCTGACTAAGATAAGTAGTTTTGTCAACTATAAAACACAAATTCATCCCACATGAAAGGGATGATTTTGCAGTGTATTTTCAGGATCAGAATGATATTCAGTAACCACGTATGGACAGGAAACCATCCTGTTTTCTGTGTAACTGATGCTGACAGCTGGCACAGATGTGGACATTGAGTAACATCCACTGATGCATTAAAATCACATTAAAGAAGTGTAATAGTTAGTTGAATTAAAAGGTTTACGCTTCAAAGCATCAAAAGTCTGAAAAGTCTGACGCGGTCTGTCTTGGCCGCCAAAATTATGCATCTGCCTTGACCGCCAAAACATATCCCTTTTGTATTCTCGCTCATTGTATTGAAATAAGGGTATTCAAATGTGGATGTGGTCGAGAGGGACAACATCTGTCTTTCCTGTGGACATATGTAAAACACTATACCTATTGTCAATTTTGGAGGGATCCTGCTCCTTGTTAAGTTTCCCTCCAAATTGATTCAGCCAATTAGAAGAAGTGTGGGGGGTGGGAGAGGCAGACAGCGGAGAACCTCTGTCTGACCCCCAGCTGGGCTCCAACAACAATCCCTATCAAACCCACGAGGCCAAAGGCGTTAGCATATCACCGCTGGGCTGCTGATAACAATACTCTCATCTGGATTTCTGATAGCGGGACTGGAAGATGCTGTGTTAATTGCGGCTAATGAGAGCCATAAACATGGAGTGAAAGGGGCTTGAGATGGCGTCTTCTAAAGACTGACGACTTAAGTGGGTTTCCCTCCAAAAACAAGACACACCAAACCATTCACAGACGCGATTTTGCACATAAATGCCAAGCAAATCAAGGCAGGATCACCCACACACTGCCATTGCTCTAATGAGGGGATGCAGCGTCTATAAAGGAGCACGACACATGCTTGTTTCAGTCTGGCTGCAATCAAAAGCTGTGGTGCTGACTGCAGAGGCTTTGTAGTCTAAATTTACCCTCAAACCTCACGTACCGCAGGAAACTTCCTGTGCATTCTGCGGCGGCTGCGATGTGTTTTCATTTGGCCTTTTTTTTCATCCCTGCAATGGAGCCCTGACTGTCAAAAGTATAATCCTCTGAGTTAGCAGTGGAAACATCGCATGAAGAACCACTTAAAAAGAGTCTGGCCTGTTTGCCCAAACTGTTCCCTTGTGTGCTCTTGAACAGTGAAGAATGTGAGAATCAAGGCAGAGGACATCAAGGTTGGCTTCAGTATTGACGCTGTCCCTGTTAAAAGTCAAACCCCATCATTATCTGCTTACACTGAGATAAGGGAATGCATCCAAACTCTTTATCAAGATAGGGATAAACCAATTAATAGTCTTGATCAATATTTACCACTTTGAGAGAAAAAACTATAAAGAACAGTAGAACTGTGAGGCTCAATGGCAGAAATACATTTCTTCATACTACCAGACAATATGTTACTTAAAATGTTGTAAGAAATAAATGATTTGCTGGACATTTGACACAATCTAAGCGAACAAAGAGGAACGACATCTGAGAGGTACTGGTACTGTCTTAATCAGCACTTCAGGCTGCACTGCTCAACAATTTCAGGACTGAATCAAACCAGTGTTTGGCTCCATTTAAGAATACACAAACAGTGGTGGAAGAGGTTAAAAAAAACGAATGATACTACAATGTAAAAGCACTCAGTTACTGTAAAGTAATATTACTTGGGTAAAAGTCAATTATTAGCAGCAAGTTCTAGCAGCGAAGTGCACCTAAACTATCAAAAGTAAAAGTACTAATTATGGAGAAAATTGCAGAACAATATAACTGTTTGATTATATATTATATTGAGAGCTGCAATGATTAATGGATTAGTTGGTGACTATTAAATAAATCACCAACTATTTTGATGATACATCACTTTGGGTGATTTTTTCCTCTCACAAATGAATAATTTCTGCTTTCCTTACTCCTATCTGACAGCAAACTAAATAATTTTAGGTAGTGGACAAAGCAAGACGTTTGAGGATGTCGGCTTGGTCTTTGAGAGACTCTGATCAACATTTTTCACCATTTTCTGACCAAACTGTTTAATGAACAAAATAATCGACAGATTAATTAAGAATGACAATAACTGTAATGATGTAATAATGAATGAAGAATAAATAAGTCAGGAATGAGACAAAATATGTGTGATAAAAAGTACAAAATATCCAAAACTCTATAGGCTTACCAATAATTATTAACTAAACTTCAGAAGACACACTTCAGAGACTCACACTTGCAAAATGCTACAAGCCAACAAACAAAAAGAATGGTTGGTCAGTTTTTTTCTTTTGCTGCCTGACTGAACTCAATCTCCTCCACCTCCTCCTCCTTGCATCCTCCTCTGAATTGAGTTTGGTCAGGCTAGGTCATCCTTGGCTGTGCAGAATATAATTAGCCTGCCTACACACACACACACACATACACAGACAGACATAGAAACTTTAAACTTTAAACTCCCCCCTCATACAATGGCCGACTCAGACAATAGACACATGCCAATACTATGGCCCTCTCGGCTATCTTGCCATGCACAAAAAAACTCCTTGTTCATCCTCAGACCCTCCGCCCTCCTGTCACTCAGCAGAATACTGAGACTGATAAGATTACATTTTTACATATCACATTTCACATCATATCAGAGTAGTAATTATGAGCTTAACAGGTGCTCAATCTCAGCTGTTCCTGAAGAGATTTGAAATCGGATTTGTGCTCGACGTCTCCTCAGTGTATTACGTTTCAGGTAATAAAATTAATTTTATATTAGGTTTCAAAGCTGGATGCTGTGAAATTTGTAACCAAAGATGGAGCTGAGCTTTAGCTTTATAAACCAGTGAAAATAATGATCTTTACTTTTCCATGTGACATTTAAACCGGCTACATTAAGCACTACATAATACAGTAATAAAATTATATAACATGATCATAAACTTGGATAAAATCCAAACACCAGAAAATAGAATATAAGAGTGGGACCATTTTAGGATAAAAACAACAGGATTAAGGCTTTAAATGATCTTAAATGCAAAAGAATAAAAAGTGATTTAATGACGGCTCTTCTAGCTTTAGCGTAATCCAAGAAGCTTCACGTTTCAGTCTCCAGATGACAATTAAAATCTCTGAATAGGGACCATAATTGCACGCTAAATCTGAATCCACAGCGTCTTTTATCTCCCCCCATCTTTCACCCGACTCCATTCAGACTCCTTGGTGACCTGCATCCTCGTCCCTGAGCCCCTTTTGATCCCATTTTTTTAAAATGCCATCGCACACGAGCTGCCCTGCCCTTTGCTCTCTCAGCACCTGCACTTCAGTGTCCTCCAGGGCATCAATGGAACCTGCTTTTTAAAAATCTATACATCTGTTGCAAATGAGGTAGCCATTGTCAGGAGGGTGGGGGGGTAAAGCCTAGAGGGGACCGCCAAAATTTGGTGTCACCGCGGCTCCATCATTGAGTAAAACCCAACCCCCAACTTCTCGGACAACACACACACACACATACACACCTCTGACTTCAGGGGTATCGTATCACCTATCCCTCGGGGTATACTGGTGTGCAGGGCTTCTCATAACAGGTGGATGTGAATGTTACAACAGGTGGGATGAATCTGTGACCGTTTTCTTGGCTTTACCATTGTTTTTCATAGGATTTATTTTAATGAGGCTCTGCTAAAGGTGTTTTTTATTACAGAATGGAATTAATAAACATTTAAAATTTTAAAGTGACAGTTTGGATTATTTAAAGTGGGGTTGTATGATGTACTTATGATAGTCAGTGTATTACTGTACCTGCAGTAGAAGCTAGTCAGCACGCCCCCAGTTTGGAGAAGCAGAGAGGAGTACCGGCACAGAAGCAAAGCAATGTACTGCTGTAGACAGAGTCAGCAACAAAACGTATTTTAGATAATTCAGTTTCAGTATCAGTTTATGTGTGCGCTATATCCAGAATATTTTCACTGCTTTACTTTGCCACCAGAGAGCCTTTTCTGATTGGAAAATGCATTATAGCCAAATATTGCACTCTCCGAACCAATCAAACTTCATAAGCAAAATCAGTGATTTTTATCTCACAAAACACAAGAGTTGCTGGTTTACCACAGCTTCAATCTGTTAGTTTGTGTTATTGTGTGACTTTGATGTTTTAAAAGGTTAATTCAATTCACACAGCAGTCGAAACAGACTTCACACAATAACACAAACTAACTGATCGAGGCAACGATAAACCAGCAGGTAAAATCACTAATTTCACCTGTGTAGTTTGGTTGGTTTGGCCAGAGCAATATTTGACTTATATAACAGCAGTTTCCCATCAGAAAGGCTGTCTGACAGCAAAGTAAATCAGTAAAAATATTCTACATATAGCATACAATTGCACTGATATTGATCTTTTTAAGTGGACCTGTTTTTTAAGTGGCTAAAACACTCTTAGCTTCCATGCTGGTACAGTACACATGAAATAATCCAAAATATCCCTTTAAAGTAGACTTACTGAAATGACCATTAGCTCCTGTTTTTCTGTTTTGAGAATATTATGAATACTGTGACGCATACCAGAGGCAGCAAATATTTATCTCACAGCTCCATGTGGTTATTTGGCTTTATTTGCCTCGTCTGACCCACGACTGATGAACAGAGGAAGCTGATAGAGGAGGAGAAAAAAGGAGCAGAGACAAAACGGAGTCTGTCTCCCGACTGAGTGACTCTTCTATAGAGGTGGTTTATTTCTGCAATGAACTGTGTCGTCCTGTGGAGAAGTGCAGACGAGTGAGGAAGCAAAGAAGAGATTGCAAAAAGGGGAAAAAAGGGAATGTGCAGAATAATTAGAGCATGGAGGATAGTCCTGAATTGCTTGAAACATTCACGCATGCACACATATGCATGAGCGCGAGCAGTCACACTCTCCACACACACACACACACAACACACACACACACACACATATGAAAACATGCATTCATACACAGTCCCAACTTAAGGATTTTGGGCCTATCTGCACATGTATGCAGGCTAATCAGGGCCTCTTCACAGACAGAAAGCGAAGGGTCACTCAGGGTGAGATGTTTGTGATGGAAATTTGGACGGCAGGCGTAGGAAAACAAAGCTAGGGACAGGACGCCCCAGAGACGACATACTTTACACATGAGATAACACACATTGAGGAGTTACAAAAAAAATTCCTTAAAATAGGATCACAAAGCCTTTCTCATTCATATTACTGATAAAGAGCTTCAGTGCAGGCACTTTCACGAAATTATAAGAGAATAGTTGGATTTGGAAAGGAGTTTGTCTGTAGATTTAATTCTGAGAGCTGCATGATAAGCATTTTATCAACTTTAAAAATAGCTTTAAGGGGAGTCTGTACAGACAAATACAGTTTAGGACTAACTCATCTTCATTTTGATGTAGGTTGCACAGCAGAATGCTTCTAATTAGACTTTTTCCATGTTGTTTCCTTTCTCTCCAAGCGCCTTAAACAATCAATGTTACTCTATTTCAGTAGGGATGTAGTGATACCAAAAACTCAAGGTATGATACCAAAAAAATGACAACTTGAAAAAATGTCCTTTATTAAATAATAATTCCGATGTGTACAGAATTTTTTAAAATTTGTGTAATTAGAAAAGGGTGGAGGGAAGGGAAAATGAAAGGGAGGAAGGGAATGGGTTCTTTTGAAATTGGGTGAGCAACACATAGGCCTATAACCAAGAAATGACACAACAACCTTTAGAGGTAAAGTAGAAAAAACAACAACATTAGATTGCAACATTAGATCAGTCTGTTTGTGTCTTTAACGCACTGGTGGTTTGGCTTGAGCTACATAAAAAGTAATCAAATACAAAACAGTGAAAACCTGGTCCTTTAATCTGTTGACAGCCAATGGGTGTAAATATTCTGGAAATATGGCTAACCAACTTCTTTTGGTTAATACAGGTGCTCACAGAACCGGATCCTGCTGACAACGGCATTGATTATGTAATGGGGACAGGGTGGACAGACGGAAAAGGAAATCGATAAGTGAGGAAGGAAAAGGGGTCTTTTGAAATCTAACTGTGAGCAACACGTATAACCAAGGCATGACACAAAAATGTTTGAGGGTAAAATACCAAACATAATAAAGTATATAAAATTATGCAATAATGTCCTAAAATACTAGGACAAACATAAAAAACATGAATATAAGCAAACAAATAAAACCAATACTTCAGTCATGTGACTTTTGTTATTCCTTTTGACTTAAAGCACTTCTGCTTTCCTTCTTTAATGAGGAAAATGAATTATCATTGGCAATGAATACTTTAAATACGTATGTGCACATTTTCTTACAAAACAAAAGCAATGCATCATCATAATAAAACAACTGACCATGTAATATCAAGGTCACAGTCCGGTAGGATATTGAAATATTGTTAATTACAATATCATATTATCAGCAATTTTCCTGCTGTGCATCAACCAAGTACAAGCAAACTACTTCACTGATGGCATATGATTGCATCAGGTCCTGGGCTCCAGTGAAGGAAGGACCACCTTCACCACTGGAGCCCAGGACCTGTAGCTTTTACTGGGCATGTCGTGCATAGATCGGGGGGCAACCGATAGAACCGCCGCGCTTCACTGAGAAATCACACAAAGATGGGATTTAATGGCCCTTCGATTGAGCGGTTTTGAAAAGCCAACCTCTGACCCCCAGCTTTGACCCCTGCTCACCCCTCCCATCCTCCAGGGTCCAGTGCTTGTCATTGGTCATTTGTCAAACTCCTCGCACTGATCTGATTACCGTCCAATTTGGGATCTGCCGACTACACACTTCTAGGATCAAGACAAGCTGCTTTCAGCAACTTTACATGACAACAAATAGCTGGATTGTTGCGGGGAGAGTAAAGGGACGAGTATTCTATTCAGACAAGAAAGATGGTCAAAACTTTAGATAAACAACAACCTTGGTGTCTACTGATGGCTATGCAGTCTTTATTCAACAAAGAACTGATAAAAAAATAAGAATCATATTAATGGTTTTTGAGCAAACACACTAGAGTCATATTTCTTAATGAATCACAGGTCAACAAAACAAAGAATATGATTTAAACACGGGGAGAATTCTCAGATGAATCATCGAATGAATCCTCCAAAATAAACATATTTCACATTGATCTCATCCAAATCTAATGATTAACAACATCCAGACACAGTTAAATCTTGTGTGTTCATCCTTTAAGTATGCTGGTGTTTATATTAGTCCAAACCAGGGCAGTTTCCATGGCTGTTTTCAAAAACACAGTCCTGATCACACAGCAGTGCCATTTTATTTGACTGTGACAATTTAAAAAGTGTAAACTGCATTTAATATTTGATGAAAAAATGTCAAGAATATAGTCAAACAAAAAATGTAAAGCCCTGTTAAGCTAGTTTTTTGCTATAAAAGTGTCTGTTTGGGAGTATATTCAGGCATTTATGCTATGCTATATGTTACTATTTGAACTATCGTTTTGCTCTCAGTATTGTATATCATTTCAATCAATAAAAAGTCACGCCTGTGAAAAGTAAACTAGCTTGCTAACTGTCAGTTAGTGTTAGCTGTCATTTCTCTCTGACGCTCTGTTCCCTCAGAGGTCAGCACTTTCATGACAGTTTGCTTTTGGTAAGTGGATCCAGTTTGTGTATCAAAGTTCAAAGTTGAATTGATGTGAACGATTTGCGTCAGTTTACTTACTCAACTCCACTGATAGATTCTGTTAAAGTCAATGGATGGTATGACTCCACTGGGTACAGCATGTCTGTGCCATGGCTTTGATCTGTCCTGGACACGGCTGCAGGTTCCACCAGCAGCATTTCAGAAGCCTTTCAGCAGCGAGTGTTTTGCCTGCCTGACTCAGATTTTGCCAATGTGGTCCTCTTTCCTTGCTTTATGTGCTTCTACCATGAATAAGAAGGTTACATATTTTAACTGTTTCTTATGATCACAAGTCTGCACGGGGTCTCTTTATTTTTAAAAATGACTGGATTCTCTCTACTTTTTCTGTTTCTGGATTTCTGTTTGCTCAGTCTGTTCTGTGCTGACACAGCATCCATCAAAAATAGACTTGGTGCATAGTTGAAGAGGAGCAGAGCGGAGAGCCACTTCTGCTCGAATCATAAGCATTGTGTATAAGGGCCCCGGTCAGTCAGCTCCAGCTGATGTAGCATAGCTATAACCCAACACAGCCACACCTGGTGGAATCAAGACGTTAGTGTTGAGTAATTGCCTAAGTGAACAAAAATGAAAACTGAATAAAAAGTGTCACAAATAACAAAACACTTTAAAGTGGAAAAACATGCTTAATGTCTTTACTGTATCAGAATCAGGTTTACTGCCAAGTAAGTTTTTATATATAAGTAATTTGTCATGGTATATTAGTGCATAACAATAAATATAGTGCAAGATAAAACAAAGAGAGACAAAAGCAGGTATTGCAAGTCAAAAAGCATAAATAGAAAACAGAAAACTGACAATATTAAAAGCTTTATGCAGGAATGTGCAAAATACATATGAGTCTATGTATGGATATGTATGTGTATGACTCAGCATGCAAAATAAAAGTATGGAAAGCAGTGGTCTCATGTCCTGGGCATGTCATGTCCTCTGCCTCAGTCTGACTGCTCTGAAATCCTCTGCAAGGACTGTCAGTCAGATACAACACACAGCCTTTTCCTGATCCGTCCCGAGGGACTGTGCACGATCACAACACACACACACACACACACACACGCACACAACCCCCAAAACAAACCTCTGTCTGGCCAACACGCACACACACACACATTCATACACACACAATTAGCCCGTAGCTCATTATGTCTGCTTTAGCTCTTTTGGATTGTGTTGGGAGGTGGGGTGGGGTGGGGGTTGGGGCTAGGGTGGGTTTGGTGACCCTGGAGAGCATGACCTTAGGGGACATTTCAGGGAGGACAGGGGGATGGGACATCGAGCTGCAGGGAGGGAAAGTAACTTCTTGGTGCCCCTGCTGGCTCCTGTGAAGATCCCTATTGATTTTCTAAGTGAAAAACACACTGATTAGTCATCACTAGTAAATTGCATGAGCTTAACCAGAACAATTGCTTTTGAATTGATAATGTGATGAGATTCAACTAAAACAAAACTCATTATAATTAAAAAAAAACTCTCAATCTTGTCTTTTTTCAGCATGCAATTAATAACAATCAGTAAACAAATATGGTTTCCATCTGGAGGCAGTTGTCAGTTATATTAATGGTTAACTTTATTTCCTATATAAATGCGATGGAGAAGGAGGGGAAGATGGATTTCCCTCCGATTCCGTTTTGATTTCCCTCCAAAAACTCTATTGTAAAACTTCTCCCCCGCCACTTGAACAAGCTACACAGCAGCCGCCTCCACCCCCAGCCGTCACACATCAATCCATCGTCTGTGAGTGTGTTTTGGGAAGTGGGGGTGTTTCAGCCAGAGCGCTGTTAACCCCCCAGGGTGTAAAAGATTTTTGGACTAACACTGCAGGTTTCAAAAACAAACTCTTTGATTTGAGTTTGCTTAAGCTTTCTGAAGGCCTCAAACCAACAAAACGACAGTGACGATGTTTTTTACTTCCAGAAAAAAAAGTCTATCTACTATATAAAGTTGCTTAATCCACATGTGCAGTTTTAGTTGTTGCTAATCATAATATCTACTCAAATTCCGTGATCCTTTTTACAGGATTTTTACATATTTGCATATTAAAACCAAGTCTTTTCCTCTGAAATTTGAAATGTGAGCTTCATCTCTCCTGTGCAATCTATACTTTTTTGGATTCCCATGTGCAAGGTCTGAATAAAGGAGATGGAACTATCTTTTTTATTCAGAGTTAGGATGAGTTATTCCACCCCCTTCTTTGGTCAGAACGCTTAATCGGGGTTGCAGAGGTGTGTGGGTGACCTCTAACCCTCGGGTATCTCTGGCCTTTCTCTTACTTGCCTTTAGGTTAGCTTCAGGACATCCCTCATTTAACTCTTAACCCAAGGAGTCGGCTTTAGCAACCAGTGGTTTAGAGTTCAGGCATGCAGACTTAAAGGCACATTTACGCAGTCAGTTGTTCACTATAAATGATTACCAAACACTTCTAACCACTGGTGGACTGAGGGAAAATACCAGAGAAAACAGTTCTGATGAACAGTCAGATGTAACCTGCAACTTGTGTTGGGTGTGCAGTAACAGCAGGTTCCTCCTTCATTCACAAATGATTTACTCTTAACACTCTTAACAGTTCAAATGAATGGAGTTTATATTAGAGCTTTTTTTATGAAGAAGGATACTTAACTGGAGTTGAAATAACTGCAATATAACTTTGCATTTCTTATACATGGGCATTAAAAAATGATATATTCAGTCCAATTCAAAATGGATACACACACAAAAAATAAATAAATAAGAAAAAGCCCACTTATTTTGTTGTTTCTCAAAAATTATTTACAATCATTCTGAAATAATTCCATAATAACAATGTAATGTAAAATTATACTCCATAACTTTTGGCACATGTAAAATTAATTACCCTTCACTTGTAAACAGGCTGCACAATTAATTGCAATATTATTGAAATTGCCATGTGGCCAACTGCAATATCCAAATCACAGAGGCTGCAGTTTTTTGATGAAGAAAAAATGTGTGACAAAGCAGCAATATAATGAAGTACTGTCGTGTGCAGAGTGCAGAGGTTCCCTGGCCTACAAATCCTGTCCTGATATACGAAAATGTGTTTGGTTGGTACAGACCCTAACTAATGTCATATAATAAGGATTTTAATATTTTTTTCAGTGAAAATGGAAATTGTGATGGAAAAATTATCATTGCCACAAACCCTATCACAATATCTGTCAAAATAAGTGCAATATGCTTTTTTTTTGTCTTATTTACCATATCATGCAGCCCCGCAGTAAGTACATGCACATGTAAAACACCTTAAAATTCATGTTCAGACAAGTCAACACTTGTCTGAACATGTTTCAGAAAATGAAACATGAAATTAAGTTGTATAGGTACCTTTTTAATACTCACAAAAACAAATGTTACATGTACAGATTTTATAAACAGTAGATTTGTTGAATAAATAATAAGTCATAAACATAAAACAAACTATTTTACATGGTGGACTACTGAGGATGAATTAAGGGTCTCACAACCTGAGGAAAGAAGCTGCTTTGTCTGGTTGGATACTTCTGCATCTCTTGCCAGATAGCAGCTAATATAGTGTGCCTAGTTATAGCAAATTTTGATTTGAAAGATTTGAGGAAAAGGCCACTACAGCTAAGTGGAATAAAATAGTTCTGGTCGGTATCTCCCTGTTGCATTCTGGTGTTTAATCATTAAAAACTGGTAAGTAAAAAAAGTGTTTCTGCTCAGCATTCAACCAAAGTGGAGGCAGGTAGCACATTAACTGTGCATGCAGATCTGTCTGGGTGGACACTATGGATACAGAGAGCAGCTTTAAAACTCGATGGACAAAAGTTTCAGTTGGGGTCTGTGTTCTGGCACAGGAGTCGATTATAGAGGCAAGCAAGTGAATGTAAAGAAGGGAATCTGTGATTGACAGCTGGGCATGTGTGTGCATTTGTGTGTCTGAATAAGCATTTTTGTTTGTTTTCACAGTGTAATGCTTAATTACAGAGTGAGTAGACAGGTTTAAATTGTGTGTGAATTGAGTATAGAAGAGGTTTGAAAAGGAAAACAATTGCAAAGTTTTTTTTTTTTTTTTACTAATAAACTGACATAGATGTGGCATACTGACAGTATAACAATATAAGCACACGTCTGACTATTCAATAATTGAAATGCACTGGTAACCTTCCTTTCATTTCATTAAAAGAAGCTGTTTAATCAGCTGAGACATAAATTCAAACAATATCTTCCGACATTTCCATCTTCTTTCAGTTACGACAGTGGAACTATTCTTTTACTTTTGTCTACATGATGCATTCAGACCCACTTGAACAAACTGCACTAAGTCTATGAGCCTTTCCCCTTCTCAAAATGAGCAAACCCACCAAACAAAGGGCCACCATTGTGGATAAATACAGCTTTTGTTTTACCCATTTGAACCTGAGGTTTCCCTTAACGCTGAGGAGAGTGTGTTCGCCCTTTTTCTCTTTTCAGACGCTTTGGCGCTGAATAGCCAACACCACTGCCAAATGGGAAAACGACTACACAGGCAGAAAGAAAGAGCAGAATCAATCAGGAAGTGGCAGCTTTTCAGCTGTGCCAGAGGAGCC
Organism: Lutjanus argentimaculatus; assembly: GCA_034769285.1. Lineage (NCBI taxonomy): Eukaryota > Metazoa > Chordata > Actinopteri > Lutjaniformes > Lutjanidae > Lutjanus > Lutjanus argentimaculatus. The sequence goes on along the minus strand of JAWZSL010000016.1, from coordinate 17,824,095 downwards.
GGGCAACTTCCTGGTCTCGTTGCCAAGGTTACTGGAGGCTCAGCCAACGGGTGCAGTGGGCAGCAGTTGAGTTTGATGAGGGGGATGGCAGGCGGAGGACGACGGTTGGGATATTGGACAGGAGGAGAGGGTAGAGAGCTGGTGCAGGAGGCTGAGGCAGTTTAAATATAAGCAGCACTGAGTTCTTCAATCAGCATTCATCTGAACCATCACTGCAGAGTTTCTATTCTTTATAATCCTCTGCAAACAGTCAGCTAATCCCTCCAATTACTCTCAGCTTCTGCTAATGCCACGTTGTTCACACAATATTTTGTAGTTGAATTTTGTATAATCTAAATGCACTCATATATGGAAATCTGTCCCTTTTCTCTTAGCAAATGATTTTAAGAGATAAGTGAAGACTGTAATAGTTCAGAAATAATCACATAAACCCTTACCAAGAGAAGCAGCGTGATTTAAAGAAGACTCTGGCATATACTGAGCTAAATTAAACTTTACTCATATCAGTAATGTTTATAATAACATGATATTTATAATAACATGATATTGTAATAATTATCACTTCTGCAAAAGAGGTTGCATTTTTGGTGTTGTTTGTTTGTCAGGTTGTCTGCAGGATTACAAAAAACTACTGGCCTGATTTTATTGGATCTTGGTGGAAGGGTATAGCATGGACCAAGAGGGAGCCTATTCGATTCTGGAGTAGATTGGAATCACGGGACAAGATACACAAATTTTTATTTTACTTTGGTAAGATAAAGCATTTGGTCTTGGCAGAGGTCTACCCTCTCAAGTTTAGTATTATGTCCTGACAGGCATGAAACTTGATTTAATCTTTAAGACTAATACAATAGAATTAAATTCTGTAGATAATCAAATGTACTTGGTATGATAACTGTCAATTGTCATACCAAGGTATATTTCTCAACCTTGTGTTATATGCAAAAACAAACTACAGTGGATTTATAATTGTAGCTTCAGTAATTTTGGATATTGCACTTGGCCATAGTGTGATTTCAATAATATTTTGATTAACTGTGCAGCCCTTAAGTAATTTATTTCTGAAAGTTCTTTTCTTTTTAATTTGATGAAGAGAAAAAGTTGAGTCAAATAAAGGGGACAGCAGATTGTACACCTTGGTGCCACTGATGACAGCTTCACACCTCTGAATCTAAACGTGCAACATTAGTGTGTTGGTCCTCATAAGTCTCTCTGAGGTTTTACTGGGAAATGGGACTGGGGGCTGGCTGGTTGGGTGGGTGGGTGTTCTGGGGGATCAGGGGGACCAGACTAGCGGAGATGGGTAAACACAGCTGGGGACACACAGCGCTGGTGGGTCTGCAGCTCAACGGCCCCCTTCACACATTTATCAGTGTGTTTGCTCAGGGGATGTGCCCTAATCTTCACACGCTGATCTGTGTGCGAGGCCTTCAGAGGCCCAACAGGCTGGATGAAAGTGACCCTGTCCACATGCACAGCCTCGCTAATTCCTCCATGACTGAACTTGAATGTTCTTCTCTTTATGAAGGCTCATAAAGGTCATCTATGGATCTGTCTGTGTGTGGCTGAAGCTCTCTGTGGGTGGGATGGCTCTGATAATATATACTAAATTCTTGCTCATAATCTGACCTTCCTCTCAGCAAACACCCTACAAACGGACAGATCAGCGTCATGAAGGGTCAGAGTTTGCAGGCCAAAAAATGTTAATTGGGAGATATCAAATATTTTGGCACCTTTTTCTTTCAAAATTCAGTCACAATGTCTGTCTATCATGTTATCATGTAAATGGGGACATTTACGTCAATATTTTCTCTACTTTTCTGGATTTTGTTTGATCAATCACATGCTTATTACCCCTCCTGCTTCAAAGAGTTTATGCAGTCCTCAAAAATAAACCTGGTATGTCCCCCACAGTACCCATCCTTCTTTTGGTTATTACTTTGGTTCTAAGTATTGAGGGGTTTTTTTTTTCTGTGAACATTTGAACTCATGTCAGTTCAGAGGCTGGGATGAAATTTTGATTATAGAGCGCCATCTGCTGGTGATTACTCTGTGTTGTAGCTTCCAGACAGAGTAGTAGATGACGATGTAAGTTGAATATAGTATGGGGTTTTTACCATAACTTGTAAAGACATATAAAGAGCAGGTTAAGGTGGTTATTCACTTTACAAAGTATGTGTTACGGGTACCTTAATGTTTTCAAGAAATTCTGAATATGATAATAACACTCAGAGCCAGTCCTGACCTCAATGAGGGCCAAAACAAAATTCTGCTCAAGGGCCCTCCAAACTGACTGGAGAGCTACATAAACCATTTGCCACACAGTCACACCGGTCACTGCCTGTCTCCACTAGGTGGCGCTATGACTATGACCTGATTGTCATGTAGATGTGTTCAGGGTAGGACTCAAACATGTAAGGTTTGGTGCACATTGCATCATTTAATCCAAAGTTATAACAAGTTCATGTTTCATGGCGAGACATCAAAACCTGACGCCATGCCGTGGCCACACTGTTTAGTGTGAACCAAATCTTTTAATAACTTTTGATCACAAAGTAGTCTTATATATTAATGGCACAAATTTGCCAAGTCAATCAGATTATTTCTGTAGGAAGAGTTTATTTAGTCGGGCGGCATGATGGCGCAGTGGTTAGCGCTGCCGCCGCACAGCAAGAAGGTCCTGGGTTCGAATCCCCGAGCCAGCAGGGCCTTTCTGTGTGGAGTTTGCATGTTCTCCTCGTGTCCGCGTGGGTTCTCTCCGGGTACTCCGGCTTCCTCCCACAGTCCAAAGACATGCAGCAGGTTAATTGGTGACTCTAAATTGCCCGTAGGTGTGAATGTGAGAGTGAGTGGTTGTTTGTCTCTATGTGTCGGCCCTGCGATGAACTGGCGGCTTGTCCAGGGTGTACCCCGCCTCTCGCCCAATGTCAGCTGGGATAGGCTCCAGCCCCCCGCGACCCTCACGGATAAGCGGTTACAGAAAATGGATGGATGGAGTTTATTTAGTCTATGTGTCCAAGAGATTTTTTGGTTCATGTCAGTGATTTGGCCACTCCAATCAACAAAAACTCATATCATATGTTCAGGCCTGGACTACTATTGAACATGTGATGTTTCAGCCAGATTGGACAAAGTAAATGGAAAGTTAAAGCAACTTGCTGTATTTTGGTGAAACATCAACGTTTGCCATGCCGTCATGGCAATGCCGTTTGATGATATGTCAAGAATTTCACGATATAGCATTGCCAAGGTCTTAAGGCCTTTCTGACCAGATGTGAGTTGGATATGATCAGCCTGCTTGGAGAAGCATGTCAAAGTCTAAAACATGTAATTTCCTGTTGCCAGTAGGCGTTGCTACGACTATTGTTTTTATTTCTTTATCATTCTATTTTATTATTTTATCTTTATTATTCTTTTTCACTTGTAAATCTTTTATTTTCATATTTTAGCTGACTAGTGACTTGTGTGTCTTCATGATGAACAACTACAAAATAATAGCTAATTATTTCCAGCCTTTCTCAATCACTTTGGCTCATTTTTAGAAACAGTCTTAACATTCTTTAAACCAGGGACACTCACTTTTGCAAAATGACAGGAGGCCAGGGGCCAGTTAATAAACAAGCACTGATCATAACGTTATTTATCAATAAATTAATAAACATTAAAAGGCCCATAACTAGCCCCAAACTAAAACACATTTTTAAACTGTCTTAATTCAAAGTGACTTGCACAATTTATCTTACAACAGTCATATTTACCCTGTTCTAGATTACAAGATAGAGGATTAGAGCTACTCCAGGACTTCAAAGAGGCAGGTTTAACTTGTGCTCACTGCTGTTTGTGAAGGAACATGGTCTGTTTGGAATATCTACATCAGGGGTGGACAAACTTTTTACCTTCAAGAGCCAAAACTTAAACTTACTGTTGGGCCATGGGCCAAAAGCACACACCTAATGTATTGTATAGTTAACATGCAAAATTATACTAAGATCCCAAGTTTCCTTAACGTCATGTGCAGAGTCAGAAAGATTAAGACAAAACAGATTAAGTACAGGAAAAGTGAGAGACAAATGAGATGACAAACAAAAATTAAAAAGCATAAATAACTATTTATGTTTTTTTTTTGTTTGTTTTTTATGTTTTTTTAAATTAAAGCTCCGAAACACTTGGTCTGATCTAAATAAAGACCAACAGGCACTACAGAGGCCAGATGAGTCTGTTTTTCACTTTCAAGAACTGGATGGTTTGAGACAATTTGTTTAAGAAGCATTTGTCATTCTCACTAAAGTTTTTTGAACAAATTCTTCTTTTTGTCTTTTTTAAAATAGGGTAAATTTTTAATTTATTCAATACAACTGTACATTACATTTATTTATGTAATGCATTACCCATAACAATACCTAGGCATGACATCCGTATCTTTAACTAGGGTCCCATAACAATCTGACAGACTGCATATTTGAATTGGAAATAAAACAAATTAATCGAAGTTCATCATTAGTAAACTGATTTTACAAACGTCCTCTCGGCTTCCGTCGACGTCGCGTAAGTGCTTGACGTCAGTATAACAACAACCTGTCATGACAGCTCGTACTGGGGGAAAAAATATCGATTAAGATTTGATATAAAATCATATAAAATCAGTTCGACCTGAATGTAAAATTCCTTCTATAAGGTAAGGACGGAAACTGTTTATATCAAAAACAAACTCTTAACTTTCGCGGCAGCAGCATAAATGTTAGTCTGTGTAGCAAACAAGCTAACATGCTAGCATTAGCTCGGTTAATGTCTGTATGCGGTGTTCGGGCAAATGTTGAGATAAATGCTAGGACGACTTCTTCAGGCCTTATACAGCTGTGTTGTTAACTCCCCAGTCAGCCGCTGATTAAATTAGTAATTTCTTACTGCAGTTAGAAAGCTGAAGGGGCAGAACTGTCTTCTGTCGCCGGGGCGTAAATCGACAACATAGCTCACCATGCTAGCCTAGCTAACTAGCTAACATCTGAGCACCGATCTCTTCTTTCTCATGGAACTAAAGTTAACGACAATGTCACTTTGTCTCTGTGCTTCCTGTTGCAACTTCTGAATTTCAAATGTTAGTCAGTCAAACGGTGAAACAGTCATATTTAATGTTACTTGTTTACAACCTTTATCATTGTACACCAGTGGTGTAACGTTACAGCGCACTGACGAGAGGGACCGCGGGTGTATCGTGTTTTCTGACGGCTGTTTAGCTAGCCGTGCCGCTACTGATGTCCGTCACATGAATAGTTAATTCAGTCTGGCCACCTCGCTGTATTTCTGAGCTGTGTGCACACTCAGCGCAATTAAACGAATGCCTTTTGGGTGGCATCGAGTACTGCTGCACCTCTAAATTCACCCCCCAAGACGCGCATTGCAGGTGCACTGCAGTGAATGTTGACTGAACTTTACATGCGCCGTGTCTCTGGTCTGGTTTGTAAGGTCCAGGAGGGACAGGGCATTCTTGAACCTGTCGGTTAGCCAGCCGAAGAGACGGGGAACAGGATAGGGAAGCAGGGCGAGGCGGGCCCCGCGGAGCCGGTGGAGAAGATGGCCGGCAGCCCGGAGAAGAGTTCCACCGCGCAGGAGCTGAAGGAGCAGGGGAACCGACTGTTCCTCTGCCGCAAGTACCAGGAGGCTGCTACATGCTACAGCAAAGCTATCGTGAGGAACCTTCTTGTAAAATATAAAACAAACGGTGGAATGGCATTCTCTTAACTATAATACATTATAAGAGAGTGTTGTCCTTGTTAGAAACATGAAAGGGGTGTCCTTTTCCTCTGCTAACATGTTTTCCTACTCTGCAGTGACATAATGTGACTGTGCGTGTGTATTGTCTGGTATGTTCTGTCTCCCAGAACCGTAATCCATCAGTGGCAGTGTACTACACCAACAGGGCTCTCTGCCATGTGAAGCTGCAGCAGCATGACAAGGCTCTGGCTGATTGCAAGCATGCGCTGGAGCTGGACAGCCAGTCAGTCAAGGCCCACTTCTTCTTGGGTCAGTGTCACCTGGAGCTGGAGAACTATGATGAGGCCATCGGTAACCTGCAGAAAGGTCAGAGCAAACTTTTACAAGATGGTGAAACTTTTGCAACATTTTGTGGTACTACACCAAAGCATCTTGCTCATACTGTATATTGCACAATGTTATTCATGTATTTCCTCATTTATGTTTTACATACACGTGTCTCTTTCTTTGGCGTGTCTCCCATTCCTGCTTTTACTGGGCTAAAGTTTTGATCCTGTAACTTCAAATGTTGATTGTAATAATTAAATTCATGATACTATTGATCTTATTGGAGCACTTCTTCTCTGAGGCACAGCATATGTTTGCAGGGGTGTAGTGCAGAATGCTTTGTCAGTTTAACTGGATATTCAGTGTTTCCCCTGTATACAAATAGAAGCAGTGGTACACCACTGCTCAAATATGGATTTTTTTTTAAAGAGATGGGAGATAAGGGGAAAGAAACGGAAAGGATGTGAGTGGGCTCTGGTTTAATTTGTTAAAACTGTATTATTATTTTGTACTATGGACATTTCATGTCCAGGTTATTTAACACACTTGTGAGTAAAGCATATAATGGAGAGCAGAGGGGTTCTGTTTTGTTGCTTTAGACACTAACGTTAATGTGTATTATTAAACTTCATATCCAGGTCAATTCACACACCTGTGAGCAGGCTAAAGTATAAGAACGAGAAGCCTGGCTTTTACCTGATAATGTCAGTGCAACAATCATAACAACAAGTGAGAAATGTTGATAACAGATTCAGAATTATGATTATCTGGAAGGGAAACAGTCTTCCACATGCACCATTTGTTTTCTTTGTTCTGGATGCGTCCTTACGATGCATGAGGGTCACCATGATGCACAGGAGCTGTCAGTGAAAGACAACTGACAGATTCCTTCACTTAGCTATTAACAGTACATATTATTTGGATAGGATCTCCTTAAAGAAACGTCATAAATGTAAGTTATTTTATTATTGAAAATGTCATCACATTTAAGTAAATTAACACTATTTGATAATACTACAGTGTGCTTATGAAAGTCGATAAGTTAAGTTGATATAATATATTTTTTTATTCAGTAAATGTGCTGCTTTAAAGATTATGCTTTTATTGTGGTTGTTACGGCCTCCATACAAAAAGGTAAACTAAGGCTGAAAGAGGTAGAAGACTGCAACAAATGACGCCAGACATAAGGTAACAGCTAACCCACAAGCTTTATTTTTAAATTAACCCAAAACATTCAACAAAACACAAACATAAACCAAGGGAAAACAAAAGGGGCTGGAGACCCCGGCCAAAATGAACAAAAGGAGGGAAGATGCTGAGCCAACCACACAATGGGCTGTGGCTCCCAGCATCTCCTCCTAAACTACCTAAAAAACAAAGACTAAACCTAAAGCAAGCAAAAGAGATGAATAACTAGACTACCAGTAACCTCCAGCCTAAACTAACACAATAAACTAAAACAACAAAAACCCAGCACCTAAGTATGCATGGAGATGAATCCTAGTAAAAGTGTATTTTTCTAAATCTTAATATACGTATGTGCATATCATATGTAAGCTAGACAGACATTTCCTCTGCTCCTTACTGTGGACAAATGTAGGCCTTCAAGAGCCCTTCTGGTGACAGCAGACACATTGAAACCTTCCAGCAGGGTGAGCTTTGTAAGTGCACACAAGTAAATTACGCATGCACGCTTTTCATGCACGCTTCATCTCCACTGCCACACCTCCATCCTCAGAGAAACACTTTTATTCTGTGGTGACAGCCATGGAAGGTTGTATATACCTAAATCATTGACATGTCGTCTATGGAACAAAGAAATGTCAGACGGAAAGACAGAAAGAAAACTGTAAGAAACACTGTGTGATGGTAAACCAGTGTTGCTGTCATGATGTTTTTCCTACAGCTTATAACCTGGCAAAAGAACAGAGGCTGAATTTTGGAGATGACATCCCCAGCGCCTTGCGCATTGCCAAGAAGAAACGTTGGAATAGCATTGAGGAGAAGCGCATCAACCAGGAGAACGAGTTACATGCCTATCTGACCAAACTCATACTGGCTGAGAAGGAAAGGTGAGGCAGCAGTCGAATATTCAACATGTATACTTGGGTAGTAATGATCTCTTGATGAATGAGCCTGTTGAGTGGGTTTCATCATTTTGTTATGGAGGGTTTAGTTATAATAACTTTTGTGTTTATGCAGAGAACTTGAAGAATACAAAGAGAAACAGGACGACAATCAAAATGGAGGCGATGCTGCCAAGATTTCATCAAAGCATGTAGGTTTTTACATGTGTCTTGGACTTATTGCATTGACATGCTTTTGATGCACAAGTATAGTAAAATATATTGTAACTGAATATTCATGAATACGTTTGGTAACATGGACATGTGATCCACTTAGGACAAGTATTTAATGGACATGGATGAGCTCTTCTCTCAAGTGGATGAGAAAAGAAAAGTGAGTATGAAAATTAACTTACGTTCTAGTGTATAATTGTATTCATTCAATCAGTCATTTCCGATAGCCACTTATTCACATTATAGAAGGACTCACAGCATGGACTGTGCCCGGAAATAAAGGTCACCATCATCCATCACAGGGCTAACAGACAGACGGGCACTGATCACATTCACCCACACAAAAGCATCTTTGCTAACAGTACACACCTACTTCACACTGTCTTTTTTTATCGTTGACATAGCAACAAGAGAAATAGCCTCAACACTTTCAGATTTGTGTGCAATTATAATGGGTCATTTCACTTTAGTTTTTGCAGCGTGTGGACATTTTGCCTGCATCGCTAAACCTGTCTGCTACCATTCATGCTTAGGATTGCATATGTGAAAAACACACCTATCCTACAGACAGACAGTTGTGTGCTATTTCCAGCAGAAGCTGTTTCTATGGTGACCAACACCATTTGTTTGCCAGGAGTTGTGGCTTGTTATAGATGGTTATTGACTGAGCTGAGGTACTTGTCATGTAATTGTCACTTGAAATGACACCACACAGACTGACAACATGGCTGTCTGTCTTCTGTAGGTGTTAGAAGATGTGACGGCCAGATGGCTCAATGTAGATTTGGGAAATCCTGATGAAATAATTTTTTTCTTATATATAACACTCTGATTTCAGCTATTTGATAATAATTTTAGAAAGACCATTATTGGTTTTGTGCAATATTCAATCTAAACTTGGACTGGACAATGCAGTTTCAAGGGAAAAATGCAAAGATTTATTCTATATCACAGCGTCATGGTAGCAATTATGATATCACACTTGGCGTGACATGTGTCCCTTGTGTCTTGTCATCTAATCAGAAGCGGGAGATCCCAGATTACCTGTGTGGGAAGATCAGTTTTGAGCTGATGAGGGAGCCCTGCATCACACCCAGTGGAATCACCTATGATCGCAAGGATATTGAAGAGCACCTACAGGTAAGGTCGTTCTCAGCTGCATGAAGACTATCTCAGAATTAAAATGTTTTGCTTATGACCACTGATATTGTAATTAGTTAGCTTTTAGTACATAATCCTGGTCACATAAACACACGATAAGCAGAAATTAATTACTCAAACAACCAAACCAAGCAGCCTTGGCACGATGAGGAGATACAGTAGTGAGCTAAATAAGTCACTGCAGGAAACTCACAGCAAAGAGCACAGTAACTGCTTCTGCTCTGAGCAAGAAAACCTGTTATGAAATGTATTTACTTCATCCATTTAACAAGCTTCTTGTATGGAAATAAATTATGGCCATAAATATTTTAGTGTTATAAGCAACTGAATACATAACTTGGAAATTTTATTACTGCTGAATACTTAATGTTGAAACTTAAAACCGCTGAGTTTATATAATTTAAATATTTTACTTTGAAAACCACCTGAAATTATCTGAAATCATTACCTTTGTTTGAAATCTTCAGTGGTCATAAGTTCTGCAATTTTAAAAACTTTGTCTCCAGTATATACTGTATATACAGTATGCATATGTATATGTTGGTCACAAATATAAGTATGACTAAATTATATTGTCCTCAAATACAATATAGATTCAGTCATATTGCCTTCAGATAATGGATATTTTATAACTGAATTTGTGTAAAAAAAAAGTATAAACTGGAAATAAAGTTGCAGAAGTTTCACCAATTGAAAACGATGATCCAGACATTCAGACCACATCATTTCAGATAGGTGGTTTTCAAAGTAAGATATTTCAGTGCTATAAATTCAGTAGTATTTAAAATTCAACATTAAATATTAAGTTGCTGATCGTATTCAAATCTTTATGACCTACATTCTTGTAAACCCGTGTGATGCTTGTTTACAAGCCCTGGTTTATTTGCAGCTTGTGGAGGATAAACAAAAAAAAAAAAAACATCCAATATTCTACAAAGTCAAGCTAAAGTTTATTGGTATATGTAATAAATAACACTATTGCAGGAGCTTGATTCTTGCTGAGCTTCATTGTTTAGCATTATAGCGCTGTAGATGGATGACATGCTGATGAAGCACACGGATGATGTTTTGTTGTATATACGATTCAGTAGGAGGGATCATTGTACAGTCTGCATACATCAAACTTGATGTCTGCACCAGAGTTTATTAAATCCATGTCACACAGTGTGGCTTGCAGTAAGCTTAGAAGACTGCTGAAATCTCACAGTCTGTAGGTGCGATAAGTCTCATTACAATGATTACATTGTTTGAACTGTCTTATTTCCATATATTGTGTCTAAAACTCAACCACAGATGCTAACACAGGTGTTTAACCTCCTCTCTTTGCAGCGAGTCGGCCATTTTGACCCCGTCACCAGGAGTCCCCTGACCCAGGACCAGCTGATCCCGAACCTGGCCATGAAGGAAGTGATTGATGCCTTTATCCAGGAGAACGGCTGGGTGGAGGACTACTGAAGGGACCCCCACCTCCCATCTCTCCCATCATACCCCGATATTCAACACAAAGCCTGGACAACACGAGACTATAGAGAACAGATCACCCCCTTGCCTGGATATAATGAACTTTACACAAGTGGGAAAAGCCACACTATGGACTACCAAACGGGAGCCATGTAACTCGGTCTGCCTCGTCCTCCCCACATTTTATCTTTGCTGTAAAACCTCCCGCTCCAAACTCCTGAGGCTCGGCGTTCAAGGCCTGCTGCTCCCTTTAAAACCCCCCTTCATTCTGCTCTCTCCGTACTTTCTCTCTGACTTCCTCCTCCTCCTCCTCTCTGTCATGCTGTTTCTAGTCTTTCAAGCCTGACTCCTTTCTTTACTCAAAATAAGGGGCCACATTCTCAGGTCTCTCTTGCTCCCTCCCTCCTCTGTCTCTTTCTCTTTCTCTGAGTGCCACAATCCTTGGAAAGCATCAGCATTGCACTCCAGTGTTTCACAGAAACCACCAACATAAAAAACACTCAACGGTGGTTGAATTCATTAAGACATTGGCCTTTTATTTGGCATTTACTCCAGTATTTCTTAGTCATTTTTTCATGAAACATCAGAGTGTTTGCCCACTTCTTTATGTACATTTGCTGAGGGGGTAAATGAAATGCCAAAAACCTGCGTAATCAGTTTATATGCAAAGTTTTACATGATGATAGTTGAAAAATATTCGTCCCTTCTCCACCTCCAGGTGGCGCTCCAAACATACCCACCCATGTTCACCATACTGTAAGATTTTGAGTAGATTATTAGTTCTTTTTCTTTGCATATCAATCACACCCCATTACAGACAATTGAAATAAGTTGAATGTATGCATATGTACTCTTTAGGTTTAGGCTTGACCTACAGTAATTCAAAATGTTTTTTATCGGGACTATACAAGGTTTTCATGAAAAGCGGCCTTGAACTGGATACAGAAAATGAATGGAAACGACCGCTGCATACAAAAAAAAAAAAAGTTTTCACATTGCTGGATATTAACTGAAAATGTTTGAATTTTGATAGATGACTTCAGCTGTTCAGGTTGATGCTAAAAAACCTGCTTTGAAGAATGGTCTGTGCTGTCTGTGTTGATCATACGAACAAAAAAATGTGCTTGGACGTCGTGTTTGGCTCGTGCTGTTTGCCTGGAGTGACTGTGGACGCTCACATCAAGCATGAAGTGAATTTTCTTTTTCCTTTGCAAAGGCAAGAAGAAGATGGCTGACATTTTTTTCCCCTCACCTCTATGCTGTTAATTTCATGCATCTTCTCACAGTTATGAAAAAAAAAAATGGTTGCAGCAGCTTATGTAAACCAATCATCAGTGTGAAGCTAAGTCAAAGTTTAAGTTGTTAAAAGGATTTTTGAGGAGCGCTAGCATCGCCACCACCCTCCTCTGTTTTACAAATGCTGGAAGAGTTACGACCATCTGATCTCATCCATACCTCAGTCCAAGTTTTTGCGTGCTGGCTCACTGGCATTCTCTGTGAATCACTTTTTTTTCAGTTCAGCGCTCTTTAGTTTACAGGTTTTTCAGCCGAATGTGTGTCTGTGAAGTTGAATTAGGCCTGTTGGTGGTTCGTGTCGGAGTGCAGGCAGTGTAAATAATTTTGCTTGTGTATCTCAGATTTTATTTCTTGACAAAGTTAGGGTTCTTTTTCTCTTGAAATCCTAGAGCTTGAGAAACTGTATTAAATGTAGATATGTTGATAACATAAATGCTTGGTTCAGTTTTCATTTGTCCCCATTAAACCGTGAACTTTGAGTTTGTTTGTTGTTGTGTTTTTGACACAAAGTCATCATGTCATCAGATACCAAGTATGATGACAAATGTCCTGCTGCTCATTAGAAATAATGAACAGAAATCAAATGATTTCCAAAATATATATGACAGTACAGCGGTGCTACGAAATATAGTCCATGACACAAACCTTACAATAAACGTTAATTTGTTAAAGCTGTTTTTTAAGTCTGAGGCATTTGAGTTCACCTGATGTCTATTTTTGCATCTGTCCCGTTAAGTGTTTTTGAATCAGTCGTGGTGAATAATTTTCAAATGTTTGCAATTCAGACAGCAACTGTTCAGCCACGTTTTCTTAAAAATAACAAATTCTGATTGTCAGAGGCTCATTAAAGTAGATTTGACATACTTTTAAGAGCTGGACTGATAGACAGGCTAATACTTTTGCTGATATTGCCTTTTTCAGTATTGTTGTATTGCTAACAAAGTGTCACCGTTACATACAGTAGTTTGCCCACCAGAAGTAAGGTTATTTTTCAACTATTGAAGGTCCAGTGTGTAAGATGTACAGGGATTTATTTGAAGAATTGGTAGAAAGTGAAAACTATTCCCAGCGATGTCAGTGGATTATTCAGTAACTCCACTAAGACATGTTGACTGAGTTTTTTTAAATATTACTTTTCATCGCATGAACAAAATTTCTTTTAGGTGGTGGCAAACATCACAGAGACAGATATCAAAACATTGGCAGATGAAAGCAAACACGTCTGCGGGTTAGACACCACCGAGAGTATGTGAAAAAGTATATTCTTTTGTTATTTAGGTGGACTAACCCTTTAAGAGTTCCATACAAAACACCAAAAGTTACTGTATTAGCGTACAGAGTGATGTCACAATTCAACTCTGAACTGTCATAGACCTGATGTTAGAGACATGTAATCATAAATACTACAGAAATCTGTTACATCTGCTTATGAAAGACTGCTCTCCCTGATGGAAAACACCACACACACACACACACACATATAGGTGAAACCGTGTGTTTGCATCAGTCACACGGAAAGCCCAGTGTCACTCAGCCCTCACACACCAGGCCTATTGTCAGAGCATCGGTTGAAGAGCTGACGTCATGGCCCGTGCTAGGAGGGAAGAGGACAGGGCACGGGGGCATTAGCAAGTGAGACTGAGTTAGCAACATCAAGGAACACAGAAAAGGACATCAAAATGGTAAGAAAAGCTGCTTCCTCTTGTCACTTTTCACATAATTTGGTCTCAGGTGTGACTTGTGTGTTCAGAGATTGTTAGCGTTTAATTTGGGGATCTTGTCAGATGATACTGTGTGTCTTTTGTGTGTGTTTGCAGAGTGTCAACACAGTGAGGTTTGCTGTGGTTGTACTTGGTGTCTTTGGGTTGGCTCTGACACTCCCATCAGCCACCCAAGGTATGAATTTCTTTAAAAAAAATTGTAATATTATTTGGGTTTGTGTATCATCATTTCACATTCAGGTATTTAAAGAGTTGGAGCGCTTCCTGGTCTTTCTTTGATGTCCTCTTTGGATGGAGACAGATCTGTACACAAAAATCACATAAAACTTCAAGGCACTGTCTTTTAAAACAGTTAAATACCTTTATCGTCACAGCATGGTTATATTAGACCCTAAAACAAACTAACTCCAACACAATTGACTCCCTAATGAAGGCTTGGTGCCAAAACGTGTCAGAGTTTGTTTGCTTTAAGGTCTAACATGGCCGTGCAGCGACAGTGAAGGTGTTTTAAAAGGAAGTGCACTGGAGTTTGTTTTGATTTTTGTATGCTACATGTTTGAACACAGAGGTTTGGTGTCTTCTTAACTCTGCCTTCCCTGTTTGTGTTGCTTCAGTGGGTCTGACTGACAAAGTTCTGGTCTTCCCCTATGAGACGGACTTCAGCTTCGTGGCCCTGATCCCGCAGAAGGAGATGGGTCTGAGGGCATTCACCCTCTGCATGCGTGTGGCCACTGAGCTGCCGGAGGAGCGGCAGATCATCCTGTTCGCCTACCGCACCACTGACTATGACGAGCTCAACGTGTGGCGTGAGAAGGACGGACGCGTCTCCTTCTACATGAGCGGTGACGGCGCTTTCTTCCACCTGCCGCCCCTCACCACCTTTCGCACCAGCCTCTGCCTGACCTGGGAGTCTCGCACCGGCCTTGCTGCCTTCTGGGTGGACGGGAGACGCAGCACCTACCAGGTCTACAAACCCGGGCACACCATCCATCCACAAGGCACCGTCCTCCTCGGGCAGGACCCCGACAAACACCTGGGCGGGTTGGAGGCCATGCAGAGCTTCGTAGGGGAGATGACCGATCTGAATATGTGGGACTATGTGCTCTCCAGGAGCATGATCCAGGCCTGGCACTACGGCCACAAGGTCCCCAAGGGCAACATCTTTGACTGGGCCACCATCGAGTACGAGCTGAATGGGAACGTGATGGTGGTGGACGATGACTGACTCGACGTGGAGTCGAATTCAGGGAGGGACGAGGGTTTAGAGATCTGTGTCGGACTGATACTGATATGTGTGACTGTCTGTCTTAGAAGTGTTGTTTTGTTTTAGGATCCTTCAAATGTTTTTCCATTCAGCTCTGTAAATAATCATACAGGAATTCAACTAATCTTGTCTCATTAACATTAATATACAAGTTTTATTTATTTAAGTCATTTAAACCTAAAATTTCTAGTATTTATTTTCAGAATACATCAGAACTTATAAACATGAGTTTTCTGACTTGAAGCTAGGGCATCATTTTGTTGCATAAGGGCAACATTTTTTAAATGGTCTTCAATATATGCGAACAGGAATAACATTAATAGCTGAGATAATTAATCAACCTTACCTTTAGCTGTTGGGCTGCTTGTTCCAATGCTACATACTTTAACATCAGAGAAACAGAAAGTTTACACGAGTTCATGGGTCATCAACCATCATGATCATTGTTTTCTTATGTGCAAATAAACAATTCTCAAAGATTTGTCCTTTGTTAGTTAACCTTTCTTGGCGCAAGATATTTGTCAGAACATCTGAACAAATTATGCTTTTAAAAAGTGACAAGGATAAAATTGGCCGTGTAAATGACACCATGACTTGAAGTCTTTTGACTTGAAATGATGAGTTGAATGAATGTACTGTAACGAGTTCAGTCCATTCATTAAATTAAGTTTCTAAAGAAACATGATCAATTATTAGCAGACTTCCCAGCATGAAGTGTTTGGGACTTAAAGGCCCTTCTTTTTATAGTTTAAAGAAAACTTGCATGTGCCTCTAATACTCTTTAATTCATGGTTGTTTGTTTTCACAATAATGAAAACATTACAAACCATGATGAAGGTTAGTATTGAGTTCAGTCTGTAAACCCTCACACTTTCTTTGTGTCAGTCCTGCAACAAAGCAACTTCAGCATGATCAGCTGTTAGTTCTTTATGTGCAATAAAAAAAACTCTCAAACTGATCAAATTTGAAAGGAAATAAAATTTCTTTGTGATATTCATCAGTGTGACAGAAGAGTTGTTGGTTTGACTAAATATGTAGTTATGATATTAATGTTAATGTTCAATTTATTTTTATTAGAAAAGTTTATTTGTTTTGAATTTGAAACTCAGTCAGCTTAAAATTTTGAGGCAGCCTAGACACTAACTTTTTAAAGTTACATCAAATAAGAGTGTTGTTTTTTTTAATAATATTTTACAGCGAGTCCACAAGTATCTGTTTTAATGTTGCACAAAGAACCATTTGATAATTAGACAGAGAGGAACAGTGTTTGGGTTCTTTGTTTAATGTCTTTCCATTGTGACCTGTAAATATTTTCAGCCCATCTAACAAAAGCCAAAACCACTTTGTGCTCCACAGAAGTCGTTGTTTTACATCAGTAACTCCTTTGTTTCCCCAAATTTGATCCTTTGATTGTTGTGTGAACAAACCGATAAATATCAAGCATAAAATGTTGATGTGCCAGATGTATCCACAGGGTGGCACTGTCTGCTAGATCACATCCAACAGATAGTCGTGTCAGCCGAAGCATTATCTTGCCTGCATCTGCTAATGTGATTCGGCATAGTCACGTTAATGAACTGAGGTTATTGATCAGGCCACTATAACTGATTGAAATGTTAAGAAAAAAATAGTTGCTCCTAATCAATTTAAATTAATGTAGCATAGTTTTATTTGCAGAGTGTGAACATTTAGCAAATAAAAATATCAAATAACTAATACATAAGCTTGCATTACTGTGATGCTACAATATTTCAGCAGATTTGCTGTAATGTATTTAAGAGCAAATCTCTGATGCTATAATGTATTATGGGCAAATTTCAACATCAGTTCTAACTTGACAACTGCAATGCAACTATAAGTTAGAGATGTGCAAAAATTGATTTCAGAATATCTTTTTTGTCACAATTTAACTTATAACAAAAACAACTATCATAAATGCGAGTTAGAAGTCTACACAGTTTGTCCAGTGACACTGATGATAAAATGTGAAGGAGATATTAAAACAGCAAACTGTGGGATGCATTATTTCTACTGTAGACTTAATGATTTAACTGCACTCAGAGACAAATAGAATTATCATGTTTAAAATCCATTGCCATGATGTTGCCTTCGGTCAGCCTACTCACTCATGAATTTTCCATGTTTCAACTGATGTAAGAACGCTTTTGGGTCTGAAATAAAATCTTGCCATGTGCATAACTAATAATGTTTGTAATTAAAGAGAATATTTCATCTTTGAACTCTCGCAGCTTCCTTTTTTTTTAAATCATCTTTTTTGGACACATTTTAAAGGAATAATGACTTGTTTACATAAATCTAATGAGGGAGTTATAAGATTTGTTTTAGGTTTATTCTCTATTTAGGAATTAATTGTATAATATTTTAAAGAATTCTGAAGGAAAAAGACAGTAATCACCCGCTTTTATCATTATTCTTTTTTAAACTGAGGGATTCATATTGATTTTGCATCGCTTGTGCTCCACTGATAAAATGACATTTTTCTGATGACCATTTCTGTGCACTAGAATAAAAAGGGAACCAATTATTTAAAGCTTTTTCCTTCTGGGTCTTTCTTCTCCTTTTCTTAAACAGATATAATAAGCACCATTGTCTCTCTCGCTCTCTGTCACCTTTCTCCTGTCTGTGTGAATGTTGTCTTTGAGCTTTTTCTCTTGTGTGTTCTGTGACGTAAGGTAGTTATAATGGGGCCCAGTCCATGCTATTATAACTGACCATGATGCATGCTAGTTATCAGTTATGAAACACACACACACACACACAGGATTATATGTATTTTACCAACAATGTGTTGGATTTTAGAATCAAATGAGTTGGGGCTATTGTATTGGGAAAGAGAGGACAAAGGGAAAGTTATTAGAAACATGGAAAGCATTCTAACAGTCAAGGTTGTCACATGATCGAATAGAGACTTATCCAGTAATCATCATTGCATATTTGTAAGAAACTAAGAAATTATTCATTTAAAGGAATGTATAGTGTATATTAGATTTTATTGTTTATGTAGAATAATCATATAATTAAAAAAAAAAATGTTTAGGTAGGAGCGCTTCCTAGACTTGAAATGAGTTTGTCTGAGGTGCTCTTTCAACATATGTAGGCCTACACAAAAATCACAAAAAAAAAAACTCAAGGCACTCTTTTAAAACAAACTCTGATTGGAGTTTGTTTGTTTTAAGGTCTAACATGACCATGCTATGACAATAAAGGCATTTTATTGTTTTAAAAGAGATTGCCTTGAAGGTTTTTTTGTGATTTTTGTGTAAGCATTTTGTTATAGATTGTTGCTGACTATTTTGCCAAAGAAAAAAGAAAAGAAAAATTAAAAGCACGATGAAGATGGGTTTGTCTCATCCTGATTGTCTATACTGTAATATTATTATGTTGACTAATTCCTCCTCTGTTCCTCTACATCAGGTTTCTTCAGCTAACACATAATGTTCCCAAAACATTTCCAGAATGTTCCCTTCAGGTTTCTATTTGGTAACCCTCCCTCAATGAATCAAGAATGTTGT
This sequence comes from Lutjanus argentimaculatus, assembly GCA_034769285.1. Lineage (NCBI taxonomy): Eukaryota > Metazoa > Chordata > Actinopteri > Lutjaniformes > Lutjanidae > Lutjanus > Lutjanus argentimaculatus. Next base: position 17,805,320 of record JAWZSL010000016.1, on the reverse strand, counting down.
GCAAATGTTTTTGTTTGACAAAACATTCCAAAAACGTTCTTGTAACCACATTAAGTAACTGTTTTTTGGGGGGGACGTAATTTGTGTAATGTTCTTAGAATGTTACACTAATGTTTTAGTTCAACCTTACATTCCCAACATTCGACATTCAAGTCCCTGGCGTGGAACATAATAAAACTAAAGTTCTGTGAAGGGAACATTAACATTAGTTTTATGTCAGAAGACACATGCCGTTTTAACATCTAGGGAACATAATGCAGGAATGTTCAAGAAATATTCCCAGAATATTCCAGGAACATTTTGGGAGCCACATTTTGAGAGCCAAATTTTGTTCGCGGAGAAGGAGGGTGTTGTATGCTGTACATATTGTGAGCCCCTGGGGGCAATTGTGTGATATGGATTGGGCTACATAAATAAGATTGGCTTGACTTGAATGAGATGAATGGTTACATGTTACATGTAGAAATCTAGTCATATGGAGTTCCTTCCCTAACAAGCCCCCTCAGAATAAGCTCAAGGTCAGATCTTCTCCATCCAAGTGTAACACAGTAACCCTGAGTTCCAGTGTGCCGTCTCTGTTCGTCTCCATGGCTCTGTGCACTCATCCTGCCTGCCCTGCACCACCATCATGACCTCCTTGCAGAGACGAGGGAGAAGTTTCCAGCGCGCAGCCGATGCAGTAGGCTCCCTTGAGGGTGGGAAAGTGCTGTGTTCCGAGTGTGTGTGTTTATTCCGACCAAATCACCCGTCGGCTCTCGCGCAGCAGCTAAATAAGGAGAAGGCAGGGCCAATGAGTTCTGACTGCGGGTCAGCAGCCAAATGTTCCACCTTCTTGGATGTTGCAATGCATCAATCGCAGTGCCCACTCACTGTGTGGTAACACCTTTGTGGACCATCTGCCCAAGCCTGGCTTCTCAGCCCTCTGGTACGCACACACACACACACACACACACACACACACACACACACACACACACACACGGTCTGTTATTTCCTTCTTTTTGCATCTCTGCCCATGAGGGGTATGAATCCTTCAGACATACACATGAAGAAAAATTCCCACTTATAAAGGTTTAACTTCACTGACTAGGTTCAACTCAAAAAATTTCAATTACACAGATCATTTTGAATCATTTCTTTAACAAAACAAATGTGGATAAAATTGCACTTTTTCTTTTATAAGTGTCTTTTCATCTCATGATATTTTATTTCTCTTTGGAGACAGGTTAGGGCCACCCAACTCCACTGGTTCTGCATCAAAAAAAGACTTAAAGTACGTAACAGAAGGACAAAATCAGCTCTTCACTGAGTGGATAATTATTCCCTCTGTGTTCCTGTATTGCATGTATTATCCAACTGAGCAAACAGTTGCAGGGCCCCTTGTCCTGCTTGCGGACAGGGCCGCCAGTGTGGGCCTGTGAGATCTGCATATTGGCCCATGGTGGTTTAATCTGTCTGAGGCGAGGCGGTGCCACTGACTGTATGTCCATGCGTGTGGAGCTGGTGAAAATGTTTTCCACGCGAGAGGAGATAGACGGCAAGAGGGAGCCCCGCGTGAGCCGGCGAGGGGAGACAGAAGGAGGGCCATTCTGGATTCCTTCGAGCAACTCCAAATAGATTTCCAGGCAAAACATATTTGCATACGCAAGACAGTGCTACGAGCTATCTGAGTGAGCCGTGGCATGTGTGCATTGAACAGATGGATAATTTTTTTAGAGCTTTCTTGCAGAAATTTCAGCCCATTAAATTGAGATCTTGGGCATTATGCAGCCTGCTTTTTGTTCATGAAGCTCACAAAGAATCATCAGGAGGATCAAGCTGCTCTTCTTGATCAGATTTAGTACATGACAGATCATTTCTGAATCAAAAATATAACAGAAAATCTATGTTTTCAATCAACTTGGGAATTCATGCATTAACAAAGCCAAGCCTAATGTGAGTCAAATTTCCCGCAAAACATAGAAAAAACTGAAAAACACTGTATGTTAACGTGTCCCTGACAGTTAAATTCATTCTCTTCATTAAGTCTCTGCATTTTACACGTCTGATTATTAGGAACAGTTTACAGCCAATGCACAGTGCACCAGCTCCAGTTCTAAGTCAGCACCTTGTTCAGGGGTACTGACTGAAGAATTGACCTATACATAATTTTGATGGTGGGAGAAATTAGAGCACCCAGAGGAAACCCACACGGGCACGGAGAGAACATGCAAACTCCACACAGAAAGGCTATGTCCAAACTCGGATGCAAACCCATGACCTTCTTGCTGTGAGGTGAAAGTTCAAACAAGCCTCATCCTGTGCTTCCTGTTAAGATATGTTGCTCTATGGAACTGTTATTTTGAAAGAACAGTCTGTCCTGAGTTCCCTGTTAAGATACAGTTACTGTTTGGTGCTTTTAATTCGAAGAAATTAGGTTCATTGTTAGCTTTCTGTTAACATACAGTAACCTTTGAGAACTTTTATTTTGGAAAAACAAACTCATCCTAAGGCTCCTGTTAAGAAACAGTAACTTTAAGGGGCTCTTATTTTGAAAAACAGGCATTCTCTGTTAAAGTTGCATAAAGAAAAAAGGGAGTTTTTCTTCTGACCACATTATACATGTTCAGAAATTACTGAAAGTACTGAGTGGTGGAGTAGATCGTTAAACTGTTCACAATTTCTGTGTTCAGGATTTTTTTTTATGAATGTACCTTCAGCGACTCTCTCAGTCCAAACCAGCCCAGCAATTCACTTCAGCTCACTTCAGTTCCAACAACCCAACACTCTGTCCTCTGACTCTGGCGGCTCAAACATGTCTGGACATGTCCACTAAAGCTGCTAGACGGAGTGTCCATGTTATCGGTCATTTTCAGATTGTAGTGGTGCCTCATTGAGGCAGCAGAGCGGACATGCACCCGATATTTGAGAGCAGACAAAACAGCTAATTTTTTAAGGATTTTGAGACCTAATTTTTAAAATACTTTGCAATTTTGACATTCAAATTAGGCTGGAGGTTATGAACACATTCCTGTGGTGTGAACTGAGAACACACATTTTTTGTTTCTTTATACGATCTTTAAGATGAGCATACATGACACTTGGTCTGTTTCTAGTTTCTAAGATGGGGAGACACAGCAGAGGGAGGTGAAGCCTGTGTCCTTTTTTTTTTTTTTTTACATTGAGTCAACCATTTCTGCAAATACTTCTATCACCACAGAAAGTCCACTGAACTGCAGAAAATACATAAATTCACCCTGAAAAGTTAACCTGTCAAAAGGATTATAGTTTGTTTTCTGTTGTGTTCTTGCGCATAATCTTCTCTGCTCTGCTATAAGCCACACTGGTGGTCAAAAGCATTGTCTCCAACAGACTTGACTCTTGTTTTGCTGTTGACTGATGATTCAAAAATCTTGTTGCTTCTGTTTGAGTTTGATTCACTTAATGTTTTTTCATCGCAAATGTTGACCGAAAGCCTGATGAAGGTAAAGCTACGAACTGAATGTCACTCTACCACTCTCACTCTCTCTCTTAGAGGTTGTAATCTGCCAGTATGGTCGCTCGTCCTGCCCCTCTGGGCTGTATGAAAAATTCACCAGGCCTTCCCATTAGAGTCAGTCCTGAATCAGGGAGCAGGCGTTGGAATGGCCACACACACAACACATTTTTATCAATCAACACTTAGCAACGCAAATGTTATGTTTACGAAAACACAAAATCACAGCAGTTGCCCCCTCTTTTTTTTTTTTTTTTTTTTTGCTGCAGGTCAGGTCAAGTACCAACTGTATGTACAGTACACACAGATGCACACACACAACCATGAGCAGTCCCGAATAGTTAAAAACAGATGGACTATACCCTTTTCAGTGCAGGCTTTTCACACTGATGGTGCGAGACCTGACCTTTACTGTGTGTGAGTGTGAGAGCAGTTGGCTCTTTCCGGTGCAATACCTCCGGGCAGGACCGTGAACACTGTACTGTCTGCCTCCGAGCATTCTGCACTTCCTACTGTCAGGAAGCCTGAAACACTGAGGTTGTATAGGGAATGGTCAGAATAATAGGAACATCTGACAGGACAATGGCTCTGCAATAACTAAATAACCTTTATGGAGGATAAAATGTTCAGGTGCATTTTAAAAACAGTCTGTTACATGTAAAAAGTCCTGAATTGAAAATGTTACCTATAGTACAATCAGGAAAATGTAAATTAAGTATTAAAAGGAAAAGTAGTTAACGTAGAAAAATATTCCCTGTGATTATTTTACAGTGTATTATATTATTAGGTTATTATTACTCATGCATAATATAAAAGTTGTATAAGACTGCAACCAATGTTTTTTTTAATTGCCAACCAGTAGTCCAAACCTCAAAATTATTTAAAATAAATGAAAGGAAAATAGCAAATCCTTGAGAAGCTGGAACCATGAAATACCTGAAAAATTACTTAAACCATTATCAACAAAAATTGACTAATTAACTAATTGTTTCAGTTGTATTTGTATAAATTATGAGCCAGTAAAAATCCCCAAAAATGTAAAAAAAAAAAAAAAAAAAAAAAAATCTGTGTGTGAGTTAAAGTCGGCACAAAAATAGAAAAACCTGTGTGTACATATATATTTTGTTTTTGAAAGTCAAGCTTCTACATCATTTCACAAAACATTGATTCATTTCAGGTTGGGGGCTCCAACCTGCAAGTTACACTTTAAGACACATTTACTTTCTGGGTCTCTTATTTTGAAAAATAGGTCCATCCCTAGTTTCCTATTAACATACTGTGCCCACCTGGTTTTTTTTGTTTTGTTTGTTTGTTTTGTTTGTTTGTTTGTTTTTTTTTTTTGTTGTTTGGGCTTTTATTTTGAAAATCAGAATGACACATAATTGAATTTTCTTTTTGACAGTTTATGAGACAAAACAAGAGCTTTAAGGATGTTGCTTTGAGCTCTGGAAACTCTTTAGGACATTCTTCCCATTTTAAAACCCCTTTTCCCCAAAATATTTGAATTAAATATTAAAAACTTAACCAATAAAATAAAATATAAACATTAGGTGGATTGCAATAGAAATTATTCATGTTATTTCGTTTGGCCCCTGCAGGAACCTCTTAGTTTGAATGTGATGTAGTATGATGTAGATTTAATTAATTTATATTAAGAATGACATTATCCATGATATATTCATAAGACAGCAACACAGTCATTAGTAGCTTAGTAGTGCATGATAACATAGCAGGAGATGATTGTCTGACATAACAGGGAAGCCTTGTAATGAAAATTAAAGAACTTATCCTCACAGCGGGTCTTGTAAACAGTATATTTAACAAAAACACTACAAAACATTTCCAGCCAGAACCCCCAACTCTTCACTTTCTTCTTGTCTAATCTATCTCGGTGCGTCCTTCACCCCAAAGGAACGTGGAGAGTAGAGGAGCGCGAGAGGCTCTGTGGTTGAATGCTTTGCGGCTTTTAGCAGTGAATTCCCCTCCGTCGCCTCTGGGCTGGCCTCTCCTGTGAACATATGAACCGTGCCACAGCGTGTGGCGCTGGGAGACGGTCCAGGGCCTCCTGATTAAATATTACAGCCCTCTAAATGGATGGAGATTAGCCTCTGTGGGAATGTTAGGGCTTAATTTACCCCCCGGCCAGATGTGTGTGTGTGTGGTGTGTGTGTGTGTGTGTGTTGTAAAAGAGGGAGTGTGTGTCTGTGTAGATATGAAAGGGAAAGCAGGGAGGGAAGGGGTTGTTGTACATGTGCCTCAGTGTAAATGGATTGGATGTTTCCAGGAGTAGGTCAGTGGAGGATGTATTGCGGTTTCATGGGGTGAACGTTCTGCAGCAGCTCAGAGGTGTGAGCAGGTTTACAAGGTCATTCATGTTACAAAAACTGTCACAGTCTCATCACATGTCAGCTGTGAGTTTTTCATTTTCTGTTTTGTTGTTTTAATCACAGTAACAAAGTAATTCTAACATGTTACTGGGTGATGCGGCACACAGTCATCTTATTTCTTGAGTTTTAAAGAAAGAAAGAAAGTTATTCCAACTCACTGATACTGGAATTAATAAAATAATACATAAAATATAGTGATAAATAACTAAGTCTAAGTCCTGTTGTACATTGAAGAAAGGAGAATGCACAGCTGCACTTTGGGATTTATGAAGTGAGCATAAATACTTTGTGTCACAGACTTGAATCATCCAAACTTGCACATATAAAAGACTATATTTTAAGGAAGCTAATCACAATGTTACACACAATGTTTTCGTGTATTTATTTATGTATTGGGTCACGTCACACCAAAACAACAAAAAACAAAAAACAGAATCTCCACTTTATGAATGACCCTGTTCAGACCTCGTACCTGGGTGATCCAATCACAAATGGACAGCCTTAAGTACAGATGTGAAGGCACTCAGGAAACATATTGTGTTTTTTTGTTTGTTTGTTTGTTTTTAACATAATTAATCGAACGTTAATTTGCAGGGATTAAGGAAATGTATTCTCTTTTTTACTCTAATCTCACATAGCAATACAGACTTGAATCCTGCAAACTAACAAGTATGTACGCATATGTAAACAAATGGTCAACAAACGATTAAAGACAATAATTAAAATCAAATAAATTAATAAATCAAATGCAGATCTATTGCTCAATAAGATGTGACAAGACTTGACATTTGTAAAGTTCAATTTAAGCTCTGTATACATAGAGACTGTCTATCAAAACACATCTTAGAAACATTTTACATTGCACATGTATACACACATACACATCCATTTATTGTATGGTATTCTTATTTTATCTTATCTTTTATTTATTTTTATTTATTTTTACTACATTTTTCCTTGTGCTGCTGTGTAAAATTGAATTTTTCGCGACAGGGGATCAATCTTATAAACATTTTTCACATTCATTGTCTCCAGCAGCTTCAATTCAGCACATAAAACCTCAGTCACAATGTGGTCTAAAAGGACTTTTTTCAAAAATTGAGTTGAGTTGTTTCTTTGTTCTGTACACTGATATATTTCAGTCTCTGGTCGATGATAAATGCTTAAGACCGATGAACTCAATGAAAAACATGTTTCTGTCGGCCATCAGCAACAGGACTGATACAGTGTGCACTGCATCAGGGTCTAAGGACAGGGTGTTGTACACTGTACAGACTGGAAAGCCTACTGAGGCAAACTGGGATTTGTAATAATAATTACATTTTTTCTCAGCTATAATCAAAGATAACATCTCTCTTTTGCAGTTCAGATTTGGTCCAGCAGACCTGCAGTCTCTCTCCACCACAGGCTGCTTCACACTCAGTGAAAAAAACATTGTTGCTCCACATCCATTCTGTTTGACCGTAGGTGTTAGTTGTAGTAAGGAAATTATTTATTTCACACATATGGAATAAATGACTGTCATCTTAATTGCAGGCTGTTTTCTGTGTTCTGTTATGCCATCTCGACATTCGCCCTGAATTATTGATCGGTTGGTTTTGTAGTTCACCGCGTTTAAAATGCTTTTAAGGATGTGAGTGCGTGTTTTGAGGTCTTTGCATGAAAACCCTGAACTTTATTATTTATAAACATACGTAACCTTTATGGAAAAGGGTGATCTATTTAATCATCCACTCTGTTTTTTCACCTGTGTTGAGCATGTGGATGTGAGAGCGGTGACAGTCTGATAAACATATGTTTGTCTCAGTCTTCTTCTGCAGATCAGATGTATCACTGCAAGGCCTTAATTCTCTGTTCATTTTGTTCTCATAATGGACAAACACATCCATCAAACACACACCACATATGTGTACAGCATCCGCAGACAATGACTGCTCAGCTGCACACACACACAGCAAAACACCACCTCACACACAAACACACATACAGACACACACACACAAGCACTCTGCGCCACTGGGCAGGGACTAGCCTGAAAGATTGAAAGCAATTAAAACTATCATCTGCAGTGGCTCTGGGCAGGCCTGTGGCTGCGAGGGGGGAGCTGCCACTGTGCATCAGCCTCTCAGTCTCAGCAACGCGCAGTGACATGAGAGGGAGAGTCGCAGCCCTCTCCGAAACACACAGGCACTGCTACGGCTCCCCTTGTAACATACACACATGTACGCTCAGCTCACACAGGGCTTTGTCACACGACGGCCGTAGCACTTAATCCTGCCGCTGATCTTCCACCGGCTCCTGCTGTGTTTCACTGTCTTCTTCTGAGAGCTGAGCACATGATGAGGCTCAGAGCTGAAGTGTCCCAACACAGTAACTCTGTGAGTTTTTCAATAACTCCATGTGCAGTGACTGGGCTGAGGTGTTGTGTTAAAACTCCGGCAACTTTACTGAGATTAAGGCTGGGTTGACACCAATAAGGATTAATTTTTAAACCTGATTAAATCATGGTCTAATTTTAAGTTATGCTGCACGAAACTTGTAGATTAGATTATATTTAATTCTGTTGCACCAAAATTTTGAACACCACTTTAAACTTTGATCCAGTATTAACTTTAAACTTACACTTGAGCTTGGGTGCAGAAAAGAGTCTTAGTGATCGTCTAACTAAACTTTTTACTGTAAAAGTGTTAACTCTGAAAAAATATGGCCCTACCATAAAACACCTGTTTTAAGAATGAAGTTTGGTTAACAATCTGTCACTTGAAAGACCACAGAGCAGAGGGTATTTTTTAATGTTAACAATTCCCATGAATGAAGAAGGGCTAAAACCTCTTTCCTCAGCTTGTCATAAAAAGTCACATAAGCACAAATTGTTATCAAAATAGAGACAGCAGTCGAAGCAAGTCCAAGGCTGAACTTCATCCTTATCCCCCCCTTAAGGTGTAATGAGATCCGTGCAATTGTGCTCGAGGAGGTTTAACTTTTTAAATAGCTGCCCTTTTAAGATGGATTAAGAAAAACAATCAAGTTCCTTTAAGGAAGTTAAGGGACAGGCTCAACCCAATTGAGTTTTATGATGGGTCTCTTCTTTCTTTCATGCCTGCTGATAATTTGGCCAATAAGTTTATCTCGAAGGAGGAGAAATTAGAACCATCTCCTCTCTGGTGAGCCTTCATGAGTAGGCTAACAAGGGTAGCTAACATTTTAGATAGCTATCAAACTGTTCAGTGTTTTGTTAACCTTTTAGTTAGCTAGCAAACAATCTAACATTCGATTGGTTTTAGCTGGCTCACAAGTGATGTAATCTTTTGTTAAGGAATATAGAGCAGCAGAAAGTTAGCCATTCTCTCCCCTCTCTCCCCGACAACACTATGACACTGTGCACTATTACACAAATATACTGTATTTTAAGAACTATCTCCATACCGATTAAAATCTTTTAAAATTAAGTTTACATCACTAAACTTACCTAAACCTTCGTAAACCTAGTTTTGATCAACCCTGACTTGCACTAATCTTAGATTAACTGGATATTTGTTGGTGCAACCTAGTTTTACAGCAGATACACTGTGTATAGCTTCATAATGGTCTGGCCTGAAGCACAAATAACCAGTGTGTCTCCAGAGGTGAAGTAACACAAACAGTGAAGAGAGAAAAAGTTTAAGTTACGATGCAATGACAAGAAAAGATTGTGCAAGACGCCTTCGGTGCCCTGATAAATGCTTGTTTTTTTTTTCCCTGTGCATGTCTTACACAAAAAATCTGCAGAGCCTTGGGTACATGTGCTGGCCAACAGAGGAAATAATTATTGTTCTAGTAAATACTTTTGCGGTTTGGGACGCTTCATTGCAGCATACACACACACACCACACACACACACACACATATACCTGCACACAGGGCTCATCAGTCTGATCTCATTAAGTGGAAGTGCTGTAACTCCAAGCTGTTTGGGCCAAACTTGGAGCAGTTTACCTGCGTTCAGATCCTTGGGAATGGTGGCTGTCTGGCTCTGTCTGGACTGGTCCTTAACAAGTCTCCTCAGGACAACCACGCCACCATTATCAACTACTGCTACTGTTTCTCTCCTTCTCTCTCCGTCCTCTCCCTCCGATCAGCTCTCAACCTGTCACTCTCACTTAGCATCGACATTAGCACCGGTGGTTTCCTCATCCTGGTTCTCTTCACCCCTCCCCGCCACCATCTCCCCTTGGTGCGTTTGAATACATATCTCCGATATTCAGCCCCTACTTAATTTGACAGGCCCCTGTTTTGTCAGTCTGACAGGCCCATAGCAAGACACTAATAGGCCACGGAGACCACCAGCAAAGGCACCAGCCAGGGAGGCCCCTGCGGTGCCAGTCCCCATCACCCTCCACGTCTCTCGGGGCGATGCAGGCAGGAGAGAGGGGGTCAGGGGTGGGGTGGTCAGGCAGCGACGCTGTCACACCAGGCCACAGCAGACTGGACCAGGCCTCAGTACTGACACCCGTCACTGCTGCTCTGTAACCCCCCCTACCACCACCACCACCACCACCACTCAGTATACACACACACACACACAAAGGAGGGTAAAAAGAGCAGCCAGTGGGGGTATCTAGGGATCTAATGACTGCGCCTGCCACTCACAGCCATGACTGCAGTCGTCACAGAGATGGCTGCTGAGAGAGGGAATTAACTCCACGCTGTTTGTTTGATGATGGACCCATGGTGGAGCAGCTGGGATGGAGGAAGCTTATCTCTGTGTGTGTGTGTGTTTTTCCCTTTAGGCTGCCTGTCTGACTGATTGTGACCTGTTACTCTGATCACAGCTAATTGGTGGCCGGTGGTCGAGGGAGGTACCCTAAATTTGAGACAGTGGCTTTTGTTCTTCTTTTGTTTGCTTCTGAGGCAGGTGAGTGGGGAGTCGAAAACCTGACATTGATGGTACCATAGACATATATAAGTGGACGCTGCACTGGCCACCTCATTGCTGGGATATGTGAATGTTGCTGGAATTTTTGTTAGGTCTAGACTGGCTTGTGAGCCAACTCATGGAAATGTGGGAGCGAAGGGTTTTCTGTAAAAAAGCACTGGAACGTCCACTCTCAACCAATTTCAGTGAGTCCTTTTTTACATTCAAGAGTTCATGATCTTCAGTAGTAAGTTAGCCAAAAACTATATATATGAAATATGAAAACGACTCACTGAAATCGGTTGAGAAATGTGAATGTTTTAGTGCTTTTTATAAAGAGAAACTGTAGCTCTTCCATTCTCATGTATTGGTTCACAGGCCAGTCTTGACCTAACAACAATGCCTGTGGCACTGAGGTAAAAGCCAGTGGCCAACGGGGCATCTACGTATATATGTCTATGGATGGTACACCACTATAGGTGACTGAAATATCTCAACAACTACTGGACAGATTGCCCTAAATATTTGAAGGTGAATCCTACTGACTTTGGTGACCCCTGACATTTTCTCTATTGCCACCATCAGGTTGAGATTTTTTAGTTTTTAGTGAAATATCTTAACAAGTATTGGATGAATTGCCATAAAATTTGAAACAGGAATTCACAGACTCTCAATACCAGACAGATCGTTTGGGAATTTCTGAATGCAAGGTAGTGGCCAGAACAACAGCTGATGACAAACCTATGTCCCTTATTTTTCTGAAGAATGCACCTTACCATAAAGGATGCTCTGCTCACACCTTCTTCATTAGCAAGCACTAGCTGCACTATAAGGTAGGCCTACATAGTTTTGTGTGTGCAAAATCTGGACAACTATTGCATAGATTGCAGTGAAATTTGGTACAGATATTTATGTCCCCACAGAGCTGCTAGTGTGGATGTAGAACATCTAGTCTGTAAGATAATCTGTAGATATGAATGAGGCTTTTTGCTCTTTTCAGGACTCAAAGACTGGCTGTCAAAAATGTTTTATTGTGCTTTTGTTCTTTTTTAAATTTTATTTTTATTGTGCTGCTGTCGGTTGGCATTGTCTATAGAGGGATGAGCACATCATAATATTCAGGGGCAAACATGACATCAGTGGGGAACATTCTCCAGAAGCACTAAAAAATTAAAATCTGAACATCGACAAAGCCATGACAACTGGTCAAACTTGATCTGTACCAAACTCCAGTCAGCTACTAAATGCACTCTGTGGTGAGATTGTTTTACTGTCAGAATTCATTCAGCCTGAGTTTTCATTGAGGGCATATTTCAATGCATATGAGGACAATATGATTAATGACATTTTAAATGTCCATTTTTATTATTTTAGACTTCCAATGGATTGCTGTCAAGTACAGGATCAAAAATGAAAGAAAAAAGTCTTAAATGATATTGTCAGTCAGTTGTGATCATTCTGGATTCTTCTTGTCTTTTATTTTGACTGTTAACAGGCGCTGTGATAGAGACAGAGAGCGAGAGCTCTAGAGAACGGGCTGGGATGAGAGCCAGAGACAGGGGGTCTGTCGGGGGACTCCCGGGGTCTTCCGTTTGGTGAATTATTAAGGTTTACTAATACTTCATAAATCTCCTCTTTGTCCTGTCCATTACCAGCCTGTCACATCCTCTCGCCGCTCCTCCACTGACTCACTTGCTTCATCTTAATGACAGAAGTTAAACTGTGTTCCAGAGGAGATGGGGGATGAGGGGACTCGGGGAGGTGGGGAGGGGGCAACAGCACTCTGCAAGTAGGCCCCAGGGCTGGATGGCTTGGTGAGGGTGTGCGTCAGTTCAGATTGTGTGCTTTGCGTGTGTGCTCCTGCTTGTGTTTGTGTGTTGTCTTGTGTGTATTTAAAACTGAAGTATATAAATGTGCGCTTGAAGACGGTGAGTGAGTGACTGGATCAGAAGAAGAAGTCAGTGTGTATCATTTCTTAGATTCATGCTTCCTCATTAACTCCCCAGCATCTACACCACCAGCTCGCTCCCAGTTCCCCCCCACCCCCTCCTCCATCTCTCCTCCTCCCAAAACAGCAAACCTTGCCTCAGTGCGTGCCTGGCGGACTCTCTCCGCGGTCTCGACAGCCGAGCTGGTCGTTGCCCCGAGCGCTGAGGAGCTGTCGCCTCTCGTTAGTGTCGCTGTGGCGACCCAGAGTCCTGCCTGCCTGCTCCTTGATTAGAGAGTGAGGTGGATGGTGTGTGTGTGGTGTGTGTGTGTGTGTGTGTGTGTGTCTGTGTGTGTGTTAAGTAGAGAACAAGGGGGATGCTACTCAACTCCCCTCCTGCCCGCAGAGCTGCTTTTAAAGATCAGTGATTTGGTCAATTGGCCTGGCAACTCCAATCCCACGGAAGGTCACTGATGACTCAATGGACCAGTCAGTGAGGCAGGCTGTCATGTCACTACGTGTGTGTGTCCATGTTTATGTGTATGTGTGTGTATGGGAGTTGCCAAGCCCCTGACAAAATCAATGAGGACAAAATCTATAAAGATGTGATCAGGATGTCAGAAATTCCACGGGCTCGTTCATGCTTGTTCTAATTAGAAATCACTCTTGAATTACTGCACCATTAGGGCAGGTGAAGTCATGGATTTTACATAAAGATGGGTCATTTTAATGCATGTGCACAGACAAAAGCAATTCATAACTGATTACAACTAATATTAGAATATATTCCACATTATTTTTGTCTCTCTGCTGTTTTTGTTCTTGTGGTCTTCCTTCGCTTCCTTTTCCTCTGTTGGTGTAGCTTAACTTATTCTGTTTTAATGTTTTATTTCCCTGTAAAGTACTTTGAACTACATTTCACTGAAATGGTGCTATGCATGGCACATCCTGGTGGACGCATATATATAACCACAACATCCCTGGTGCGCCCTATTGCATGTCATTCTCACTCACTTCCTTTCCGTGTGTTTCTTTAGGGCTCCCTACTAACAGTGAGGTGAAGTCTAGGGCGAGAGACAAAAGTTTTTGTTCCTGTTTGAATTGTGCAACGAATTACACGTTCAGTGAACAACATCTCTTGTCTCACACAATATACGTCATCAACACCAACACCGCCGTCCCTTGCAACATTATCTAATCTAAAATGTTTTATCCAGCGACTCCTGATCCTTTCATCAGCCGGGAAATGAAAGAAGAAGCAAGAACTGTTGCTTGTGTGACAAGTACGAAAACAATTGCTTCAGTGGCTAATGTTAGTTTTAGAAGAACAAGTTACGACTTCACTTACTCCTAATTACATATCTTTACAGTCTGAAACAGTTTTTTAAAAAAACGGCAACTTTCTTGACTGTAAAATTATCTTTTAAATTGATAAATGTCATATTGGTAAATTGTGGTGCAATTCAAAAGAGATCAAAAAATTATTTGTCTCTCACCACTGACTACCGTATTCAATAATCTACTAAACCAGCCAACCATCGGTGAGAAGAGTCTTAGTTGATCACCTTTTCATTTATTCGATTAGATGCAGAGAAAAAAAAAACTCAAATTCCATTCGGGAGTTGTGCCTTGCCACTAGGACTGGGGGATTGTTTCCTTTGTAACAGGGAAGTCCCCAGTGCACTGCTGCTAACTGTGCTGTAGCTGCCATTAGCTAGTTTGCTCAGTTAGTGGTCCTGTTAGACTGGGACACAGCCTCAGAGACCGATGGAAGACAGTTTGACGACTAGGAACACAGTACTGAGGTGATTTACAGTGGCTCTGACCAGAATGCTGACTCTCGGGTCAATGTACACATGGTGAGGTCAGTTGGGGATAATTAGCGGTCCCATTAAACTGGGACACTGCAACCAAGAGAGACGGAGGCCACTTTTATAACCAGGATACAGTGCTGAGGTGAATCGTGGCTCTGACCAGGACTCTGACTCCAGGGCCAATGATAACACAGTGGGTTTAGGGGAGACAGGAGGCATGAAGCTGTTGAGGAACAAGTTATCAGCAGTATTTACATTATTTATTGGGTTAGGTTATACTGTGTTAAAATAAATAAACAAAACGTTCAGTCTCTTTGCTGGTTGTTCGACACATTCAGCATCATTATTGCTTCTGTAGTTAGCATTTAACAGGCTGCTCGCTTCATTTCCCCAAACATATATTTGAATGACTGAACTTCTAGTCGACAAGGAAAAAATTTAATCGGAGGCAGCCCTCATATCTTTACTGTAAACTATTCAATGAAGACAAAAATGCTTCCAAAGGAGAAATGGTGCTATACAAATAAAGTGAAATATGAATGTGAAATATGTAGGGAAATATCCTAAAACATGTAATCGAAACCTTGAGTTCCTTCACTGTATGTTCAGCAGAGGAAGTGGGAAGTGGAGTTCTGTTAAACAAAACAATGTTTGTAGTCCGATCTCATCCTGTAACCTAAAACTGTGATGGATGGTGGTTGACCTTGTGAAAAACTTTGGACAGCCGACTGTCTGCCTGTCTGCTGCTGGATGGCCAGGTCAGTGAGTCGCCAGACCCCAAGGGAGCCATAAATACTGTGTGTGATTTCACTTCCTATATGCCCTGCCCTGGGCACAGCTGTCCATCTCTGGACAATTTCTCTGCCCAAAGGGAGGACTGACTGGCTCCGCGGACCTTGTACACAAGCTGCCCATCTGTTTTGGGACCGTCTTTCATTCACCCCCTGGAAAACAGAATCAGACAACTTGGATCATTTTGGTTTAAACACATTACATTAAATTAAAACAGACTGGGGTTTAATGTAACCACAGAGAACAACAGCTCCTTCATAAAAATCCATCATCAGCATGATTTATTCTCCAAAAATGAGGACATGCCACTAGAGCTGAGTTCAGTTCAAAAGGGCTGACAATGTTGGTCTGTTTGTAGGTTGGATGATCCACCACCAGTTACGGCTAAAATATCTATGAATTTGGGATATTTGGCAGATATTCATGGTGCCCAGATGACCCATCATAATTGGTGATCCATGACTTTTCCTCCAGTGCCACCATCAGCTCAGAGTTTATCCAACATTTTGGTTTACACTCAAATAACTGCAAAACCAATGATTCTGCAGTGGTTGTTAGTGCTATTTAGAAAATGTTATTAATCCAAACATTAATATGCCTTTGTTAGCATGCTGACATTAGCATGTAGCTCAAGTACAGCCTCACACTAGCATCACTTTAGACTCTTCTCTTGTTCAGTATAAACATGCTAGTGCTGATTCCTGAGCCTGAATTCCTTGAGTTTCAGTATAGATATTTACTAAATTTACATAACATTTGTTTGATTGTCTGTAAAGATTATGAAGAATACAGTCTAGAGCTGTATGAAAGTGCCCTGAGATAACTTCTGTTACGATTTGGTGCAATTTAAATAAAATTGACTTTTGGACAATTCTGTAAAACCCCACATTACATTCACGACAATGTTTTGTTTTGGGGTTTTTTTGCATCCAATGTATGCAACAACGCCATGGTTACGGTTAGGATAAGATCATACTTGTGGCATATAAATGGTTATGGTATGGTTAAAACTGGATGACTAAAGCACACTTGGCTATGGTTAGGGGAGGTCAGGATTATTGTTAATAAAAAGGCAAACATTAAATGTAGGTTTGTCATGGGACATTAACTATACAACCACCTATCACTCCAAAACTCAACACTCATACTTTTTGCCATGCTACATAAAGGACACACTAGGCCTCCTTGTTGCATTGACATTGGATGTACATCATGAAGTACTCAACTGTCCAATATGGATCTACTACAATTACGACTGGACTGAAATATGTAATTAGCTTTTTTTTAAATGAAGCCTGCGAAGGGTCCTTTGCTCTTAGACAAAAGTACAAAAGTCAAGAGAAAAGGAGGGATTTAATATAAAAGATGCTTCAAAAAGACACTAAAAGATATCACACATTCTCCATCACTCATCTACTGTGTGCGACAGCTCCAAATTGTTGGATGTGAAAGGAGAGAGTCTGCAAACGGCAGTGAGTATACGCGAGAACGACAGCCAGTGAGAGGGAAACAAGACTTCCCTCTAGCTATGGCTTCCTGACTTGTTTATTTGCTAACTGGGTGGGGGGGGTTGGTTGGGGGAGAGGGTGAACATATGGTTTGCTAAAACATGGACTTGTAGTTGGGAGGCCGAAGCACCCTAAGGGATGGAGCTGACGGGCTTTGGTCCCTGTCTCCCTCAATTCCTCCCGCTTGGACAGCCAGAGCCGAACAGCCGTCCTCCAGGAGTTAGCAGCACAGTGCAGCCTCTCGCTCCCTCTCCCTGCTGCTGCTGCCCACACCCCCACACCCACCCTCAGTCCAACCCAGAGATGGTGGAGAGGGGGAGGTGAGGGGCCACTGGCTTTGGGGTGTACATGGTGGGGGCCCAGGCTGCAGCTGGGAAACTGGCTGACACCATCCTCTTGTCCCTGGTCCCTAGAGTGTGGTGCTGCGCTGAGCCCTGTTGCTGAGGGAATAAAAGCCCTGGTCCCTGCAAGAGGACATGCTGGTACTGCGGTCCCAACACATATGGACATTTGCTGTGCATTAGTGTTCGGATTCTGGACACGTTTGTCGGGTAACGGATACTCTCTTCTCTGGGAATTTGTCAGACCTCAAAAGTAGTGAGGTCAGGAGCTTTGGTTTTAGGAGTCCAGGGTTGTCAATAACCAGGCTTAGAGAGTAATAGATTACATGTAACAGGATTACATAATTAGGATATAACAGAAAAAAAGACATAATCAGATTACAGATTAATTTAGCAAAATTGGGGATTATTAGCAGATTACTATTTTAAAATACATTTTAAAATAAAGAACAATATGCTACCAAGTGAAATGTGTACAAATTCCAACTCTTCACGAGTCTCACAGCAACACTCTGGTCTCGAGTAAAACCGTGGCTAATCTTACAGTTACAATGCTTACTTACTTAGTTGGTAGAAATTTCACCATCACTTTGTCTTTAAATCAGAAAAGGGGGACAACATCACAGCCAGGGTTGCCACCTTCAGTGTGGGAATATTGATTCATTAAGGGACTCTGCATTTTATTTCATTTTTATGGGACAATCCCATATCATATGGAATGGATGGCAACCCTAATCACAGTACAGTGCAAGTCCAGCTGTGAAAATGCTGTCATCATCAGAGGACTCGACATCTAATCTAAATAAATATTTATGGGTGATGCTGGTCCCACATTACAAAAGTTTCAAGCCAGTTTACCTCAGATTCGTCCCTCCTGAGATTTGGAGGAGAAATCTGTGCTGGACCTCGGGTTTACAGATCCGGTCTTAACCCCCTGAACCACTCTTAGACGGGGTCACCCCTATAATTTTTAAACATATTTGATTTTTATTAATGAAAATCTGGATGATTATATTATTACAGAGGTGGAAGAAAGGTGTTGCCAAGCAGCAGTGCCCTTCAGGTTAATGTTAGCAAGCATGCTGCTGTTGAGAGATATATATTAACACTGACTGCAATTCTCACTGAAGAATAGACAACCTGTGTTGACCGCATCTCGCCAAACATTTTCTTATCCAGACTTGTTTAACTTCTCCTTTTGTTTTTTTTTCTCACTGCTCAACATTAATGTTAATACAGCAAGTTGTACATCCATCTCCATTGTTTACATCTGCAAGATCACATTACCCTTGAAATCACACGAGATTGTACGCTCTCCTCTGGCACAATAATATTGATAATATCCTGTAGTGTGTGATGTGCCATTATTTTCATCTCTTGTAGTGTGTTGGAGATTAGAGAGAAGAAAATCTGTTAAGTTTCCTCTTAGTGTGTGATGCTACCAGATTTTAAAATCTGTTAGGATTTTAAAATTTCTATGTTATGAGGCCAGCATAAGACCAACGACTAACATTAGCTACACATACGAACAGCTCACATTAGTTAAACAGCTAATGATAGCTACACAGACTGACCGCTAACACTAGAGACACAGGCCAACTGCTAACTTTAGCAACAACAACTAGACCAACTTATAACATTAATTACTCAGGAGTCCAGTTAGCTAGACAAACTGACAATACTGCTGCTACAGCTATTGAAAAATATTTTGGCACATGGTTTGTGGTGATGCTGATGACCAGTGAGTACCACTTAATCTAAATGTGTATATAATGAATAGGCTACACAGTTCATGATACTTGGATCAGGTTACCGACTACATTTTTAACAGGTAATAGTAACTGTATCAGAATACATTTTTAAAGTAACCTTCCCAACCCTGTCAATGACCTACCAGCTACTGCAGCTATCTTATACAGATCACTGCACTGAGATAGACAGTTACACACACTCATACACACACCCTCAAGGTCTATGTGTTTACGGACACACTCACTCACTGGGATCAAGGCGCTAATGTACACACATGGTCTCACACATCCTGCATTGATGAACAAACATATGCACACACTCGCATACACTCCCTGTGGGTCAGTGACTTAATATGCTCATACTTAGACACACATACACACGCAGTGGGTCAGTTGTTGATAGACTTACACGTGCACACGCCCGCACACACCCTGAAGGTCAGCGCCGTGATGGACAGCAGTCCTGATGTGCTCTGACAGACTCGGCTGCTTCCTTTCATTTCCACTTGCTTTTCCCCCATCAGGTGACACCCACAGGTGCCTTGGCGAGAGAGACCCCGCCTCCTGCGGGTGTGTTTGGGGGCAGCTGGTGGAAACGGAAAGGCGGAGACTGAGACGATGAGAAAAAAAAAGCAGGAGTCCGAGGCACCAGCTGCTTCCTGTCAGTGACCCGCAGCACAGGCGTTGGTGTGAACTCCACTTCTGCTCACACTCAGATATATGAATGATAAACAGTGAACGTTAGGCATCAGCTGCATCTCATTGCGAGTGAATGCCTCCGACAGACTGATACTGATTCTGGGCAAAGTTGCATCTGTATCCGATGTGAAGACTCAGAGAAGGGCGTCGATCTCTGCAGAGAAAAATCCAACGAGTCATATGTCCAGTCATGTCTGAACCTTCACATCTGCCCTTTTCAGATATCAACCCAGCTCACATCGAAGGCTGTGTTTTCACCTTGGAAAATAGCCAGCGTTCGTCTAGCCCTCTTCTGTATAATTGTGTGTGTTCATTTAAGTGTGAAGCTGAAAATGTCTCATTGTGTGCTCCTAGCACTGTTCCCTGACATACTGTGGGGGCAATTCACCTCAGAAAAGGACACGTGTCTATTTTGTCAAGACTTTTGGATGTGGAGAGGGGGTCTGATAGCTTAAAAGGCACCAGTGACCTTTGAATGGAATAGTTTGGGAATGTATGCTTATTTGCTTGCTTTCCAAGAGTTAGATGAGAAGATCAATACCACTCTCAAATCTGTCAGTCAAATATGAAGGTAGATACAGTCAGCAGCATTAGCGTTGCTTAGCACTGAGACTGGAATCAGGGGGAAACAGGTAGTCTGGTTCTGTCAAGAGAAAACAAATTCCATCAACCAACGCCTTACGTGTTATCACTATAAGTTTGCCAGGCAACTAGGAGAGACCCCAACTCCTGGCCAAGTTTGTCAGTCTTTATGCTAAGCGGCAGGCTGCCCTTTTATAGTTAGTGGTCAGCTCTGAAAGTGGTATCGATCTTCTCATCTAACTCTCCAAAACAAACAAGTGCCTTTCCCAAAATCTCAAGCTATTCCTATCCACTGCTTCATGAAAAGCTTACGGCCTTATCCTGACAAACGCAAATATAATTTTTGCCTCATGTTAATCGAGGCAAAAACTTCAGAATCATTTGTGTTCCTTGTGCAACACAAATAAGCGAAGTGATCAACCCTGAATATTTGCCCTTCTCCTCCAAAAGAGGAGAAGAGGAGAGGCTTACCTCCACGGATGACTGCTGCTTGCAGCGCTACTTGAGGCTGACCAGGGCCCAGTTTGATGACCCGTTTGATGAACAAGGATCAGATTTGTCGGATGGATGCCAAGCCATTCCGTCTTAGCTTTGGAGTGCCTGTCGATCTGTCTCTGGAGAGTTTTAAATTATTGGTTTCTCAAAATCAAATTAATCTGGCTTATTACTATGAACTCAAAATGAACTTTTGGCGACAATTTATTTGCAACAAACAGATGCAAAATAACACAAGATATATGTTTTTTTTAAAAGTCATGAAATCAGGTCTGACATCTAGCAAAATACTTTTAATGCTTGTTTTCTGAATGGAGTTCTGATCAATCAAGTTTATGGAAAGAATCTCAATGCTGATAGGCTCATACAGCATCACACACATTTTTTGTGCTAGAGAAAATGTTCAATTTGCGTGAATATGAGAATGACACGAATTTCATTTGCGTAATTCATGTCATTTTCAACACCCAGCACAAATATGCATCTGTGTATTTGGTATCTGCATGGTTAGCGTCATGTTTGCATCTTAACATTGATGTTATATTTAATCACATCACATCTGCACTGGACATTGATGAGTCATACTTTGGAGGGAAAGACATGAGCCCACCATAGCAAAAAATGTGGTTTGCACAGCAATCAATGCTGTACATTTTGCACACCACAGCCATCTGCAGCATGAAGGATAATCTAGACCACTATCATTTAGGTTGCAGAGAAGCTAAGCAGTTTGAGAGACTGAATCCAGCTTGAGATTGTTGGTTCAAGACCCTGTTGGTGAGATTTGTCCTGCTGAAGTGTCCATTGCAGCAAAACACTGAAGCTCCACTTGCTCCGGGACTGCTGATGTGCCTGGAAAGAAAAGCAAAAAGACTAGAAATGTTCAATTTATGCCTCAACATTGTGAAAAATTAGCTCAATTATACATGGAGCAGCAACTGCAGTGTATATAAACTATATTAGTGCAACAATGATGTAAGACAGTTATTAGCATGTTGAAGAATATTATTAAGATTAAAATGATATTTTAAAGCACACTAGATGCTAAAGACAACCGAAGGAAGTCACCACGGGCATGAGGTTGTTTTGTCACTGTGGCTGTGTGTTAGTGAAGCTTTTGGCTGTTGGAGCTGTTCTCCTTTGAAAACGAGGGGAAAGAGGGGAAAGAGGGGAGGGGGTGGTGAATAATTGATAGTGGCTGAGAGCGATATGAGTTTAGTTAATGTGCCCAGCAGCGCAAGCTAAGAGAGGAGCTGTTAGCTATTCCACCTCAGGCCTAAAACTCAGGCAGTGGAAGGAGCTGAAGACTCATCCTGGGTTAGAGGCCGCAGTGTTTAGTCATCCATCTTCCTATCTCTGTATCTTTCTATTTCATCATATAGTCCGTCTTGTCGGATGCTGGGTGCACATGTGTGTGGAGGATTTTTCTCTTAATTTGCATGTGTGTGTATGTGTGTGTGTTTGGGGGCGTCTGCACAGCTGGATCTCCCTGGTAGCGGTGTTGTTGCAGCCCTCAGGTTCCTTTCTCTGAGTGGTAATAGAGTGCTCCTGTCAGCCTCCCCAGATGCCGCTCCATAAGGACCCTCAACTCTCTTAACTCGCCAGGAGAGTTCTGCGCTCACACTGCAAGTCTCAGTTTCTCCATGTTCCTACTTCTCCAGCTGAAGCTTTAACGCTGCAGTCTGTATCCGGACTGTTGGACTATACTTTTATACTCGGAATAAAAACTTCCAGGGAGAATGTCTGTTTAATGAAGAAGCAAACAAAAAGCCAGGAAAAATCAAGAAAATCACTCCCTGTGTAGTCCCTCTTCATACGTGACTACTTTCTGACAACATAAATCATTTTGTCACATAATGATGATTTAATTAAATAATTAAATACAGGCTAAAGTTGTTCATAACCTTTCATAGTAAAATAAATACACAATGTTTTATGCATAACCAAATTTGGAAGATTACAGCTGATACTTTACATCACATAAGCAATCATCCCCATCGCAATTCAACTCGCTACTTAAAGCTACGGCTACTATTACATAGCCACTTTTTCTGGCACACGTTTGATTGATGATTTATTTCACTTTTTACCACAATGAGTGTATAATGAACACTGTTGGCTGGTAACGGAAGCAACACTCTGTCTGTGTTAATGTGGCCCAGTTAACCCACTGAGATATACCTCATCCAGTACACACTTGATGGCTCTGAGGCTGTTTCATCATTCATTTGATACAGGGAGAAACATGACATAACATTTTCTCATTTATTCTTTTTTCAACCACATTTAGGTAAGATAAGATAAGATAAGATAAGATAAGATAAGATAAGATAAAGATAAGATAAGATAAGTAAGATAAGATAAGATAAGATAGGACTTTCTTGATCTCAAGAGAAGATGTTGTGCAGCAGTTGCAAAAAATAAAATATAAAATATCAACAAACATCCCAAATCCAATGCAAAAAAATATAAACAAGGTTAATGGTAGCGACCATAAGTTGTTCATACTGTATCCCAAGTTTGTCTCTGGTGAGTTGCGTATAAAGCCCTAATAATCATAATATTATCTTTCCTCCTAATGAGAAGGTTTCATGTTTATTCTATGGAATATTTTCTACACAAATACAGTATATTCCTTATAGTCACACCTATACTCACATAGTTTTTATTGCTACACCTGTAAATCCTAAAGGTTCTTTTTATATGCATATTTTATTTAACATTTTATTTATTTCCAAGTAATATTTGTTATTTATGGACACTTTCAGAGTAGAGTAGAGCAGTCTGAAATATTTAGCCTCTCTAATACCAACAGTCTGTCCTCACGCCACATCAGAGTTGTGGATGTGACAACAAAGAGTCTGAAGGAGGTGGCAACACTGGAGGAGTCAGTTCACACTTAACACGCTAACATTTAACAGGAGAAACTGACACTGTCTCCCAAGTGTCTCTGTAGCTGGAGAGAAACAGTATCTTGGTCTCTTGGAAAAATAACTGACATCACCTCCCATGTGCCCGCGCTTTAAGAAGCGGAGGACCTTTCTCTTGTTTCTCTACTTCCTCCTCCGTGTCATGGTGCTCCTGCGTTCCTCCTGATTTACCAGACATCCTCTTTCCCCTGCTGTCACATTTGGTACAGATGGTTAGGCTCTATGGAGTGGCCTGTCAGTCTCCATTTGGCCGCCTCCATGTGACAGCGGCTCTGATGGCTCGTGAAGGGCCCCCGACTTTCCCAGCACACGGACACTGACATTTCTCAAAGGGGCTGGCATGCGCGCTTCCCACCCAGCCAGAGGAGGGAAATGAAGAACCTGGAGTTGACCCAAAGCCCGCCACAGGCTAAGAGAGCCAGGGATGGTGGAGGAAGGAGGAAGGAGTAAGTGGAGATTGAGAGGTTGGGGTTCGATCTAGAAGAAGAGTAGGAGAAAATAAAGAGGAGGGAGAGAAAAGGGTTAAATAAGAAGGGCAGGCGAAGTGAGAGAATACAAAGAGAAGCGAGCCTGAGCTGTCAGAAGACACACATGTCAATCACTGCCCGTGGACGTGATCTACCAGCTCATGTCAGTAACCCATCCAGTGTCCTGAACCACTGCAAAGTCCCCTCTGAGTGTGAGGTGAGGGTGGTCTAATACAAACCCACTTACATACCTCAACCTGCCTGCATGATGTTGGTGATGTACATGAAGTGAAAAACTCACAGGCAACACCAAAAAAAAAAAAACAAAACAAAAAAACTCTTCGACCTCCACTGGCTTAGTTTGGTATTTTTCAACCCTATTTTCCCATGTTCTTTTGAAATTATGGAGGGACAGCAAATTGCAATTGCCCTGAAGGATTACATTGCAGGCTGTTTCACAGCTGCAACTTAATCTGTCAGAGCAATCTAACTCTGTGAATAAAGGGTTTATTTTTACAAACCAGATTTGCAGATTTTTGGAACAGCGGAAAGACAAACCAAGACAGTTTTGGTAAGTTTTACTTTGTTTCTGTTGAGTTTAAATGAAGCATGTTTCACAGTAATAAAATTAGTATTTCTGTGAATAGAGTCTGGTGGCTTTGACATGAGCAATAAAATAGTGTTTTTGCTTAATACTGGACCAGTTTTAAAGTGTTGTCCCCATTAGTCCCTCACACACAAAAACAAGGGGAAAATGGGGTTGGAAAATAGTTTAAAAAGTTATCTTTTAAACACATACGCACATAAACACATGTTAGAAAATCGAGAGGCATTTAGAAAGTCTAAATGTGTGTGATTTCATTAAAGAGAGTTCAGACATGCAGAATTTTTGGGGAATTTTACTGCTGATCCAACTTTACCAGAGCCAGAAACAAATGCATTTTTTTTAAAAAGTATATAGTGTAGTCTAAGTAATGTAAAACAACAATATTGACTCTCTACACATAATGTGATCATGGTCCTGTAGATAGGGGGGGGGGGGGGGGGACTTTTACAAAGGTTTTTTGAAGAGAAGCCCCCAGTCTCAGACTTTGAAAACCCCTGATACAATGCTTTGCAGATTACAGAGACAGATATAGTGAGCAAGAATATTTAGTGAAACTTGGGGACAATAGTCTGTATTCAAATGATTGACTGCATATTTCAGAGCAGCAGAAGAGAGAGAGATGCAAGGCCTTTATTGTTAATTACAGGTTAGATAATGTTGAAGAAATTCACTGTCTGTCACACACGACACACTTAGCGAGCAGACTCTGTCTGTCTGCAGCTACAGCAATATTAGGCCTTAGAGAATTTCCAGACAGGTTTGGTAATATTCACTGAGAAACGGCACAGACTGAGAGTCGCTCATATTGTCTGATGCCCTCCTGGTGTCGTGATGATACGTGATTCTGAATGACAATAAACAGCTTCTACTAAATTTATTTACTTTTTAACTTAGATTAGTCAGGTGTGGACATATGAAGACAAACATCCTTTTTTGGAATAAGTCTATTTAATGTCCTAACTCTTGTCCCTGTTGTGTCCTGTATGATCTTTATTGTGAGGTGAAGGTACATTCATGGTGCGGTAAAGGTGCATGAATGGTACTGAAATTATATGTGACATCATGCATGAAAAAGCATGAATTCATTCATAATACTTCATGAACTATCAGGAATGTACATGATTAACAGAGTCTTGTGCATTACTTACTGCAATGACAATAAGTCAGTTAATAAAACAACTGAGTTATTTCAGTTATCATGATTTCTGAGTCAATGATGTTCATGTCAAGATAAGTCTGCAGTTTAGACATTTGTATTTGAGAAATAAAAACAGAAGCAAAAGCATATATGATCAGAATGTTTGACTCACAGTTATGACACAATTAATCATGTGTTACTCATTAGTGTTAAAGACAGACCACTCTATTAGTTGTAATACATTATAACCACTTTATAATGCATTATGTTCACTGTTATAATCTGTCATACTGTGGTCATAATACATTATGAAATGATTAAAATGTATTAGAAAATGGTTATAATGGGGAAACATTACCTTTGGCGAACTGTAAATGCCCATCATTCAGTTGTTCTTCTTTTATTTATTCCACTTTACCTAAAGCAACCACTTATAGTGACTTAAAACCAGCTTATATATAACCAGTAATATATTAATTAATTACATTAAGTCATATATGAGATAATGTTAATACTTGTACATTACTGATAGTTCGTACAACATGTAGTACAACTTGAATTAATTCATTATTTTTCCTGCATGAGGTTACGTATGAATTCATGATAATTTCGTATTCCCTTACTATAAAGTGTAAGCGCATAAGTGCATTATTGTGCATGTTGAATGGTTGCGTGGTTCCAGTCTTTTACTTCTGTTCCGCCTTGATGCGGCTAAAATCTAACTATTAAACACTTTTAATTGTTTCAGCCTCCAGTGCACGCATTTTATGTAAACACAATAAAAACATACATGGATCTGTCTTGTAAATGACCTAATAATGGGGGAATTAACCCAGACAAATGTCATCTCTACCCTCCGTTATACAAACCACCACCAGCCTAACCTTTGCCAATATTGTGTAAGTTGTTATATTGCATCCTGGCTGCAAGGTAGAGACCACGTTTGACAATCCAGTGGGGGGAGAGCAGAGGGGAGGAGAGGGGGGGAGAGGAGGGTGAGTGGGGAGCTGCTGTATTGTAGCGCCTGCGGGCAATGCTCCCAGTCAATATATATCTGCACAGTCGCTCCTGCGCTCCTATTTGAGCGGGACGCGCTGCCCTCAGTGTGCCGCTGCAGAGGAGTGACAGACAGGCTGCCAGCCATACACACCACCGGGACGCTCCAGAGGTACGGATGAATCCATTTCTACTCCACTGTCAAGTAGCTCATAGCATGCAAGCAGGTTAGTTTGTTAAGATTATGTTATATTTTTTAAAAAGGAACTTTAATAGGAGAGGCCTGTTGTACAAGGTGCTTTAGCATGCTTTGAGAAAATGGTCTGAGTTTGAATTGCATGTCTTTTATTTTGTAGTTTTTAAAAAATAAATGTAATTTAATTTGAATGCAATTAAGCTGCAAAATTAAAAGACTGAATGTGGACACACAATTTAAAAAATATATACTTTTCTCTATTCATATATATACACACTGTATTACCACTCATTTTACTCATGCAACATAGCATTATAAGCTGTGATTCTGTTGCATTTACTTTAACCAAGAATCTATTATATTAATTAATCTAGCATTAATTTATCATCAGCAGTATCATCCGGTGTTTGGGTGTCAAATTTAAATGCCAGTAAATGTTTTTTCTAATTCATAAATACAATAAATTTATGGCTTTTGTTTGTAGAAAATATGTGGGGAATTTTTAAGTTGTTTGCTTGCTAAATCAAATTGAGAAGAAGGATATTTGTTTCCGGCTTGTATTGAAAATTAATATGAAACGGATCAAAATGACTAGACTCTCGACCGATATATCGGTTGACGGATGTTACTGGCCCCATCGATATCGGCCTATTACAGCTATATTGCAGTTTGTATCGTTTGTTTTTATGTTTGTAAAACACTTTGTAAATCTGTTTTTTGAAAAGTGCTATATAAATACAGTTTTTTTATTTGTTATCATTATATCGGTCTATATCAGTATCAGTATATATGTTGTCTGATATGAAAACTTATTTCAAAACAGAACATAATACAGATTGTTCTTATTTGTTAGCTTTATTGGCAACATTTTATGTATATCTGATCCTCCCAAAACTCCATCAACAGGCCCTAATTAGAATGATATTTGTTTCTTGTTTTTTTATATTGAAAATGAAACATCAATTAAAATGACTAATGATGATAAATTCTCTTTCTTCTTTTCCAGACAACCAGCTCTTCATCCTGACAACCATCTTAGGTAAAGTGTTTAACTTAAAGTGTAAATTTAATGAGGCTTAAACAAATTTGAGTTGCAGTCCTTGTGTGCAAACAGCCCGTCCCGTTGGCTGTCAGCGTGTGGTTGCTGTTGCATGTAACTTGTCAAAGCTTTTAGTGTGGTGAACCTCCTTAATTGCAACAATAGATGTTCAAGCGGTCAGGCTTGTTGGATCATCAGCCCTAAAAGCTTAAAACAAGACCGCAGGGTTTGGATATGGGGCAGCAGGGGGGCCAAAGTGCACAGTCAGTGTGAGGAGGGGCGGGCTGATAGCAGTGGCCAGAAGAGGAAAAAATCTACTGTAAAAATGATTTTTATTGATTGGATCGTAGCAGCAGCTGTTAGGCTCCATTATGAGCTCAAAGCCCAGGTCAGAGCCTGGGGGCGGACAAGTGAGCCAATCAAATGGTCAGCCACTAAACGAGCCAATTCTGGGGGTCCAATTGGGAGAGCAGCCTGCCATCCTGTGTTAGCCTCACTGTGTCTCTCATCATCACCCATCACCAGGCTGTGGGGTTTATAGATGAGCTTGTCCGCTGTCTCTCAATATAGCCGACCATCCATCACCTGTGTTTGCCTCACTGGCCTTTATCTCAAAACTTTGTCAGGGGTCAGGCTGGTAAAGTTTATTTTTACTTCAGTCTGGACCCTGAACATCACACAGACTTTGATCTGTGAATGACCTGGGGGGGAAAGACAAAATAAAAGCCTGAAAGCAGAGTGTTTTAAATTGAGAAGCACACTCCGCCTCACATCTTCTTTCTTCCACCTCAGGGTTCACCCGACGGCCTGGTTTAAAGTATAAAAAGATCACAAAGTTTCTGTAATTTAACAGATGAAAAAGAGCATTTATTGGAAGGTATTTAAATTTATTTTAAGGGGGAAGAGAAGGATATTAATTAATATAATGCCATAAAATTCTTGTTTTAAATGGATGATGAAGAGGGACAGAAATATGTCTGCAACTAATGATTATTATGATTATTTTCATCAACAATTAATCTGTAGATTATTTTCTTGATTAATTGCAGTGGTGGAAAGAGTACTGAAAATGTGTGCTCAAGTAAAAGTACTGTTACATTGTTAAAATATTACTCAATTACAAGTAGTGGTGTTAGTAATATTAGTTGCAAAAACTTCACATTTAGGTATAAGTAACTTTTAACCATTGATGTCACCGTCACGTCTCCAAACTAGGGTTGTAAATTTTGTGAGTTTTCCGATAGTTGAAAAACATGAAAAATTAATAATTAATTAATTAATTAATCATTAATAATTTATAAGCTACAAGACACATGTTTTCCTCATCTTCAATTTTTTCTAATAAATTTTTTCAATTTTTTCAAATTTTTTTCTCATTTTAAGTCTAATTTTCCTTATTCATCAAAAGAAGTGCAACTACTGCCATGGCTATTGATCAGATATCCATGAATACATTTTTAATCAGTTAAATTCCTAATGCCAATTAATCAATTAATGATTAATCATTAACATCCTTACTCCAAATGTTTGTTGTTGCAGCATTTTCTTTTGTTTTTTGTTTGTCATTGTTTTCATTGGCCCATTTGCAATCAAAGCATGCAATCTTATTGGCTACTAAAATGCAGATGAAATGTTTGGATAATAATTCAACTTCTATTCAGCGCTCTTCTTATTTTAAAAGTAGATTACATCTTGTAATGCATACTTAAGTACAAATAAAATACAGACTTGAAAATCTACTCATAATAGTACAAGTACCCCCAAAAACTGCTTAATTACAATAATTTGAGTTTTATAATTAGTTACTGGACCACTGATTAATTGATTAGTTGTTTGGTCCACAAAATGTCAGAAAATGGTGAAAAATGTTTGATCAGTGTTTCCCAAAGCCCAGGTTCACATCTTCAAATGTCTTTTGCCCAGAGCCCAAATATATATAGTTTACCATAAAAGAGGACTGAGAAAACCGGAAAATATTCACATTTGAGAATTTCATTTCATTTTGACTTTTCTTTCTTAAAAAAAAAAAAAAAAAAAAAAAAAACAACTCTGATTTATTGATTATCAAAATAGTTGGCAATTAATTTAAAAATTAATCATTGCAGCTCTCGATAGAAATAAAAAGAGATAACACAGAAGAAGCAGTGAACAGTTAAACATGTAAATAGATCACTTTAAAACTCTATAAACTACAAGCTATTTGCTACACATTTCATTGAACCTTTATTTAACCAGGAGAGTCCCATTGAGAGCATGAATCAGTTTCAAGGGAGAATTGGCCTAAACAGCTAAAAAATCACAAGATTACAGACAGAAACACAAAAAGAGACTAAACATTGAAAACTCACATTTCAAAAAGTTTCTAGGAGTGAGTTACAAAATCAGATAAATTAAAACCATTCACATCCTAAGGAATCTGTCTTTAATTCTCTCATTTTGGATTTAAAGGTACTTCAGAAGAGGTTCTGCAACATATTCCATGCCGAGGATGCAGAATACACACAAGCCCCTTTTTCCAATTTCATAAAGATGCAAAGAGTATTACAAAGACATTTGGCCCATTGATGAAAGGACAGCAAAAAAATATTGTAAAAGAAATAATAGATAAATTATAGATGTTTAATCCTTTTTTATTATAAGACACAAGTCAAGTTATAATATATATATATATATATATATGTACTGTATATATATTTAAATTCCTGTCTTGTATAGAATATATCTTATGCCTTAACACCTTATAATAACAATGTAATTATGCGACTATTGCTTATCGAGTAATAAAGTATGACTCAACTGAATGTAGAGGTATTAAGATGAGATGAGAGTACAGGAGAGCAGTTGAACTTATGCACCATGTCCTGACCCAGATCCCAGACCTGGCACTAATGACGCCCTATAGGCATGATGCCAGCCTCTCATTAGGAACCAGGCCTCAGACCCCCAACTCCTCTCTCCCTTCCACAGCCGCTTCTATGCAACCCTTAGCCTGGCTGCGTTCTGCCCGTAGCCCGCCTCCAAGGGTCCGGGTCCTAAACCCATAGCAGGCCTGTGAGTGTTGTGAGGGCCCCCTGCACAGGTGCAGAGTCCCCTGTGACGGCCCCGTTTATTGCCCCCCAGCCGTGGACCCTGCTAGCGCCTGGTACTGCACTGGAACTAATGAGTAGTGGCAGGTACAGTGAGAACAGAGCAGCGTGGGCCTCCCTGCAGTTAGGTTAGTGGCAACCCTCAGTTTAGGCAGACAACAAATGTGCTCTCATAATACACATATGTGCATAATGATATATACCACCCATCAGTGCACATTCAACTTCATCTTGGATATTAAGACTTCTTACACATCTGTGTCTTTACAAGCTGTCTCCATTCCTCAGAACAAATAAGAAAATTAAATTGGATGATGTTGCTAAATTCATATTGATGATATGATTTATTTGCACCCAGTTGAGAATAGGCACACTGCAGCTATTTGACTATTCACATCTGACCTCCTTAGTTTAGCTATAAAGTGCGACAAATAAGATGTTGCAATGGATGAGTGGATTAAGCAACTCATTGAGTCTGGTGAGTCTGGTGAGAAAATAGAAGAGTGTGGCCAATTACATTGCCTATTTTACCCTGGGTATAAATAGCAACATTGGCTGTTCCACCCCGGATGCAAATAGCATGGTTGGCTACAAACACCTGGGTGCTTTTCTCTGTCATGCAAGGCTATATACAGTACACCTATAAATAAATAGCAGCATTGGTGATTCTAAATGACTAATCAACTATCAAAATAGCTGTCAACTAATTTTCTTTCGATCGTCTAATCGATTTAATTTATTTATTATTTTTTTACATTATTTATTTGAAATATGTAGCAAATTACTTGTATAGGAGTGATCTATTTACTCATTTAACTGTTCACTGTCTCTCCTGTGGTCACTTTTTTAATTTCTATCCCTTTCACCCTGGGTGCAAATAGCATCTGCCCATATAAAATACCTAATCTGCCAATTTGTTGATGTTTGGGTATTTTAAAGACTATAACCTTTATTCATACAAAAACTGTCTTGTGTGTTCACAGGTTCAGGAAATGCTCTTTTTCATCGACCTACCAAACTGAGGAAAACCAACATCCAGTGAAATGTACCCTGGCACAAAAGATATAAAATCTACAAATCTGTCTTGAATTTATCATCATTTTAATACAATAACACAATCTGTATAAATATCAAGGCTCAGTCATGTCCAAGGACGATGCTTGTAAAGTGACGTCTGCTAGCAAACACAAGGAGCGAAAGCCGAAGAAGCCTCACTACATTCCCCGGCCATGGGGCAAACCCTACAACTACAAATGCTTCCAGTGCCCCTTCACCTGCATGGAGAAGTCCCACCTGTACAACCATATGAAGTACAGCCTGTGCAAGAACTCCCTCTCTCTGCTCATAGAGTCAGACTGGCCATATAAAAAGGGCAACATCCTCCACCCAGAGCAGCTACGACCGTTTCAGCAGGCACATGGCCTTCAAGCTTCGGGGAAAGATGGGCTAGAGCAGGCAACAGAGGAGAGACAAAGAAAACAAAGGGCCATGGAGGAGGAAGGTGAGGACAGGGAAAGCCAAGGAGCAGAAGATGAAGAAGAGGGAGGACGAGGAGAGGGAATAGAGGTCCCTGGGCTGACAAAGGAGAGCTCCAGTAACAGCAGAGGAGACGCTGCAGAGTGTGCTACCAAGAAAACCAAACAGCCAGAGTCAGAGCTTCTAATGGCGGACATGCTCTCCCTGGAAGATCAGCTCTTACGAGCACGCTCAGTAGAGGTAGAGGCTCAGCTCAAGCACTATAAGCTATCCAAGACATGTCTAACAGCTCCTGGCCTGCTGTCAGAGCAGTGGCGGCTGTTAGCGTCCAGCCACACTAAGGCTAAAGCTGAAGGTGCTCAGCCCCGAGTGAGTAGTTCAATCCCCTGTTACCCTCCTCCGCCAAACCTGGTGGATTACCAGGATCCCACTGGACTCAACCTGTCAATGCTCGGGGTGGGCTACCCCATCAGCCCCAGCCTCTTCTCCTACATGAACTCAGCCATTCCCACTGCCGCCACAGGTGTCACTGCCCAGACCCACGCTCAGCTCGCCCAGCTTCCCTTCCTGGCCTCGGCTGCTCAGCTGATGCACCCAGCCTCCAGCACCCACACAGACAGAGCTCTCATTCCCCCTCGTCTCTACTACCCCTTCCTGTGTGAGCACACGTTCGGACCAACCTCCACTCAGAGCGATGCCAGCAAAGTACTCAAGACATCCCCAAACAGTCTAGAAGCAAATCCACTGTCTGGTTTCCAGCCTAAAGTTAATCTGTGGAAAGTGCCTGCCCTGCGGCCAGGGGCCACCGCAGTCTCCCCTGTGGGCTGGGTGTCACCTCAGAGAGACTCCCCCGACCAGGGCTACAGGTTGGGGGATAAACTGCAGGCAACAGCCAAAGAAGGTAAAGGAAGCTGGGGCCTCAAGAGGACAGGGGCCCCTCTTGGGAACCATGAAGCACCTGTGGAGAAGAAGCCGGCCATGGGTTTCACTTTAGACCTCCTGAAGAACATTCAGACTGCATCGACTCTTAATATGGCAGCAGACAAACTTCTCTTCCATGGCAGGTAAAAATTTCCATAAATTGTTCTTATTTTGTATCACGTAATTATCTACAGAGAAATTTGTTAAATTGTATTCTCTAAGCAACTTGACTTGCTTCAGGTTCCCCTGGGCAAGTCCAATTTCCTTCGTGCAGCTCCTAGAGAACCTCATGACCTGGATGACTGAGAATCTTGATAGACTTGTTATACTGTAATTTCAAATGTTGAAAAGTTCTTAATTTCTCCTGTCCTCAGTTTGCAGGATGCTCAGCTTCAGACCCGGCCCACTGAACTGTGGTACAACGATCATCTCACCAGTCCCAACAGTGAAACGTCCTCTCTTTCTACCTGTGGGGGAACCAACAGCCAGGAATCGACTGCTGCCCGGACAACTGGGGAAGGAGCTTCAGAGTCTGTGGCTGCTCTCCTCAGTGACCTCTCCAAGGCCTTGCAGGAGTACCAGGAGGCCGAGCGCAAAATCTCCCATCTGGAGAAGGAGGACCTTCCCGCCCAGCGCCACCTCTGGGAACACCTGAGCAAAATCCGCAGTGAGCTCTCCCACATCCACCAGGCACTGGAGCGGACGGCTCGCCAGAGCGATGGGCCCCTCGACCTGTCAGTGAAGAGGGGTTCGTCAGATTCGGTCGGCGACCACGGCGTGAGAGAGGACGGCAGCCTCAGAGACAACACAACGGAGACAGAGGAGGAGGACGAGGAGCTGGAGGATAAAAAGGAAGAAGATGAGAGTGAGAGCGAGAGGAAGGCGATGAAGGCTTCGTTGGAGAGTCGTAAGCAGTCGTTGGACATGCTGATCAAGATGAGTCAGGCAGCGGTGGTGAACACAGAGGTCCTCTCTCCCGGTGGTCTTGGCATGAGGCCCAGTTCTGCTGAGGCTTTATGGCAGAGCAGAACCACCAAGTGTGAGGCGGACTCCAGCGTCCTACTCTGCCCTGACGGCC
Source organism: Lutjanus argentimaculatus (assembly GCA_034769285.1). Lineage (NCBI taxonomy): Eukaryota > Metazoa > Chordata > Actinopteri > Lutjaniformes > Lutjanidae > Lutjanus > Lutjanus argentimaculatus. The sequence continues at coordinate 17,770,721 of JAWZSL010000016.1, read as the reverse complement.
GATCAGTGGTGTTCACTGACATCCCCAAGACCCCAAAGAGACCCCCATCCATACAGCGACTAGAAGCCCAGTGTCCTCCGAGCCCTTTGACGGCTACTGACAATTAAACCTCTGTTCTTCTGACTGTTACATTACTGATTCCAGTTGTTCAAATGCAGTTGTCTTCATTATTACTGGCATGTCTTTGATTTTCACTGACAAGGACACTCTTATTCTCAGTTCAACTTCACAAAAACCTCAAACATTTTGCACCTTATAAGACGTATAGAGAATGAAGAAAAGTCTTAAAAATGCACTACGGACATTGATTGTTACAATAATGTTCTCCTAAAAATAATTTTAAAATGTAACATCAGCACTTAATAATTTCCATCAGGATAATTTGAACAATTAAATCAATTACAATCATGTTGAGAGACAATCCTTTGAATGGATTTGTAAATATTGTAATTACAACAAATGTAAGTAAAATGTTTTAAAGGGTAAATGGTTTTATATGGATGATGTCATGTTGGACTGCATCATTTCACTTGATGACAATAAATTGTACGATACACACTGTATTTCTCTGAATAAACTGAGTAAAAACTAAGAGTTTCATTCTTTTTACATACCAAAGAGAAAAGTTGAGAAAACTGCCTTCAATAGATTTTTGATTTTTGAATCAAACTCATACTCTTAAGTTTTGAAATAAACCAAACACAGCTCAGCTGGCCTGTAATCTTTTGTTGGGATAATATAATTTTTTTTAAATATAAATTTGAATATTTGAGATAAAAAAAAAAAACAATAAAAAAAAAGCCATGAACCCGATTTATCCTTATTTGAGTGCTCAAACATTAAATGGTGGCAACTGAAAATATTAAATTATTAACCATTATTCACTTTCACAATAATGAGTTTACTCAACAACTTATGAAATACATATTTTGGGGTTTCTAAAATTCAAAGATTCAAGTTTATCTAAAGAAAAAAAATATCACAACAACACAGTTTTGGGCTCAAACATCTATTGAAGTTGCCTTGAAATTCTGAGTTTTCTCAAGTGTTTATTTTGCAGTATAAAAGTAGAATAATAATAAGAAAATGGAAAATGTAAAGAGAAGAAACAAGAAACACACAAAATAAAATGAAATAATAATCAAATTGTATAAAGGAAAACAAAAAAAGATGAGGTTAAATATGATCAACACAATCATAGAGTCTAAATAAAAGACGAACAGATTCGTGGTGGCAGCACCACCTGACTCGCCTCTATCTGCCCTGACATAGGTAGGTGGCTGTGCTAAAGGTGAAACAGCTCCTTGAGCTAAAACACCATCAGCAGGGTCACCTGTGCCACTGTTTGTGGATCCAGGAGCCCCGCTGCAAAGGTCAGGGCCCCAGGGCCGAGCTCCACGTAGACTAAACGGAGGACTACCTGTCCCCTCCAGGATGAACACCTAATACTGGGCTATCCTACATCCTCTGGCCCCTTCACCACCTTCACACTCGAGACACAGCAGCAAAGGTCAGCTGCCACGACCAGAAGAGCCCACAGTGGATGCTCAGCCTGAAGAGGTCAAAATGTCTGTATCATCTGTTTCACTTTTCTCAGGTTATTAAAAACATCATACCTGTAATCTTTCTTTAAAACAATGCTGTTATTCAAGCAAATATTTGCAAAAAATCTGAATTCATATATATATATATATGTATATATATATATATATATTATATATGTGTACATATATATTGTGTGTGTGTAAAGAAATGTTAAAGGCATCACAAACATCAGACCACCACATCAAATGTTTGTTGTTGTTGTTGTTTAAATCAGATGCGTGTGCATTCATGAATAAAATCATACAGTAGAGCTGTAAAAATTCCTTTTGTTTTAAAATGACGTTGAATTTTACCGCAATAGAACAGTTTATCACTTCAGGAAAAAGAATCTCAGTGTTGGTACAATGTCTCTGACTGGTTTAAGGATTTCTGCTAAATACTAATTTGGATGGAAGTTTTAGACATGAAATCTCTGCTGTATTCATTAAAATCAGGATCCAGGTAGATAGCGCCCTCATGTGGACAAATGATTTAGAGCCAGATGGAGAGCCTGGTGCATTCAGCACTAATGATCTTTGTACCACATTTTCTCAGCTGTGACAATAACACAGTCACTGTGTCTTTAAATATCATTACCACACGCAACTGGTCAGTGCAAGAACTATCTTATTTTTGAATACAGTGAGTACACACAGCCATATACAACATCCTTCCTCAAAGAAAGAAAAAAAAAAGAAGAGAGAAAAAAAAGAGACTGATTTATTAAGACAGAGTTTAGAGAACTGATGCCAGACTAGGAAGTGCAGTTGTGAGAATTAGAGCAGCACAAGAGGAGTGTAAAGGGGTAAGTTCTAATGTTTTAAAATTGTTAGATTTGGGACATGCAAAATGTTGCTGTAAAAGTAATCAAATTTAGACCAAATTAGAGTTAATTTACAGCAAATATTTAGATGAAATATATAATGTTACAGAGTTGGGGTAGAAGAAATAACAGTGCTGTTAGTAATTAAGAGCAGGAATATACTGTAAAAAGTAACAGAAGAAAATAGGTCTTTTACAATTAGCTCTGTAAAAGTTGTTGCATTAATACAGTATTTTCAAGTCACGCAAGTGACAAGTCAAGCCAAGTGACGTCACGAGTCATTAGTGTTGTCCACGTCTTTTTTGATTTTGTCAAGTGTGGTCCAAAATCATCAAAGTTGTGACTCAACTCTGACTTGAGGAGTCGAAAGAAACCAAAAGCAGAGCTGCAAGGTGTGTAGGCACTGGCAGGTTTAAATGATTTGTCTTTTCAAGAAGAGTTCATTGCAGCTACTGTATGTTTTTAACTTCCCCATGATGCATTGGCTTTTGTCTCAACATTTTTTTTTTTTTAGATTTTTTTGGTCTGTCTTCTGTGCAGTCCATGCTGAAGGAACTGTCAAGTAAAAATGGTGCGAACGGCCCTGTTCCTGCTTCTGCTCAACACCTCGGCCTGCTGTGGTTTCGGCTTTAAAGGTTGCTCTCAGAACTTCCCCACAACAGATGTCATGTGGTGCTTCAACAGGAACATTGCTAACCTCTCTGAAGTCGTTAGCATGATCCCAGATAACATAACGACAATCAACCTGTCCAAGAACAACATCCGAGTCATCCCACCTGGATCGTTCAGCCAGGTGCTTGGGCTCAAACACCTGAACCTGAGTGAGAACCTGCTGGTCTCTCTAAAAGGGGGAGAATTCAGAGGCCTGGATGTCCTGGTTTTCCTCAACCTCAATTGCAACAACATCTCACACATCCACTCCAGTGTCTTTGATGGACTCACCAGGCTACAAACCCTGCTTCTGACCCACAACGCACTTAAAACAATCTCTCCAGGTATGTTCAATTCCCTCCCAGCGATTGAAGAAGTGGATCTATCTATGAATATGCTCAGGGCATTCAGCTGTGGAGAGTCCGGTGGATCCTCCACTCTTATGCGGCTTGATCTTTTCGCAAACAACATCCAGAGGGTGAATGTGAGCTGTTTCCCTACCCTTGAGTACATCCGGCTGTCCAATAACTCAAAGCTGGAGCTGCAGGCAGGTGTTTTTGCCTCCAACCCTAGGCTGAAAAGTTTGCTTTGTCATGGAGTTAAAGCAGAAATGCTGCTGGGACTCTCTGTGGAGACAAAAAAGAATCTCTCTCAGGTGGCATTTTCTCTGTTCGTGGAGAAATCTCCATTGACTATCTGTAGATTGATAAAAGGCATGGACAAACTTGATAAAGTAGAGGTACGTGCACTTGTTGAGACGTTGATCTCCTTGCTTATGCAAAATCTATGAGCCTGTTCAATTCTTGATATTAACATGTGCTCAGGGTGATCCAATCACAAGTGGACAGTTCTAAATATGTGAATTCACACCTGGCATTACAATGCGTCTCTAGATGCATCTTGAGTGATCACTTGCAATCAGTCCTCACTTCCACGCTCTATATGCAAAGAAAACACTAGGACTATTTTGCCAGTTGAACATCCATCACTGTCCATTTGACCTTTCAAAACAAAGATTCGACTATTCATTCCTTTTTTGTAGTTTAGCGCCACACTAAACTCCTCGATCAGCCCACAATGAGCAACAAATTATACCTGCGCTGTCAGCAGCCCGGCAAAGACATGTCACGGTTTGCTGGGTGTTTAGACCTGAGCAGGACACACGCTTTGAGTTCTTCTGACTGTGTGGAAATCTGATGTCACATCACAGATGATGAAGAAAGGCATTAATGGCAGAGTTAAGAGAAACAAAGTGTGCATCTGTTATAAAATCGCAGCTCACCACTGTGTCTCTCTCCTGTCTGCCTGTAACAGAGGCTGCTGAAAGTATGTGGTCACATGCAGCCCAGACCGACCAATCCTGGGTGCGTCCACTTGTGATCAGATCACGAAAGACACATGTTAAAACCAGGTTTAAACAGGACCTATGGGTTTCTATGTGTTTTAAAGACATATTATGTGCATTTTATTTGATACAGATTGACTTGAAAGGATCCAGGTTACCTCAAACTAACACCAGCCTGCTGGACTGTGCCACTCCACCTGTAATTGTTATTGCAGATGCAAACTTTGGGAATGTTGCCCAGTTGTCGCTGGGAGGGGGAAATACAAGCAGACTTTATCTCATCAACTGTGGTTTGAGGCAGATATCTCGTACCACATTTGACGGTTACCAAGGACTACTTACGCTGCAACTGAATAAAAATAAGGTCATCATTCAACCGGACACATTCAAAGACCTGACCCACCTCACCTTTTTAAGCTTTGACAGTTGCAAACTTCGTGACATCGACCCTAGCTGGTTCATCTCTCTGAAGAAGCTGACTCGCTTGTCTCTCGTGAAAAATGAAATCACTGAGTTACCGCCAAAGGTATTCAGTGCCCTTACTCAACTTCAGCAGCTCTACCTGCAGTTCAACCTGCTAAAATACATCACCAAGAAGCCCTTCAGTAAGCTGCGGAGGCTAACGAAGCTAAACCTCAGTCTAAACATCATTGATTTCATTGAAGAAGGCACCTTCCAAGACCTGACAAGGCTCAGGTATTGAGTGTTCTCTGCTAGCACGTTCATCTTTCGTGAACCTTGTCCACTTCTCATTTATTTAACACATCTGTCTGCCCATTAGTTACCTGGACTTGAGTGGGAACCGCATCAAGAGGCTGACACCATCCATTCTGTCTGGCCTGGTCAATTTGAGGTCTTTTGTTCTGTACAACAACCGCCTTCATTTTAAATCCTATGAAAGTCCTTTCATCAACCTTAATTCTCTGGTGGTATGACATATTTTTTATAGACAGTTATTGTGAAGAGTGATGCACTGAATGCATAGATCTGATTTTTAACCTGTTTACCTGTCTTCCATGTCTCATTTTGAGTATCTGGAGATGAACTACCAGGGGCCCGGAGGTCGAGGCATTGGTAACATTGGACCAAATTTCTTCAGAGGTCCACATCAACTTACCTCAGTCGCCATCGGGCACAGCATTATGATTGACTTCCATCCTGACGCCTTCGTCCCTCTGGTCAATTTGAAACACCTGTACATAGCTGGAGTGGTTATGAAAACGACCAACATGAGTGCAGTGTTGTCCCCTCTGAAGAAGCTGTGGAAGTTGACTCTTTACAGGGCAGACCTCGATGCTCTACCAGCTAACCTGCTGCCTCCAAATAATACACTGGAAATTCTCAAAGTCCAGTCAAACCACCTCCACACTGTGGACAAAACTATGCTCGATGCTCTGCCCAGGTAGGGGAAATGCTGAAATGTCTAGCAAGCAGCTCTTCAAGGAGTAATTTGTGAATGAGAAATATGTTGCTCTCTTGCACATACATCTTATGATAGCGGGACCAGTCAAACCTACAGCCACATTTTGATTTTCATGTTCTACTTCTCACATTAACTGACACACTGTCAAATGTGTATAATAAAAACAGAATGACAATCCCTCAGAAACAGTTACATAGTACGGAGTTTAACCATACATATGAATGTATAGATACTGCTTCTATTACCACTTCTATTAATAAACCATCTACATCAGTGAATGTTTTTATGTTTCCAGATTGCGTGTTTTGGACATTACAGATAACCCCCTCAGCTGTACCTGTGATAACGCCTGGTTCAAGAGTTGGGCCATCCACAACACTCATACACAGGTACAAGAAGCTGCAGACAGCTATTAATGATATATAACAACGAAAAACTACATGGCTGTGGCTTTTTTGTCTCTATTTTCTTATTTTTCTTGTTAAATTCCCTCCAGGTTTCCTACCTGTACAACCTGCACTGTGACAACAACAGGAGATCTCCCCACCTGTGGCAGTTTGAAGATAAAGCCTGCTCCTATGAACATGTTTCCTTCACTCTCTTCATCACCTGCTCTGTGTTAGATGTGTTGTTTGTGTGTGTGTGCCTGGCCTGGCACACACATGGCCCTGCTCTGCGCTACCTGCTGCTCATCCTCAGGGCAAGGCTACGTGGACGTAGGGGGGCAGCAGGGGCCAAGTTCCAGTACGATGCATTCATCTCCTACAGCTCCAAGGACGAGGCCTGGGTGATGGAGCAGCTGGTGCCCAATCTAGAGAGGCCAGTTACTGGAGCACCGCAGCTCCGACTGTGCCTCCACCACAGAGACTTCCGCCCTGGCGCCGCTGTTCTGGAGAACATCGAGGCAGCCATCTACAACTCCCGCCACACCATCTGTGTGGTGACGCGTCACTTCCTGAGGAGTGAGTGGTGCTCGGTGGAGTTTCAGCTGGCCAGTCTGAGGCTCTTATGTGAAGGCAGTGACGTCATGCTGCTGGTGTTCCTGGAGGAGATCCCTGAACACTGTCTGTCTCCCTACACGCGCCTGCGCAAGATCGTACATCAGAAGACCTACCTGCTGTGGCCCGAGGAACCTCAAAAGCAGGACGCCTTCTGGGTCAGACTGATAGATGCTTTAAAAGACAAGGAGGAGAAGGAAGAGGGAGGAGGAAGAGGTGGAGATGATGAGCTGGCACGGTTAATTGGCTAAACTAAATGCAAATTCAAATTTTAACATACTCAAAATAATCTCTTCACAGCCTCTAAAGTATTGAGCAGTGGTGTAAAGTAACTAAATACATTTACTCAAGTACTGGCAAATATGGTACTTTCTACTCCTCTACAATTATTATTATTGTATTATTGTTATAAGTTAAGCTAGCCAGCAGTATGTAAAATGATGAAAATTAGCCTCACCTTTACCAGCGTCAGCATTAAGGTGATGAACACATTAATACATCAGTAATTATGATCCAAAAATATAATATCCCTTATCCTGAAATGGGCTATTCCGCATAACGAGTGCTTTTATTTTTTGTGCTTTGAGTGTATTTTGATGCCAGTACTTTTGTACTTTTACTTAAGTAAGATTTTGATTTTACTTGTGACAGAGTATTTTTCACACTGTAGTATTTCTACTTTTACTCAAGTAAAATATATAATTACTTCTCCCACCACTGATATTGAGCAGTGTTTTGGTAACCTTTCAGTTTACATCATAACAAATGACTAAACAGTAACCTATATAGTTCCAGAATTCATAAGTAATAACAAGAAAAACAAAACAACCCAATATCATATTTAGGCCTAAAGGCAATTGTTGTGTTGTTGCATTGTAATGACTAGTTATTGAGTTATACATGTTAATATGTATATGGATAAATCTGTGTACCTTCATGTTAATATTTACTATAACTGCTGCCGAATAAAAATCATCCCATAAAGCTGGTGGTTTTCCTGAGGACCTTTCCACAACTTGTTAGCTGTAGCGTGCATTGTTAGTGTAATATTATGTGGTTGTTTTCCACATGAAAAAAAGAGAGGAAAGAGAGCAAAAAAGAGTTGGCAGCTATTACAATTAACTGTAATTACCTTTCTGTGGTATAAGTGTGGTGCTTTTCATTTGAATGTTTTAGGTAGTTAATATATAAACGAAGGCACAAAGACGATGTTTCTCATGCTTGTATGCTTTGTGTCTACATGGCTTATGGATGTTTCATTATTAAGAGCTGCTAAACTGCTTCAGAAAACTTATTTGGTGAAATCTGCACCAGAGTAGTTAAGGAATTGGGTTTAAGTACATTTTTTTGTCTTTTAAACTACTTTGCTTTTGTGACTAATATTTTAGAAATTGTGTCTTAGGAAACTGTGATACTAATAAAGCAAGAAGTGTGAATGACTCATACACTGTTCTGTTCCTTTTAATCTCTGCACTGTTGGAAAAGTACTGCAAGAAGTGCAAATCTATATTTAGCTTCTAGGTGAGCTGTATTTACTCACTCCACCTGGTTGGTGTGATGAATTACTATCTAATAAAGCTCGCCTGACACTTTGCTAGGCTTGAGTAAGTTCAGTTTGACGAAGGAGCCTCCAAATAGAAAGAAACTGGAATTACCATGTCACAGCTATATGCCTCCACCAACCAGTCAAGTTGTAGTTTACATCCACGTCTGTCCAGACTCATATAATGTATGTAGCAAAGACTTGGAAGGAATTTAGTGTGTAACTTTCCACTATATCGTCCATAACTTTGAAGGAATTTAATTAAAGGTATTAAGAGTATTTGACAAATAATACAAGTTATCACTTTACTGACATGTGCAATTCCAGTGAATAGTTTCCAGTGAGAAACTACTGTCTTCCTTGGAGACTGTTTTAAAGAGGAGTTCAGAGGACTGATAGAGAGCTGAACATTATGATGTCACAGTGAAATTGTACTTGTTGGTTATAAATGTAATCATCGCATTTTATCCTATTAGATATTTGTGTGAAATCTCATCATAATTAGCACACTAACTGTTGAGTTATGACCAAAAACATGCTTTGTGAGGTCACAGTTCATCCTTGACTCCACGTGGACATTTGTGTCAAGTTTGAAGAAATTCCCTCAAGGCGTTCTTGAGATAGCACATTCACGACAATGGAAGGGAAACATGTAAGGGCAGACATCTTGAGAACGTAATGCCTCCAGCCTAGCATAAAAATTAACCACAATTCACTAATTGGTTGATCATTATGTGGATTTACATTATTTCATATCAACTGATGGCTGTTTAGGGGAAAAATATTGCTCCAAGATCTCCAAACACTTCATTTATTTGACGTTATACATTCAAATGAAAATAAAAAATATTCATATATATTTCATATAGAGCTAGTGAGCAAGGTACAAGTTTAAAACAAAACACAGAAGTCTTCCGTGTGGCATATATATATATACAAGGCGTGGTTTGAATACTATACAGTGTGTATCCATAGCTGCACAGGTTTCATGGATGTTTAATATTCTTCACTCAGTTGAGGCACGACTAGATTTCAGTGAGAGGTCAGGGATTGGGCCAAGTGCTTCAAGACTGCCGCTTACAGTAAAACATTTCAATCTCAACACCTAAACAGTAGGACTTGCAAAGCAAAGCTTATTAGTGTTAAAGAGTTCCACACTAAAGCATAAAGTAGGAAAATGAGGCAACATGATCATTCTGCAATTCAAAAGTTACTGTACAGTCATGCAAAGTCCTAAATAGTTTAAGTTTTTCTGAGATGATAATTCTCACACCAAAGTCAAAACTGAGCAAACACAAATCCAGGTTTTAAGAAACGTAAGAAAAAAAAAAATCCAGTATCACTAACAAGTTACGGTTGTTCACTAAATTTGACAGAAGTCAGGATGTTTGGTTGCACTGCAATAATTGACTTGAAGTCACTACACCAATTTGAGACAAATAAAAAAAAAAAGATTCCTCAAGTAGTCAAGTGATAAGTGCAATCCCACCCCGCTCTTCCCCCTTCACACACAGACACTCCATTTTTATAAAACTCTCATACATAAGCAAGTTAAGCATCACATTGATTTCCACTATCAATCAAATCATAGTTATAGTACAGCAGATGCCCCAACAATCAATAGCAAACCATACTCTTACATATATCCAGTAGTTATGTACAACAGAACTGGTGCAACATTAAACACATTAAAAATTATTAGATATAGAAACTGTAACAATAATAAAATACAGCAGATACTTAATTCATATTGGGAAATATATATTATTCATACTGTGTATTGCTGTCTGTTTTGGCATTCTGGAGGATCAATAAAAATGCTGTCATGTATCCCTCTCACAGCTTATTTGACACGTCTCCAACTTGGACAGATTATACATCTATGTATTTTTTAAAGGAACCCTACACAGGATTGATTCAATAAACCTTTTCCATTAGTTAAAAAAAAACAAAACAAATCAAACAAAAACATGACAACTTATCAGAGGCATGGAAGCAGCAGGTCCAGGTTGAGAATTGACCTTAACAGATTTCCTATAAGAGTCTTCAGCTGACGCTGGCGCGGCCGTAGCACTCTGACCACAAGTCGAGGTCAGGGAAGAGAAAAGAAACTTCAGATTCTTGATATTCAAATCTTTTTGGAATCTTTTGCCTCAAAAAGCTTCATACGCTCCTGCACAGTTAGTCCCTCTTTCAGGCTCTGATAGAGATAAGAAAAGCAAAAGTAATTTGTTGTTATTAGATGATAACGGTCGATGTGGGTAGAGAAGAGGATTAAAAAACAAAAAACACACAGACACCACAAAATAGTTATGTTTTATGATAACCAGCTGTCAATCCCAGACACATGTCTGCTCTGGACACATGACCTACATAATGATATACAGCAAAGAGTGGTTATGTTGGAATATGATCATGCCACACAAGAGTCCCTTACAGAAGCCCTGAAGTGAGAAAAACAATTCTACTGATCCATTTTCTAAGTCTGATCTAAATTGTTTTCTGACTGTTGAAACAGGTTAAAAAAAAGATTTTGCAAGGATAATCTCTTTCCTTTTTTTTTCCCCCTGTGAAACAGGTGGGGAAAAAAGCAGGCGATTCAGCAGGCTATTTTTTTTTTTTTTTTTTTTGTCAGGGTCATTTGTCCAGTGTTTGTTGTTGTAATACTCATTTCAGCCACAAGAGGCTGAAGTGCAAGACTACCGCATGTTCTAAACGGTACTTAAGACATTTTAAATTTCTTCCGGGTGAATTTTAATCTCTCAGTGCACTCTAAACACAAGGTACACATTTTATGCATGACCAAGCTATTTAACATTACTCTCCTTTGGCAAGAAATGCTTTTTAATTGTCACAATTCAGGCATTAGCATTAAAATACATTTAAAAGTAAAGGTACAGGTCATCCAAAGAGATGACAGTAATGTCAAATACATTCTGTGTACATAGAGTGAATGGAGAAATTAAAACTCACCTGGAAGCACACATGACTGCTTTTAGTCCTATTTTGAACACGGCACACTTTAGCCTCTTGTGGCCAAAATGAGTATTACAACAACAAACACTTCAATAATAGCAAGCTTTTTCCATTTTTAATATCTATTTTCACAGATGGAAAAAAGTAACTTAAAACATGATTTGGGCAATTTCTTTCCCACGTTTCACTGCTGAAAAAAATTGAGGAACTAGATTAAGGAACATCCGACTCAGAAAATGGATCACCAGACTGTTTTGTCTTACTCGCCTCTGAGGGCTTGGGTAAGACCTACTGGCGCACACAACAGACACAGATTCAAAGACTGAGGGGTTGAAAACTCAAAACAGACAAAAGACAACAATTACAGAAAGAAAAAAACAATGCTGGAATATATGAGGTATGTTGCATTTAAAAAAAGAGTGCTCTCATTCCTCTACATAATGATCTGAGATGGTTCATTAGTGCATTGGTATTCACAAACTACTTTTCCAGACCTGAAAGGCCACATTCTGCCCGTTATCTTACTGTAAATCCACCTACCTGCACCTCTAGATTTCATCAACTAACACCTATTCTGTTTGTTTAACCAAATGTAAAACCACAATTTGTCATTTTGTACCAATCAAACAGATGAGATGTGTTAATTGGTGAGCTTTTAACCTATCCTCACAACAGCCCCATTTCCAGTCTTCAGGCTAAGCTATGGGACTGCTGACTGCAGCTTCATATTTATTGTCAAAAGTACTGATTTTCTCACAACACTCAGCAAAAATATGAATATGTGTATTTCCCAAAATGCCAGTTTTTAACCATAGTATGGGACAGGACTGCAACCAGAAAGTGTTTTTTATGACACTGTGTGACAACTGCTAATGCTGACGCCTGTGATATTCTACCGAGGGGGTGGACACTGCAAATGTCTTTGGTGGTGCAGGTTGGGGTAAAAAGGAAGGGTGTGGGGAGGGGAGATCATGCAAGGGCGGTTAGGGGCATGCTTTGCTCTACGTCATGCTATACCTACAGCACATCTTGGGGCGGGGGTTGGGGGGGAATCATCCCACAATGGGACTGTCAGCTATCCCATGAGACCTGTTCAGTGACAGACTGACGGACAAAACAGACAGGTGACAAACTTACAGGACAAGAGTAAAAATGTCCCGACCGGCCGACTGCGGAGCACATTTCTACAGCACGTGGTGGCTCAACAGTTAACAGTGATAAAGTCTGCACAACAAAAGCTTCAACATCACATCACACAGCAGACTGACGATGGTAGCTTTAGAGTGCATGGATTTTACTCCAGCTGTTGTGTGAATTTGAGACAAAATGCCTGTAATTAGGGAAGGAAAAAACAATTTAACTAAAGCTGACACTCACCTTTGACCGTACGCCTCTTGATTGCTTGGATTGCTTTTTCATAAAATCTGGATTACTTTTGGATTTCATGATATCTGAAAACACAATGAGGATATGCCATCATTATCAATAACCTCAAATAGCAATGATAGACACAAACAGCTACGCCACTCTTATGCCTCGGTAGTATATTACACCCTCATTCATTCATTTCATCTAATTAAGCACTCATCCACCTGGTGTTCCTCAAACTATTTGTTTTTAACAATGTTCTGGTGTGAAAATGATAAAAAGCTCTTTTGTCTAATTTACAGGGTCACTAAAGATCCTGGTTATGTGAGAGGGTTACAGTTTTTATTTCTGGATGCAAGTTACAGCAGGTTATGTTTTGTGTTCCTCATGAAGGCACTGTTCACTGTTACGATGAATAGATACAGTACAATATCATAATGAAAAACTTAACAGTTTACTGTCACAGTAACATGCTGGTGCATCATCTGTGTGTTAGATTTACTTCATTATTTAAAAGCAGAACTGAAAAATGATGAACAAGCTTAGATTACAGTGATAGGGAAACTTGTCCAACATGCGAAACCAGAAGATAGAATGACTTAACTAGATGTTTTGTGTACTGATAATAAATTCCAAAAAGGTTTATACAAAATATGATTTTAATACATGGTGTAATCTGCCTTACATAAGTAAGTGCCTATATAAGTAACCGTATATTAGTGCCAGGCAGCTAATGACCTGAGGTGTGTGGGAATGTCTGAACAAAAAGAAAACGACACATTTAAGGGTTAAAGATGTTAAACTGAATCTGAGTTGTAACAAAATGGTTATTTTTTCTTTTTGTTAAATTTCTCCACATATCAAAATAATAATAATGATGATGATAATGATGAACAATAAATCATCATAATCATCATAATTACTGTAATCCAAATTTGTGCTTCCATCAGTATTAAATGTAGCAGAAACAGAGCCAAACAATAGATTTTTCATTCAGTAACAAATATATTTTATGTGCTTATCATTATCAATTTACTCTTTAAAAGATGCTTAATAATCCCCAAAATGCAGTTCTCAATCTAAACAACAGTGACAAAGCTAGTTGTCATTAAAGTTAATGACTTCAGACTGGCTTCATCACTTAGAAAACTTTGGACATGCAGAGACATTTTGTGAGTAAACGATGATTAAATTAACATCATATATTTACCGTATCCAGATGTGACCGTTCCATCAACAGTCCTCTCGCCTAAAGCTTCTGTGGCAATGAGCAGCTTTTCCTTCAGTTTGCTGATGTCACAGTCAGCCTTTGCTTTCACTATGCTAAGCTCTGTGTAGATGTCCTTATATTTGTCTGTGGCATATTTCTTGTCCTGTCGAAATGAAATCAATGATACTGCGTCTAAGGTTTGTTTTTTTTTTTTTTTTTATTTTGTTACACAACATTAAGAAATACAGGGACAAAGCTTCAATAAATTGTTTTCAATACATTAAGATTAGTTCTACATACCCTTAATGCAGACTGCAGTTCATCTTTCAAAGAGTGGATTTCCTGTTTTAGATACTGGATCTCTGACTCCTTAATTCGTAGCAACACCTACAAGATGGCAGAAAACCCTCATAAGATTACAGAGCAAATCCTGGTTGCGGGTGCATGAGTGTGTTTAAACATACCTCCAGTTCATACACATCTTTGCCCTGGGTAACTGGCGACAGTGCTGTTTCACCACTGAAACAGGAGCGCATCCGAGTGATCTCTGCAGTCAGACGGTTGTTTAATTCCTGTTGGGCAGAATAAAGTTATGTTGTAACGGGTGGACAGAAATGTTTTTCTATGTACACACACTGCCTGGCCAAAAAAGTCACCACCTGAATTTAACCCATCCATTGGATAATTACTGCAGTGATCAATATGTTTCAGCTGGCAACAAGTTATTTAACCCTATCTGATGCAGTGAGTAGCTTTAGGGAGCACGAGACATCATTTTCACACATGGATTGGCCACCACAGAGTCCAGACCTTAACCCCACTGAGAATCTCTGGGATGTGCTGGAGAAGACTTAACGCAGCGGTCCGACTCTCCCATCATCAATACAAGATCTTGGTGAAAAATTATGCAGCTCTGGACAGAAAAAAATGTTGTGACATTGCATAAGGTTATTGAACCGATGCCATGGTGAATGTGTGCCTGTAATCAAAGCTAAGGCGGTCCAATAATATTAGAGTGTGTGGACTTCATTTTTTGGCCAGGCAGTGTACATGTGCTTGTGTGTGTGCATTCAAACCTGGTTGTGAGCGTTGAGCTCCTGGTTCTCTCTCTGACACTGCCTGAGGGCCTGCCTCTCAGCCTCCAGTGCCTGGGCCAGGTGAGCGTTCTCCAGACATTTCTGGGAGTACTGCTCTGACAACACCTCCAGTTCTCTCTGGATGGACTGCAGCTCCTCCCTGAACAGTCACACCATTACAATATTATATCAGCTACATACAAGCTCTTTTGCAGGACAAGCTCACAAGACTAAGCACCTACAGTTGTCCTTATTGCAACACAGAGTTAACAGACTGACAAGCATTTTAAATAAATAAAGTACTCATCCATTAACAGTTTTCATGTCCTTCTCAAAAAACATACTCATATTGTAAGCGGAGTTCATCAATGTCAGAGTTCAGTCCACTCAGTTGGGAGCGATGGGTCTTCTCCATTTCCTCCTTGTGTGCATTCTTCATAGCTTCAATAGCTACATTAAAGTCAGATCACACACATTTAATTAGTGCACATTGGTCTTGTTTAAAATATAGCAATTAAGGCTGGAAATATGGTTAATTTCTTTACCAGCGATTGTGGCAGCCGTCTCCTCAGCCAATAGTCTCTCTCGCTCCTCCATAAGTTTGGAAATCTCCCTCTGATGTTGCCGCTGGAGGTCTTGTATGACCTTCTGGTGAGTTTCTTCCATTGCTGCAAAGCCACGTTCACACGTGGCCTATGGGAAGAAAGGGTCAACAATCTGTCATTATAAAATTCACTTTGTACTTACCACCTGCATTTTAACTTGTGACTATAGACTCGGTGAAAGATCTACAAACTGTTCACTAGACTACATACTGTAGTGTGTCATGCAAAATCAGTGATAGCAGGCATGCAAGCTTGTTATGATCTAAAGCCCAATTCTGTTAGTAGGAGAGCAAGTTAAAGCAGTGAAGTTCTATACCAGCGGAGCTGCATTTGTTATCAACAGACTGAACTTCCATTCTATTATTGAATGTGGGAAATGGTATGTCTATTGGGAAGCCATGTTGGAGAAAAGACATTTTACACTTTTTGAATGTAGGATGTTTAAATAAGGATATACTTAAGAGCTTCAACCTGCAGCGGTTTGCTTTGTTTCATCATTATATAAAACTACAAGGGATGTCCCAGCCTGATATTGCCTATATCATTTCTGATTCATCTTATTCACAAAGTGATGCAATAGAAGTGTATTGCAAAAAAAGACATTGGACATTTCCTGAATTTCAGCAATATCTCTCAGGTGCATAATCTTCTGAAAATAGTTGAAAAACTGCATTTAAACTTCAGTATTTTGTTCGTTCTTTAAATAAAGACATGACTGCCCAAATACTGCCCACAATGACACTCATTTCTCCATTGATAATATGTAAAACACTATTTTGTTATAGTATTTTGCGGTAATTCTGACCTCAACAGCTCTAGATGAAAAGTCACCAAAGCTACTAAAATTCACTCTGTGGTGATCGTGAATTGCTGAACCAAATGTCACAGAAACCCAGCCAATAATTGACAAGGCATTTCACTGAATATGAACTTTATGGTGTGCCAGAGGATAAGTCAGGGGACCACAGTCATTTGGATTCATCACTTGGGATCCATGAATATCTGTAACATTTTGTGCCAATCCATCAAGTAGATGTGGATATATGTCAGAATATAATGACGATATATTTTACTTGCTCTCGGCTCTAGATGGAAAGTTGGGATCACTGAAGGCAATCCTAAAAATAAATGTCAGAGTTTCTACGAGAGCTTGTATAAGGGAGTGGGGGGTCGGGACATCCCTCAAAGCTACAATTACAACTATATTACAATTTGCAAACAAACTGATGTAATCTAGGCTGCAAATTA
The DNA here is from genome assembly GCA_034769285.1 of Lutjanus argentimaculatus. Classification (NCBI taxonomy): domain Eukaryota; kingdom Metazoa; phylum Chordata; class Actinopteri; order Lutjaniformes; family Lutjanidae; genus Lutjanus; species Lutjanus argentimaculatus. The sequence goes on along the minus strand of JAWZSL010000016.1, from coordinate 17,753,871 downwards.
CAAAAATCTACAAATAATCTCACACCATTTCCCAACTCAAAATCCTCTGTGCATATTAGTAGATTGATAAACTATTTAACTATTTATCTTCTACTGTCTCATTCATTTAAAAAAAAAAGATTTGGCTAAGGTAAAATGAAAGAGCAAAAACCTTAAGACTTTCAAAGTCTCTCTGGTATTTCTCTCTCAGGCTGGCCACATCTCCTTCTAGGTGCTTGTTCTCCAGTTCGTCCCTCATGGTGTTCATCTGAGTCTCCAGCTCCTGGATCCGATCCTTCAGAACCACCATGGAGTCCACCTCTGACATGTCCTGTGTGTTCTCCCCCTTCCCCTGCTCCTCCTCTTCCATTGGTGTAGCGGCCTCATCACATGGAGGTGAATGGAAACATCAGGACCCTTTTTGTCCTGTCGGTACTCTTGGACACGTTGAATGTTTTCCAGATACTGGGAATGTAGCTTTTCCAGCTCCTCTTTGTGGAGGTGCTGGAGCTCACAGATCCTCTCTTCAAATTGCTCCTCCAGTTTCCTCACATGACTCTCGTGCCGCTCCTCCATGGTGTCCATATCCACCATCAGAACCTCCAGCTTGCGTTGACTGTCAGCCGTGGTCTCCATGAGGGCCAGCTCTGTTGAAGCACGGCCTTTCTCCGCTTGGCTTAGCTCTTGTTTGTGTCTCTGCTTCATCTCTACAGTCTCCTTCTGGAAATGCTCCTCCAAGAGATCCAGTTCCTGCTGCTGCTGAGAGAGCTGGTTCACACGTTTGCTGATCTCACTCTTTAGTGTTTGGTTCTCCTTCTGGAGAGCGTCCACTGTTTGTGTGAAGTTCTTACGCTCCTCCTGTAAGGATGCTTCATATTTCTCTTGGATTACACTGACATTGCGGGCATGCTGCTGGACAAGAGCGTCCATGTTCTGACCTGTCTGTTTACACCAGCCCAACTCTTGCTCATGCATGGCCCGTAACCTGCACGCCACATAGGCCACTTGAGCCTGGATGAGGGCTTCGCGCATGCAAAGCGAGGTACTTGTAAAATTATGTGAAGTCTGGTGCCCTAGAAAGAGCATGGACCATTTTAGCCAGTGCAGGATGGTTTCCACCACTTTCTATCTCTTGAGCATACTTGTGGAGGATTGTGGCTTGTCTTTGAAGCTCATTAGCCAGTTTGTCATGTGCGTTTTGCAGCGATTCAATAGAGTCAAGACCACAAGATGGCATTTCTCCAGCCAGGTGTCTGTCTACTATTTCCTCAGCCATGTCTCTAGCCTCCTCCATTTCAATCTGCTCCATATAGGGAGCAAGCTCAGGGGGGTGAATGTCTGCTAACTTTTGTTTACTAAACCCAAAGTTATTCTTGACTTCTTTTATTACATTTTTTAAATCAGGCCTTTTGGAAGCTTCAATAATTGCTTTCAAAGCCATCTCCCTTTGATGCAGGTTTTTTCTGGCTTCAGTCAACTCCCTTTTCAGTATTTTGAATTTCTCTTCATAGCAGTGTTTAAGGTTTTGAATAGAGTAGGCTAGTTCTGCTTTAATGAAGGTGTTAAAGATAACAGTGGCATCAACATCTACATCAGCTGAAACACTGCCCTCTTTGGATTTAGCAACATCTATCTCAGCTTTCTCCAGCTCTTTCCAGAATGCACTCTCCAACATCAACTTCCTGGTCAAGACATCAGCATAAACAATGGCCAAGCAATCTTTGTCACTCCTTTTAATATTCTCTATATCTTCCCATATCTCTGCAAGGGCTTGTAGGAGGTCAGACTTTGATGTCTGTATTAACAAAGCCATCTTGTTCAACACTACTGCCTCAAAAGACAGAGTTTTGGCAAAGAGATGCAATGCTTCTTTATCTAGACTCTCCGGGGTTTGACTTTGACGGACAGCTGGTGATTGCTCTTCCAGCGTCTTTTGTCCTTGTCTAATGTACAGAGATGCATTAAACAAATCGTTCTCTATCTCTGACAATGAGTGCAGCTGTGAATCAGTGGTATCATGAGAGCCACTGAGAATAGTCCTGACTTTCTCTCGACTATTTTCCACACACACCAGGGCTTTGGCGTAATGCTTATTGGCATCACTACTCTGGACCCCACTTCCACTACTAAACTCTTTATCAGGGTTAGGCTTTGTTTCTGTCATCTTTAGATCAATCTTGGACATGTGTTCTGCTTGGATGGACCGTTGCTCTTCTAGATTATGTGTGAGGTTTCTGAGTTTATCCTCAGTGGCCAGTAGTTTAGTCTCTAGGGCATGTATGATAGAGATAAACTTCTCTGGGTCACTATTGTGAGGGAATGTGGTATCTGAGGAGATGTCTTCATTTATATCCTGATGAACTTTTTGTCTTGTGTCTCCAAAGGTACTAGTGTCCAGACCCTCTAGATTTATGTATTTTTGGCACTGAATACTGGAAAAACGTATCCTTGGTCTCTTAGCTTGAGACTCCTTGTCATCTGGGGAGTTCTCTGTCTTGGATGTCTTGTCAAAGGAAAGTGGGAGCTGCGTGTTTGGTGATAAGGAGACTGATGTTTTAAGCCTTCCCTTCTTGCTCTGTTCTGGGATTTGCTGCTTCTCCATGCATAGGTCAGCATAGCCCAGCTGTAGGGCATTGAGATGCTGCTCGAGCTCTGCTATGCGGTCCTCTGCAACCACAAGCTTGGCTTGCAGATCTTTTTCAGCACTACAGGGCTCAACCTTATCTAAGAGGCTTTGACTCATCTGACAAAGAAGCTCCTCCTTAGCTTGCAACTTCTGTTCCGTTTCCTCCAAGCTGTTGCCAAGTGCAGTCATTTTAACAAGGGCCTCTTTCAAGTCGTCTTCTTTTCGTTCCACCAGCCTCTCATACATCTCCTTAGTTTGCCGGATCTCTTCCTCTTTTTCTCGAAGGAACTGGCTCATTTTCTGAAACTCCTGGGTAGCTCTCTCATATGAGTGCTCCAGGGTGTTGTAATCAGCCTCTTCTGTTTCCAGACGATTGCGGAGCTTATTCACCTCACGGTCAGCTTCTGCTATCTGGTTAAGAAGCTCCTGACAGCGGCAAGTGAGCTGACCTTTCTCTTCTTCTAGCCTACGCACACTCTCCCTCAGTGACTCAACCATGTCAGTTTTCTGGGCCAGCTCCTCTTGCAACTTTAGCATTTCCTCCCTGCATTCTTTCCCTCCTGAGGCCTGCCTCCCTCTTAACAGGGCCTCCACCTGCTGCTCAGCCTCCAGCACTCTTTTCTCCATCTCCTTCTGTGCAGTTTCAGCCTCAGCTAATCTTCTACAAAGATTCTGTCTTTCTCTCTCATGACTCTCTAGCATGCTATGCTGCTCCATCCTCAGGCGCTCCTCCTTCAGTGCCTGACCTTCTTCAGTAGCACTTAGCCGAGCAGTCACCTCCTGTAGCCTCTCCTGCAGCCTCTGTATCTCTCTCACGTGGTCTCGTTGCAGGGCTTGCTGGCGCTCCAGGTGCCTAAGGGCCTGGTTTCGCTCTAAGAGGCTGGCCTCTACTTCACGGAGTCTTTCTTCACTGTCCTTTAGCTGGGCCCGTAGGGTGGCCTCACTACGACCATATTCTTCTTCTTGGTCCTTTGAACGCTCCTGCTCCAGCTTGAGCTCATTGCGCATTCTGATCACAGCCTGCTCACTAGCCAAGATTTCAGCCATTGCAGAAGCTAGTTTAGCCTGTAGAGCCTGAATATCAGTCTCATGGCGGCCAACAGCATCCTGGGCTTCTGTGTAGCTTCGCTTTAGTGCCCGAATCTGCTGTTGTGCAAGGTCCTGCTTGCGCTTTTGGGCCTCCAACTCGCCCTGCAAATCTTGATTAAGCGTGTGCAAGTGTTTCCATGGCGCTCTGTGCGGTGAAGAGGAAGGGGGTGTTGCACTCTTGAAAAAGATTGATGAGACAGTTTCATTAATGACATCACCTTACCTTCCCCTACCATATACGGAGAACCACATCTCGGGGGTTACCAGGAAAATAAGTTTTCTCCTTTCTTGATCTCACTCTCGCTTTTGATAAGCATTTTTTCCAAGCTTCCACTGTGCTTTTTCAGAGGTGACTTGGAAATTGAAAAGTTTACATGAATACCACCAACAACCCAAAAGGAACAAAAAAAACTTGTGGGTGGCTAATATAGCGTTTTAAAAACAAATAACAGATCAGCTAATGAAGTTTTGCAAAATTAAGTGTGATGTGATACAAAAAATGACATTCTGGTTCTGTGATAAATTCACTGTGTAACAGGCACAATGTAAAAAGAAATTAGTTAAATTATGCATTTCTGAAACACCAAAAAGCATGCAGAAATCAAGCTGGGCAAAGACACACAGACAAAGCACAGATGAACAGAGAGAAAAAGCACAGCGCAAGGCTTCTTGATGAAGTTTCTTACCTTAGCATATCGATCAAATCAATTATATTCCCAGGAGATGTGAAACTCCGTAAAAACAGTTAGTGAAAACTCATGCTAAGAACACCACAACCATGCATATCAGTTTCGGAGAATAAGCACCCACACCTGTTAGTAGAATTTTATACAAGTTAAAGTAGCCACACATGAATCTGATCTATCATGACCCAGTAGGCTGTATAGGTACTGTATATAAGTACAGTCTACACAGTATTGTGGTACAGTGTACAACTACTGTACCACATTTGACCAGTACGTGTATACTGTCTTGCAAACCTGAATACAAAAAAATTTAATGCTGAAGTTTCTTTGTCAAATTTCATGTTATAATGCTATTTGTAGATGATGACAATTTTAAAACGCATACTAATCCTACCTGCAGTACGTAGCCCTCCCTGGCACTTTGTTCTCTCCCTAGTGCATTTTCCAACTGCTCTTTTAAAGCATTGTTTTGCTTCTGTAGTCGGTCCAGCTCCTTCTGCTTCTGTCCCAACTGAACAAAGTAAGAAAGAGAAAAAATAATGACTGACTGACACAAGATGCTTCGATACCATAGATATGTATATGACCACATTGAAGAAACACACCTCTTTGTCTAGCAGTGCAGCAAGCTCATGTGCAGGCAGCCTGTCAGAGTTTCCAGAGTTTCCTAAAGCTGTGCTGATGGGCACTTGTTTCTCTTCTCTTAACGGTGTTGTCTCCACCTGATGCCATCGCTGCTCAATCTCTTCTTGCACATCTGAGGTTCTATTGTCCTTCTTATCTCCACTACCAGGATGTATAGCTGCAGGGTGGTCTACTTCCATCTTTCCTTGCTCTTGGCATTCAGGCGTTGATGGCTGTACCGGTGATGTAGTGTTTAGCGTGGAAGTCATGGTGACAGTAACAGTATTTGGCATGTGGGTGGCACTGTTTGTGCTTTGTGGAGGGATACCCTTCCTAACATTCTCCTTTTCTGCTTCCTCTGTTGTAGAAGGTGGGTGAGCACCTGACACAGAAGAGGTTTGGAGCGAGGAGGTAGAGACAGGAGAGGACGCTAACGAGGAGGGGGAAGAGGAGGGAGAGCAGTATGAAGAAGTCGTAGAGAATGACGAGCTGAGGTCGACTGTGTCTGCTCGCTCCTTCACAGGCTTTTCTGGCTTTTCCATTTTGAACTCAGTCCAGTCAAAAGTCTTGGAGCGACCTTCTCGTCTGCGCTCACGGACGCGGCTTTTACGGGGCTCAGAGGGAGGGGTAGAGGCATTGTGTCCAGCTGGCTGTCTGTGGACATCAGATTTGGGGACCTCGGAACTAGGGCTCGACTCAGGGGTGGTCAGTGGACACGGCTCCAACATCACTTGGGTTTTTATCTTCTCATCAGGGAGGGATCTGATTAACAAAAACACAAAAAATAAAAATATATAAGAAAGTTTATTTAACAGAACGTGATGATTTTTTACATTTACATCAGCTGAAGCTACATTTACATAAAGCTTTGCTGGACAAACAACAATGAATACATTTCTGGCACAGCAGCATCTTCTAATTGTGCACAAAAGCATGATAAAAACCAGTGAAAAAGCATCAACATCAAAACGCTTACATGGCACACTGCATTAGACTGAAAGCAGCTTTAGTGTTCACAGTCATGATCTGTGGTAAGCCTGATGCCAGCCTTTGGCTTTTATGTTAAAGGGACAGTTAACCTTAATCAGTTACCTTGACTGTTTTAGTGTGAGCTGTCTAGAGCTGGAGATATTGATACCAGAGGTGTTTTATTTTCTCTTGAATATAATGAGTTTTGGCAAAGAGATGTGGAATTCAAAGCACAAAAAAATAACTTTTTAATTTGAAAAACTTTCCAGAAATCATCGCCTGGATAATCAAGATAATCCACAGACCTTGTTGTCGAGCAGTTTCATGTAGGAACCATTTACTTTCCACCAAACTACACCTGCAAACTGTATCACCTTGCAGAAAGAAGTGTGCATCCAGTCAAGGACAAGAGGTTTCAGCTCAGCCGAGAAGGGTGCGATTCATTTTTACATCCTGCACTATCACAAGTACGAGACTCTCGTCCATGAGTAGACGCATGCTTCTTTCTGAGCGGTGATACGGTTTGTGGATAGTAGAAAGAAAACAGTTCTTACATGAAACTGTCTCACAACAAGGTCGGTGGATTATCTTGAATAATGTCGTCATGATTTCTGGAATGAGAAATAGTTTTTGAGTTTTTCAAATGCTTTTTTTTTTTGTGCTTTGAACAGCAAAGCTGAGTGCCATTTAGTTCCATTATATTTGTAAGGTGAAACAGCTGATATCTCCAAAACTTTTAACCTCACACCAAAACAATCTAGATGGATACAGATAAGAGGAAAAATGTGTAACTGTCCATTTAATGCAGTTTGTATAGTAGCTTGATGTAAAGAATTTGATTTCCAGTAAAATGCACACTGACTGGCACTTGCAGTGTTAAGAGGCAGAGCATCTTTTAAAAAGTGACCTGACGGAATAATCTATTTTCACCGTGTTGTGTGGAGGTGTCAGGAGGTGTGAGTAAGGGGAAAATGAGAAGGGACAGTACTCAAGAATGAGAAAGAGGTGTCGGTGAGGCGTCCATGCAGAAATACCAAAAATATCACGCATTCTCCCCTTGGAGACATACGGGCAGAGTAAGGAGTGTGACTCAGAACATGCGGGTCAGAGCGTGTATACAATATCACATGTGTTGAGCCATCTGAAAGGCAATAGCTTCTAGGTAGTTAAAAAATCCTCAGGTGAACTGTTCCAGAAAAACTACTTTTACGCCCCCACTCTCTCTATTCACTCTTTCCATCTTCACTTGTGGCCATTTCCAAGTGTACAGTCACAGTACAATGACCATTAAAATGGGTAGATTATTCCAGTATGTTGATGTGATTGCAGTGTGTGTCTCTACAGTGGCACAACTGACAGGGAGACATTACTCAACAATCACATGACATAGGGTGGGACGACAAACACGCTGGGGCTGACATTGCTGAGCAATAACATCACTGTTCGAGGAGGGGGGAGATATTCAACACACAAGCATTCCAACCTGGGCTTCAGAACGGATAGTTTCAGAGAGATGTTTTTCCTGGAAGCAGGTTGAAAATACCGGTTGAAAGAGGAAGAGAAAGAAGGAAAGATGGTGAGGGGGAGAGAGGGATTAAAATAAAATAAGTGAGAAAAGCAGTTGTTATTATCTGCCAGTGTTTAAAGTGTTAATCCTCTTTGGGTATTACCGGGTGACATCAGGGGCGATAGTGGGTCGCACATTCTTCATGATGGCCTGAATCCAGTTGCGACGGATTCCAGAGGTCATGGCCGACAGGGTGCACGCGCCCTCTTTACACTGAAAGCAGACAGGCATCTCTTTTGAATGACTGAAGGGATGTGACAACATGTCGATTAAAATACCTTTTTGACACAAACATCTAAACTTATGTTTTTGTTTTTGTGCAAACATGCAGCAGTGGCATTCCTATTTCAGTGGGCACAATAATTTCTTGCTCTTCTTTCATGGACTGTAACCAAAGGTGGGCAGGAAACCTGGATTTACTGCATTAGATGCCCTTCAGTAACTTATTTTAAATAACTGATCTGTAAAAAGCAGCTTTAATTTAAATACTTCTAACGCTAGGCAGAGCTCACTTTCTCTTCAGCTCTCCATTGTTAGGTAGCCACACCCCACTGAGGATGCCGTTTTAATCTACCTCCTTTTGTGTTTCTGATGTAAATGTGTTCTAATATGTGCTGTTTGGATGTGACTTCTTTTGTTTTAATGTACCCTTTTAAATAGCAGGGTTTTGCACATGTATGCAAAGACACATTTTTGCCTTTTGCGTGCAAAGGGCAGACAATGAAGTATTTTCTTTTATATTCTATCATCAGTAAAATAATGTTGAAAAAAACTGTGAAATGAGGAAAAACATCATTGGCTTCACTTCTTTGTTTTACTCTGTTGTGCTGTTAAACTACACTGAGCTCAGGTTGTGAAAGCGTGTTTTAACACCATAAGCTGACAGACTGACACAAAGCTGAAAAGAGAAGTAAATATTTTTGGTCGTCGCTTCACCCACAGTTTTAACAGTATCTAGACTAGTGACAAAAGTAACAGAGGATGTTTCTTTTTAATGTGTCAAACACTTAACTTTTCTGTGTAATCAAATTTAAATACCACTCTGCTATCTGAGATATAACAGATTTTCTACTTTTGAAAGTCTAACAGAGGCAACTGTTTACAAAAGTCAAAGCTGATGTTAAACCGTTTATTTTATGTGGAAAACAATATGTTGCAGTTTTTGTTCTGACGACACAATGCATAAGACCCATAAGGTTTATTGAGTAGGATTTAGAATGGGTGTGTAACTGGTGCTGTCAAGGATTTTCACAAGGATTTTCACACAACCAAACAACTATTTTGGGACTTGGAAAAAAATTAACATTATTTGTAAATTCAGAAATAATAAAATAAAAAAACACTAAAAAATTCTCATCCCACAAAGACAGACTTGGTAAAATGTCCTATTATCTATTAATCTAGTCATTATCAATCTATTAATCTTGTTCAAGATCGATAAAAGATAGGCACTTGTTACTTATTAATTTAACCCATATAAAAATCTAAAAAAAATGCAATAGACTCAAAAGAAACAATTGCCTGGAATATTGAACATTTAATCACTGAAATAAAGTAATAATGATTAAATAGAAGAAGAAAAAAATCTGCCCAACATGTTTTTTTTAACCAGATTTATATATAGAGTGACCTCTAGTGGAAGTTACCAGACCACTGTTATTCATCAAAGCTTCCGCACATCAGGATTTTAACTTGTGTTCAAGTCTACATTGCTGTAGCTGCAATGACAGAGCAACATCCCCTTCCAGTCTGACCACAGAGCAGAGGGAGTAGACATAAATACTGGAGTTATTAATTTCTCGACACCAAACCCAAGTTGTTCTCAGCCAGAGAGATAATGATCCCCTTGACTTCTCTATTTCTGACTTCCTCCAAAAAATAGCTGGGGAGCTGCTTCAAGCAAATGTAAACAAAAGAAATGCCCCTGTAGCTACCGTTCTTCTCATAGGATTAGTATGGCAAATTTAAGTCTATATGTGGCAGGAATGAAAGCCGCCACTCATCAAATGGATAACGAATGCACTGCATCGCAGCTATAAGCGTCCAGTAAGTATTTTGCCAGCAACAAGTGCTAAAAATGTTTAATGGTCAAAGGATTATATGACGAAAATATTCTGTCATAGGGTTTCCAGCAGGATCCACAGAACTGCGCAACTGTTATGCAATTATGATTCGGAGAAAACTACCATAAACAAAAATGTTTTGAGCGTTATTGAGAAATGTGGACAAGGACGGGGCTTTTGACTGCATGAGGTTAGGTAAACATATTGTGCAGGATGCAGGTCACAAGGGTTCAGAGCAACAAGCAGGGCTGGCGACGGCTGCAGCAGATTTAGACCACCATGATGTCAGCCTCTCACAGAGAGATGACAAGTCAAGTGACATCCGTCATGACAGACAAAGAACCGTTTCGGAAAGAGAAATGGCAAAACCTGATCCCTAAACTTGCACCACATGGTGTCTAAGGCTGTTTATAGACTGACAGGAGACAGCAGAGCTCAAGTGTGTGGGACAATGAGTTTCATCTTCGCTGGTGACTGATGACGCAGGACAATCGATGACATGAAGAATCAACACTCACCAGGATTTGGAATCCGTAATTCCTCTGGACTGGGAACTCTTTGACATCGTAACACGTGGAAAGGTCGATCTCGCCATCCAGTTCTGAAGCCTAAGGATAAATGTGAACAGATAAAACAGAAAAAAAACAACAATTAAAAAAAATATTGTTAATTGCCTATTCATTCAGATTACTGGTCAAAAACTGCACAGTCTCATGATGACAAGTTTTACCTCCTCAGCTATTGAGTCCTTGTAGTACCTCAGACTCTGATCTGTCAGGACAAACCAGTGTTTCTTCCACTGAGGAGAAAAAGACACCATTAATTGGATTTCACCAGTCCCCCTGAGTGTAATATGTATATGGGAAAGACGCAGATGGTCATTTAATCTTAGTAACGAAAGCAAATTACCATTCCATCTTCATACAGCTTTGTCATCCATCCTTTTTTGAAGTTCAGAAGATCTGGCTGCAATTAAGACAGATCAGAGTGATATGTTGTGATACAACTAGATTAACTCGTTAAAATATTATGATAATATATTAAGAATTCAGCCAACACTTGGGAAAAAAATAAACATTAACTGCATTAATTAAAAGGGGCAAAAACAAATACAATTTTGCACTCATTTGTCACTATATTAAAAGTTGTCCTTAAGTGCGTAGTCATCACTGGTATAGTCATAATATGTAACTGACATCTCTCTTAACACTATTGCATTTATGTGCATTTGTTTACATTTAAGTCACTACCTCAGCTCAAGTATAAGTGCCGATACGTGGCTCCAGCTAAAGAGACCAACTGGCGGGAGCTGGACTTTCCCTGTGAAACACAAACTGCTGCACATTGAAACCAAGCTCAAGTCTGTTTATAGACTCTTAAGTAAATCATTCGTCCAAACCCTGGCTTCTGCTCACTCTACCTTGTTTTTGTTGAGCTTCATCAGGTGTGGTGTCACCGTCTGGCAGAGAGTCATTCTGATGGCTAACTGCCCTCACTTCATATGTTGACAATCTGTTTCTTTCCGTCTGTCCCAGGGACATACACACGACTGCGGCTGCTTCTGTGCTGGCTATTTATAATCATCAGTAGCGGTGGCGGCAGTGGTGTGTACATGAATTTGCGCCTGTGTGTGTTTGAGTGGGTGGGGGTTCTGGCAGCTGCAGCTCGGCCAGAGAGACCAACCACACACTGACTGGATCACCCCTGCGGCACTTTCTGAACAGACTGGTGGGAGTCAGACCTCAGGAAGACACCAGTGCACATTAGAATATGGCATATTTTAAATTTAGATTAATTTCAATTATATATCACAGACCCTGTTTGTCAGATGCCTGATCAGAAAAATACTGGACCTCAAATTCAAAAAGATTATTGTGACAATTGCTGTGATTAATTTAATCACTGTGTCAACCCTTTCAGGGCATTTCAGTGCTGAACAGGGAGAAAAAATCCAAAAAATGCCAAACCACTGCACTGGTCCACCACTGGAGTTTAAAGGCTTCAATTTTTGCTGCAGTGCTTCTGAACTGACCCAACGCTTTATTGACCACAACTGCCATTTTTCATGGATGGGAAGGCAGTGAGGAATCACAGCTTTTTCTCTGCACTTAATTTTAATCTTGAATTCCAAAGCCATATAATGGGGCCTTGATATTATGTTGTAGCCCAAAACAATATCATGGCTCTTTTACTATTTAGAAGTACTGCACTGTGGAAGTACTCACAGTCATTGAGGACTCGGTGACTCTGCGATCCAGGGACTTGGCTCTTCTTAAGTTAGCAAAAGTGGTGCTGGACACATCAGGGACTGAACGGTCCTTTCCTGCATCTAGTGACAAGTCCTATAAATTTAAAATTAGCATTAGACATTAAAGAAATTCCTATGAAATCAAAGAGATTATGTCCAACTCTAATTATAGAGCACAGATGCCATTTACTGAATTCTTTGAGTATTTACACCTTTTTTAAGACTTAGTTGCTCAGGATAAACAAACAGAATAACATACTTGTTTATTAGCCAGATAGCGTCTCTCGCTGCGGCCTTGTCTCTGGATTAGCGTGGTGTTAGTGGAGGGCTCAATGGAGCTGCTTGTGTCCATGCGCTCTATATTCTGACCCTCTTCAAATCGGCCGATGATTTGAGAACGCCTAAGAGACACAGAAAGATCATTCTTTACAAAGACATACTCCTTACACAGCACATGCAGTATTTTAATTGACATAATGTCCGACAGTGAGTTGAATAACATAACACTTTGCAGAATATTAAAAACATAACAGGAAAATAAACTGGTTGTTCTAAAAAACAATGATGCAGCACATCATCCTCAAATGGTGGCAGAATCAGCATAAAAACGAGATCAAAGCATGATATGAAAGCAAATTTGAGCCAAAAATCAATTTCCGTAATAGACGGATGCTGCCATTACTGCACAGTAGTTATATTTCATTCTAGGCTCAAAGTCCCTTTCATTGACAACAATGTGCAACATAAGGCAGAAGTAATACACAAGAGAACAATCCAGAGATACATCAAAGAATAAAGAGTTGTGTTATATGATGAGAGATTAAACTTTAGAAGAAAAGGAAAATGACTAGAATGGTGGATTAAACAAATTGCAGAAGCAATGGCAACACAGTCAGCGTTACCTTAAGGCACTGCACTTGTTAATGTGTGTAAATTGTGTATGTGTATCTGCATGTGGAAGGAGAGAGATCAAACTGTATGTAAACCCACCACGAGTACCAACCATCAGCATGTTTGAGTGACCACAGTATATATATACTTTAAATTGAGCATTTATGAAACAGTGTATGTGTGTGCTCCCAGGCAGTGCAGAGATGAAATGATAGAAAGCAGGAATCAGCGGTGACCAGCAGGGAACAGCATTGGGACAGGGGTGGAAGGGTTGGTTGAGCATTAGATCTGAGAAGCTCTGTTCAGAAGCCCCTGGAAAAGATCGAAACAACAAAACAAACTAGCAAAGTAGCAAGAGCAAAAGGTAGAGATACATAGAAAAGAAAGTAACACATGCATTTAAATCCCCCAAATCATTAATGGCAAACCACTAGTAAGACAGGGTAGGTACGAGTGCCTCAAGGACAGCAGCCACAGGGTGGTGCTAGAAAACTTATTAAAATGCTGAATGCTTTAAGCAATGCATGAGATTCTCATAATAGATTACTTGGCATGCTGTCTATATGTTTTATGGCTATGCCAAGGGCTAACAACCAGTGGCTCATTAATGATTATAAATCATGTGTGGCTGTCATTTTTTATCATATCATATCTGCATGTATGTTTCTGCTTTGTGATATCTGTTCAGCATATATTCAATCCAATTCCAAGAAAAGTTGGAACGCTGTGTAAAACACAAATAAAAATGGAAGGCAATAAATTTGCAAATGTTGTTTGAAAATAGTCCAACAATTTTAGAACAACATCTCAATGCACAATGGCAAGGAATTTAGAGATTTCACCATCTACAATTCATAGTATCATTGAAAGATTCAGAGAAACAAGAGAAATCTCTGCACAAAAGGGGCGCGACCGAAAAAACAAACATTGAATGCCTGTGACCTTTTCCCCCTCAGGCAGCACTGTATTTAAAAAACAACATGATCGTATAAACGATGCTGCATGGACTCGGGAACACTTTGGAAAACTGCTGTCAGTAAACAGTTTGTCGCTGCATCTACAAATGCATATTAAGACTACCATCCCAAGCAAAAGCCATATATCAACAACATCCAGACGCACCACAGACTTCTCTGGGCCTGAGCTTGTGTGAGATGGAATGATGGAAAGTGGAAAAGTGTGTTGTGGTCTGACAACTCCACTTTTCAGATTTTTTGGGAAATTATGGACATTGTGACCTCTGCACTTATGAGGAACAGGACAAAGGATTGTTACCAGCACTAACTTCAAAGGCTAGCATCTGTGGTGGAATGGGGGTATGTTAGTGCCCATGGCATGGCTAAATGTGACATCTGTGAAGGCCTCTTTAATGCTGAATGGCACATACAGGTTTGGGAGCAATCTGCCATCCAGATCACGTCTTTTTCAGAGACGTCTCTGCTTATTTCAGCAAGACAATGCCAAGACAAAGTCTGCACATGTTACAACAGTGTGGCTTTGTAGTAAAAGTGCTTGGGGACCTAAATCAAATTCAGAATGAGTGTATATCTAGAAAAAACAATAAAATTAATCAGTTTAAACATTAGATATCTTGTCTTTATTCTGTATTCAATTGAAGATAGGTGGAAAAGTATTTGCAAATCATACTTTTCTGTTTTAATTTACACTTGACATAGCGTCCCAACTTTTTTGGAATTGGGTGTGTATCAGTAAGCGGGTGAAACTTAAAATGTCTCTGAAGGATCTTTTTTGCAGCGTGCCGAGCATGACACTTAACTATAACCTCTTACCTGCGCTCCTGCCCAAATAGCCGAGCCACCTCCTCTCTGCCAGGACTCCGTGTCCGTGCCCTCAGCTCTTGGCGCTTTTTCTCTGAGCGGAAGGCTTCACGGTATGTCAGTCTGCGAGCCCGTGGCACATCAGACAGCGCGGCGTACTCCCTGCCAGACCGGCCAACTCTGCCTCCTCCTCCGCCACTGGCACTACCAGTGCTTCCTCCACCACCACTGTGTCCCTCCCAGGTGGGCATACTGCCACTGGGTTCAGAGTCCAGCGAGCTCTGGGAGGAGCTGATGGTGGAGTAGCTGGGAGAAACAAGCGAACCTGGAGAAGGGAGAGGATCTTGGGAGGGTTGAAAAGGGGAAAGCTGGGGGTCTGACTCAGAGTTGTACCTGGGACTGAGAGCTCCTAAAGAGGAGGAGGATGCTGAAGAGGACAGGGGCAGATGCTGGGGTGGCTGGGGTGGCTGGGAATGCTGTGTAGACTGTAGAGAGGGATCCAGGGACTTTGTCTTCTCCAGGGAAAAGTAACCACTCTCCACTCGTACCTTGCGTCCAGTGCTCATGGTGCCGCCATCTGAAAGTACACAGTGCCACTGATATCAAACACCCAATAGAGTCCGTAAAAAAGACTGGAAAAAAAAAAAAAAGACTGGTTGCATTGTATACTGAACTGTAGATGTGTTGGGTGCTCTCAGAAGAAATGGGGGGAAAACAGGATAAAAAGGAAGGCATCCAGGCACACCAAATGTAATAACTCACTGCCTATTTTTAAAACATATATATGGGAATTTTATACAACATAAATGGGGGATACAATATAATTATTATTGTTTTTCTCTGTGCCACTGATCTTTGTGTTTCATTTGTTACACCTTTGTTTGTTTAAAGCCCTGACAAAGACCTACAGTGGTCAACACATGTTGGCATTTTAAATGATTTAGCCACTACAGTAAAGGCTTTTTAATTTCTCCTTCATTGCTGTTACCACTTATTCTTTGAAGGTCCTGAACTGCCTTCCCGTTAACCCAAAACAGACTGAATATGTGAACATGAATTACACATTTGTTATACAGCATACTAAAAAATAGTGACTTGAATAAATAGACTAAATACAATTGCTTTTATGCTGACCAGCAAAAGGTTTCCAAAAGTGACCAAACGAAATGAACGGCTAGTTATGTATACAGGATGTTGAGGAATTTACATGCCATCATCTTCAGCCCCTTCCACACATAGTTCCCGGTAAAATTCTGGGATAACCTTTCAGACACCACTAGTGATTTTCACTATTCACACACAGGTACATTCAGGAACATTTCTGTACATGCCATGGCAGTGCTGGAATTGATTGGGTTAGGGACAGACAGCAGATGGTTGTAATGCAACACTTATGGATGCCAACTGCCATAAAACTCGACCGAAGACGGAAGATGTATGTGTGTATGCAGCGGAAGATTATTTAAGGAAGATGGCAGGCGAGGAGCTGTTTTTGACTCTTGTAACACATTTAATATTCATCAAATTTTTGAGACAAGTCATGTTTTTTGTGATCTACTTGAATAAGAAACATGCATTTGATACATGAAAAGGCATTAAAAAAGCAGAGGATGTCTGGAGTCGTTATGACTCTAGTTGTTGTTGGAGTCTTGTGATTGGTTCCCTCGCTCCACATGAAAGTGTCTTTCATCAAATGGATGTAACCAATTATGTGCTTGTCCCTGCAATGTTACTGCTTTCATTTACAACCAGCATTTTCCCTGAAATGTTGCTAGATCTTGAAGTGTGAAATTGGTGGTACAGATCCCCCTGAATATCTATCACTG
Organism: Lutjanus argentimaculatus; assembly: GCA_034769285.1. NCBI lineage: Eukaryota > Metazoa > Chordata > Actinopteri > Lutjaniformes > Lutjanidae > Lutjanus > Lutjanus argentimaculatus. The sequence continues at coordinate 17,737,525 of JAWZSL010000016.1, read as the reverse complement.
CTCCAATTCATACATGGCCCCATGCAGGAAATGTTCCTGAACATTTCAGGGATGGACTGCATGTCTGAAAGGGGTAAAGGTCCTCACCATCCTGAGTAGTGATACTGGATTCCGGTTGGCTCTGGCCCAGCTGGCTGATACAGGAGGCACTGCGGCTGCAGGGGATGGTGGCCCTGCTCCAGCGGCTCTCCTCCTGCCACAGAGTGGCGCGGCTCATCGGGACACGCTCAGCACTAGCGATACTGCTGGGCAGGCAAGGGATGCTTCCTCCGCTGCTGGTCACCGTCACCTTGGCAGGGCCGGGCTCCTGAGTAGGGGTTCGGGTTGGAAGGAGTGGATGGGAAGAGGAAAGGACATAATGGGAGGTAAGGTCACAGAGAGACTACAAAATAGGAATATGAGAAGGAAAGAGATAAAGAGTAATTAAATACTGAAAAGTAAATTTGAACACTCAAATAATGGAAGTCCTGACTGATGTATTCTTGATTGTATGCCCACTTTCAACAGCAGTGGTGTCCAATCATGTGTCAATCACAATACCACTGTATCATTATACCAGGTTCTCTCACTTATTAGCTGCTCCCTGTCTGCTTGATGTCAGACTATTCAGTGAAAATATGCTTTTTGCACAACACAGTGATCTCCTATGGCTTTAGTTTGGAGAGTTAATGATGAGAATCTCGGCGTTCAGTGGCACATAATGTCACATCATTGATCTCCACATTTGCTTCTTGCCTTTTATGTGCATGTGTCAGGGAAATGACAGTGATAAAGCAAGAAAAGAGCTGCTTTCATCATTGGCAAAATGACTAATTCTGGGAACAGAGGAGGAGGAGGACGTGTGGAAAGGAGAGAGAGATTGACAGCCTGACAAAGAACAAAGAGTCCATTCAGGGCACACACACCTGTACTATTGAGGGACAGAGAGACCAAAAAACTGATTCTGCAGAGGTGGAATATACTGGAATTGGTTTAAGAATATGAAGCACACATAAAATTAAACATTGGTTGCTGTGTTCAGAGTTTGATTTCACCGATGGAGTCCACAGACTCGCAAGATCATTTGAGTTCATAGGAAGAGAAAGCAAGATTTCCAAAGCAAAGCAACCCTCAACTCCTCAGCCAGCCTACTTTAATTGCCCCAAACATACTGTTGTGTTAAGAATCACTCTTTCTGTGCCAGACAAGGAGCAAAAATCATTTATATCCACCCTTCACCTGGACTGATCAGGATTTTAATAAATATAATTTATTAGGACTGGGATTTCAAAGCCAGAGGGTGAAGCAGGATAAAAGGTTTGGCCAAGCTGAACTCACTGGGTGTCCATTCATGTCTTCAGTGGAAAAACACTGGCTTGGAGTTACTCCACCCTGCCAATCACAAAAAGCCTTTGATGTTAATAACTGCTATGTAGTGCTGATTGTAATCAATACATTTAGACCCAAAAACTGTCTGAATAATTTCATTGTTTCTGTATTATTTGAACTGTGGTGTTTGGTTTTGTTGCCATTTAGGCAAAATTCATGCAAATTTAAGAACTAAAGAACTATTACTGGATGTTAAGTGTTTTGTTGCTTAAGAGCCAATACATGAATCTGAAAGTAAAAAAAAAAAAACTTTCAGTTACAATATGAGACAAATAAGTTGCCTGTCATATAAACTTTTTGCACTCGAGGTCAGGTGCTTCAATTTGGGGGCACCACCCAGAAGGCAAACATGTTAATGTGCACAAGTATTTACGACAGTTTCCAAGCACATGTCTCCAATAACTTAAGTAAAAGCGGGAGGAGAGCTTACAGGCAGAAATATGAGGAGCAGAAAATCTGTATCACATTTCCATCCAGGGCTCAACGATTTTTTAAAAATATCTAATTGTCATTACTTTGACTGACATTACAGTTGCAATATGATTTGCAATTTTAGAGGGAATTTTTACATCATTATTTTCATTTCATTGCAAAACAAATAAAGATTATGGTGTGATTTTTGCTGGCATCTGTACCAAACAACATGTTTTTTTAAGTCCACAGACTATGATGTGTAGGCCAGGACATCTCTGCAGCACAACAGTACTTAAAATGGCATTCTGACACACATTTTGCCTGTAACAAATATTGCACCACCTGCAATTTGAAAACTGTCACAGGCCATATTGCGATTTTGTTAAAATATCCCTTAAAATTCCAGCCATACTTCCATCAGAGAACAACTGAACAGTCCATGAGACAATGATAGAAACTGACATTAGACAAGCTGTGAAAGCATAATCACCCTCACACATTACTGTAGCTGCCCTAATTATATAGCTTGGCCTTAACCACTTGACTGTTATTTCAAGCGACACTCATTTCACACATATGCAAGGAAAAAGATAAATTCTTGTTGTACTGCATCAATCAGTTTTAGTACTAGCGTTTCTGTTTAAAGCAGATATCAGAAACCTACTTAAATAAAATAAAATGATAGTTTTATTCAGTCTGAAAGTGGTAAGACTGGAACATTTACAGAGCAGTGGTTGACCTTGCCCTCTTTGCAATACTGCATTTTACCAATGAGATGAACATCACTGAATGAACGCAGCAATAAAGAAAGCCAATTATAAATAACAGAGGTCACATGGGACACTGTCAAGGTCATTACTGTGTCACCACTGTCCCTCTGCAAATGAGTCTGTTAGTGTAAGCCCAGAAAGGTCACAGTCTGATTCAGGGCGCCGTCATTAGAGGAACCAGACAATGAACTTCAGATAGTTTTGTGTACACTCACCAAAAATTTGGCCTCACATCAAAAAAAAAAAAAAAAAAAAAAAAAAAAAAAGGGGGGCCTCTATTCCATGATGGGTGGTCTATGCAACATTATATTATACGCCTATATTTCATCTTGTCATTGAAACCATTATTATGGTAATAAAGCTTTACATAGTCCTGTTATTTTATGTCTACCTACCAGGGAGAACTATGACTGCACAAACATTAAAAGTGCATTTCATTCCATATGGGCAATGTGTTTCTAATGAATGTCACATGAATGTTGAATGAAGCTGCTCACCTTGTTCTCAGACTGTTGAGAACAACCGTGTTTTGGTTTTTGATTACTACATTTTGTGTAGATACACTTAAATTACCTTTATGTACCTACCTTAAAATAAAAGCCTCATCTTTTAGATGCTACACTGACTTGTAATAGGATGAATGGTGCCTCCGTCATTCCCAAAAAGAGAGTGACCAAGCAAGAGGCCATCACACAACAGTAAGTATCGGGCTGGCTTTTAGTCATTGGCGAGACCTTTGTGAACTAAAAGGCTACAAGAAACCGAGTTGTCATTCTTGCTGTTGGACTAGTAAGTAACATTAGTTGGCTTTCTATGCCTCGTGTTGTTGTATTTGCTTGATGTTTTGCTGTGTTTGCAAAGTTGTAGACTTGCTAGTTTTTGATGATGTAATCATAACAAAGGCACGTGTTAAGCTGTCCATATTTACAACATGCACTCACTCTGAAACTGGAGGTGTCAAATCACAAAAATGACCGAATCTTGCATAATGTAGCTTTAATATAATGCTATTTACTTCTAGATGCCTTCAGGATATGTTGTTCTCCAAAGGGAAAATCTCTTTCTGGCTGCCTCTACAGGGTGGCCAATGTGGAAAGTCAGCTAATGAACAGCACTACAGCAGACTCAGAGGCCAAGTCCCAAAGTCCACCTTTACAGACACACGGACTTTGACATGCATTCTCTAGAAGTCTGCGTGAGTTAAGGGCTGTCACATTTAAACATTTAGTTGATTTATTTTTGCAATTTTATGATGGAAATGACTCTGTTCAGATAACATGTAATTTCACTAAGTATTTTCCTCATTCCTTATTAAAAATTCTGAGCTGTTGCACAATCCTGCACCCACGCACTTTCATAGAACACATAGGTGATGATTCTTCAGAAAAATAAAATCTGTTTCAACCAGACAGAAAAGGTTAATAAATGAACTGGCAGGACTCGGGGCAAAACGCCTGGCAGGTGAGACAGCAGCTGCTGGACGTGACAATGAAACAGAGTGCACCAGCAAATTCATAAGCAAGAGGATCAGGGTCACAGTGCCGAAAATTACTGCTGAATGTTATTTTAGCAGGCAGCTGTCATCATTACCCTTGATTGTTTGTGCAAGAAAATTATGAGAGCTCACTGATGTTTGCTGCCAACTAAACAGTTGATACTGTAATATATGTATATACATACTGTATATATATTATATACACACATATATACATATACATATATATATACACACACACATATATATATATACACATTATATTTTATATAGCTGACAATATGTAGGTGGGTGGCTAACAATATGTAAACTTGTAAATCACCCATGAGAACATCCAACCAAATGTTTACACTGCAATTCTTCTGGTACTGTTTTCCAGTAACCACTACAATTCATTTAGACAAATATGTGGCATGCAGTCTGTTTGTCTATTGAGAGGTGGCCACATCATGTGACTCAGGAATGCAAATATGGACAGCATGAACTGTTGATCATGTTGCTGGCAGAAAAACAATACATCTCTCTCTCTCTGTCTCTGAAGGGAAAACAGCTGGTGTAGTTTGAATGGAATGAAAAGCCTCCATACTGCATACTTTCACAGCACATGTTGTCCTTAAATATAAATATACAGTACATACAGTATATGTCCTTTCTTTATTTTAGTAATGGCACAATTGCCCCGTGTGGATCATTTATAATGTTCACCTTATCTCAAACAGTGTTGATATGAAGTCATATCCACGTTCAAAGTGTGAGTATGAAAGCATACCAGGAGCTAAAATTAGCTCATTACCTGTCGTTTGGATATACTTCAGTTATAATGCAGATGATGTCAAACAAGCACAGAGACTGAGCAAAAAACTAAACCTAATGATCTCAAAATACTGTTTATCTGTATTCTTACTAAAGCTAAAACTTCATACTCCTCTTTTTCTCTTCTAAACGTCTATGCACAAGAGTCCACTGATTATGTATGCTTGTATGTTTGGTATGTTTATACATACAGCATTCAATAGTCAAAAATATCTAGACAAAACACAAACTGAATCTGAATTTAGTTGCTTACTACTCTTACTTCAGTGTGAGCAAGCTAAAAGCACTTCACTATGGAGTGTGCTAAGAGGTGCATTACCTGTTGAGTGGGTGGATCAACCTTGCGTTTTTTCTTCTGGTTCTGCTTGTTGGTCCTGGGGTACACAGTCAGAGCCTCCTGCCACCTATGAATAGTGAAATAACTTAAGTGTTGTGCTTTGGACACTAAATGCAGACAATACAAACTCTATGCGCACAGTGGATCAATGCATGACTGGGGCAAAGTTCTCTGCAGCAAAATATAAACCATTACACTTGCCAGGGCAAGTCTACACATGACCTAATACAGATGAAAAAACAGATGAAAAAAATCTACAACAGTACTACAATAAATCAGACAACCTCTACTCTGTGAGCTAATGCAGTGAAAGACAACCTTTAGTAAGTGTATAATCCCTTAGGTGGCAACATAAAGCATCGTAAAGCTTGGTAGAGAATGGTTACATTAGATTTCCATTGATAATTAATGTTTGCTTTTTGCTCTTTGTGAGGATTAACAATATTACGCTTTGCTAAAAAGACAATTCATGAGGATACCATTCTCTAATTAACTGGAGATTATTTAGATAAGCAAAAATACATCACTTACTATACAGTACAAGTAATACTCCCACACTCATAGCTTTTCTTAAAAACACAACAAAGCTGCTGTGCCATCACACTCTACTGTAGCATCATCATTTTCCCTCATCACTATATGCATACTTTCAATCAACATCATTTTCCTAAAATGCTCATTCTTAGGCCACATTTAGACTGCAAAACGCAAGTCATCTCATTTATTTGAATGGGGATAATGTGTTTAGACTGTGGCAATGGGGGCCACAGAGGATGCTGAAAAACAAAACAAAAATCAAAACGCAATGGTGTGCGGTGAAAAAGTTGTAACAGAGTCAACTTTTGGAGAAACGCATCTTGATGTTGCAGTAGCCAATCATGAGCTAGCGATCAGACTGCTCCACAGTCAGTCTGAATATTTCTGAAACCGAGCACTACTCTGGTGGAGGTCAAAGACCAAACAATTAGAATCTCCCAGTTGTATTCTCACTTTCTTTATTTCTTCAACATCTGAGTCTAGCTCACAGTTCATGCTGCAAAATAGTGACATAAAGAAGCTTCCTTTGGTTTGTGTTTGTTTGTTTGACAGAAAGCGTGAGCAGCTGTGGTCATGCAAGGTAGAGACTGAATGAGGTGAGGGACCACTGGTAACGAGTAACCCTGTGAATCAGAGAAATAAAACTTTATTTCCTGAATGTTTCTCAGCAGCTATGTTCTAAGCACAAATAAACAGCTCTGCACAACCTTGCAGCAAATCACCACAATGCCTGATTCTGTCTGAATGTGGCCTTACTCTGGACTGAAATGTTCTGAAAGGTTTTTCTTTCAACAAATCTAATGATGACTAAAATAAACAAATGTTTTTTGTTGACCAAAACTAGTCTAAAATGTTCCTGGTTTTCTTTGTCTCAGACAAGACTAATGTAATTAAAAAAAATACTACAATAAGAATGATGAAGGGGGCAAAATATAACTAAAACTCATTTTGACGTTTGATTTCAGGAATAACTACTATGATCTGAAGCCATCAAGATTAACAATAATCCTCATGTCATTGTAAATTATGGGGCAACAGAGAAACCAGTGGCTCTTTTGTGATTGGAATCATCAAGTCAGTGACTATGGACACTTATGCATTATCGAATATTTTTCTACTCCACTACACCCACTTTGTAATTAGTGAAAGCCTTTGGTGTGGAGAGTTCTGCTATGAACTGTCACACTGTATATTAACATGTGACGCAATTATTAAGAATGGCTGAGTCCCCAGAGCACTGTTTTCATAATGAGCCAAAATACATTTTTGAAGAGCTTAATATAACCAGGAACAACACACAAAATTACACACACACACACACACACACACACACACACACACACATATGTATATATATAAAATCCTGGTTGTCAGTTAATGGCAACTTTGTGAGAGCTTATATGATTGTGTGACGGCCCAGAATCAACACATGGGAGCCAGATGATAGGAGAGTGGGAGGAGTACAGTGATAGAGCAGGTAGCATAACGGAGAGTGGGTGCTGTGAGTCACAGTTCCCTAAGAATAGCCATAATATATATGCTACAGCCAGGCAGGGAGAGTGTGGTGCAGAAACACACTTCTGAATGTGCAGCAGTGAAGGAGAAACACAAGAGAAAACCTAATTATGAGGGTTAAAGGTTTTGTATTAGGATCTGCGACCAAGCATATGGGTTGTGAAGACAGGGAAAGGGGCTTGTGAGGCAGGGAGAGGAAACAGTTCAAGAATGTGCACTGTCACTGCAGTGTGGATTACAAGTCTCTGAGAAGCACAGCCCAAAGGAGACAGCAGGGGGCAGAGCAGTTTTGGCAGCAGAGGCAGTTGCGCACAACTATTCTCCCTGTCCAAGTCTCTATCATCTCTTTCCACTCAAACCGAAACAGAGAGCAAACACAAACCATGCTGAAGCCACAAATATAGAGACATAATGGCAGATTGACTACATTAACAGATCACATTGTGTGATGTTCATTATGACTTACCCATTGATTATTTCTTTACACTCTGCCCGTATGAAGTGCTCTTTCTCAGGGGTCAGGATGCACAGCGAGTTCTTCTGACCTGTCCTGGACTCCCCATCGATGACGTCAGAGCACTGGTTCATATTGATTGTACCCTGGGGTAGAGTGCTGGGCTGGAGGACACAGAGAAACATAGATAAAGTGTTAAATGTGGAAGTGAACAGACGCTGCCCACATATCCCTCCACATGGTCCGTCTTCTCACACAATCCACCCCAGCATCAATTTTCATGCCAAGCTTGGCATGCCACATGCTGATATAACAGTCTGCGCGCAGGCAAATGTTCCTGTTAAGGCTCACTGTGATTTTTTTTTATTTCTTGTGATATGTATTTCTGAATTTCAAAGACAGTAATTACATAATTGCATCATATATGCAGGTTTTTACTTAACTAGCTCCATTAGTAAAAGAATTTATAGTTTTTGTAATAATTATGGTGATTGTTAACAAGGAAATTAGGTAGTTTCTCACAACTCTAATGAACTCTGCATGACATTATTGTATTTGGACAATAGTCACCATTATATCCACTCCATATATAAGTCCATAATCAATATACTCATAATGATGCACTTCTTCTACAAGGAGTTTTTAGCTAGTTCTGTATGAAGCAGTCTCAATGTCTCTATATGACCTACATAAGTTAACAAGACCAGCGCAAGAGGACTGTTATGTTCTGTATAGTTGTTGATAATGCCTGCCACCAGGTTGGATTCTCCATGAAATCAGATGACATGAACCTCTGTTTATATTTTTACAGGCAAAGTTACAGTGAGAGGTACATTAGCCCGTTAAAAAAACAGCAGGAGGAGATTTCTATTTAGATCATTTTTTATGTTATATTTTGTCGTCACTACTGTCAAAACACTACTGCTTTTGTCAACAGGGACTTTTAAAGCAAAATATTGTAGTAACTTGTAGTAACTTGAAGTTGTTGTTAAAGAAGTGGGCTATATTTTTTCTTACGTGTTACAAAAGTATGAATCAGAAAGATGAGGTAGAATGAAGTGCATTCAAAAAGACACTCAATCACACCACTTTACATTATCTATCAAATGAACTTGTGCTGCACAAAATTATGATTTATTTTATTATGATACTGTGACTGTGGTATGATTCATGATTAGATGACGAAAATTTTGCCATAATTTTTGCATCACAATTTCCATTTTCACTGAAAGAAAAAATCATAATATTGTGATGATGGGACATTTCTTGGAGTCTGTAGCAAACAATTTTTTTCTGGAGAACAAGATTTGTAGTTCAGGGCATCACTGTAACCCTACAGTGCTTCATTATAATGCTGTTCTGTGACATGTTACCTTCGTCAAAAAATAGCAGCTTCTGCAATTTGAATACAACACTTGGCCATATTACAGTTTTGTTAACATTTCAATTAATTGTGCAGCCCTTGAATGAAATAAGACTGTTTTCTATCAAAATTATTCAGATTATCCAGTTCAAAGTAAATATAGCCTAGCTTTTCAACACCCCAGCTCCAATCTAAAGAGCCTTGTTATATACTGTACTACTAGAAAGAGCCTGAAAGGACCTGTGAGAAGGGCTGTCCTTTCCATTTATAAACAGTGCAAGTTCATGGGTTCACTGAGCGGTTTTGAGTTTAATCTGTCTGATGCCTCGCTGTGAAGTGTAAACCGAACTATGCATGCTGACATGGATGCCATCTGTCAGCCATAAATAACGTGACCACATGACTTCCACAATAATACTACTTTGTGTACGATGACTTAAGGTTTTGCTTGCAGGTTTATGTGAGCACACAGTGGCTTTGTATGTAGGCACGGCTCATTTACAATGAATGAACAGGCTCAACTTGGAACAGATAAGATAATCTATTTATAGTCCATTGCACTGCATTGCTCTCAGTGAACGTGTTGTGCTAGAAATATTTTTTTAAATGATGTTTTTCTAAGTGCATTAGTCAGTAAAACACTTGTCGATTTAGATGAATTCTTAGATAATACTAGATATTACTAGATCAGAAAACTTACTTTTGCTTAGTCTGACCTCCAAATGACTTACATGAGCAATGAGAGAACCCTTGATAATCCAATGTTGACTGAGGGATTTATATTTATTCAATTAAGTAAATGAGTGCTGCATAACCAAGTACACTGGGCATGAGTAGCTTTTGGGTCCTGCTTTCACTGCACCAAACACACAGGCAGAATTACAGACACCAAAATGCCATAGTGGTTCAATGCTATAAGTACCAGGTAGCCACAGATGATAAATTACAGCCCTCAGCGAATCGGAATATATTAGGAGATAGAGTTGGAAACAAAATTAAAAGGTATCACATTCACGTTAGCTAGTAACCAAATAAATCTAACTCAAGGACCCAATTTGTGCAGCCTAACCATAGCCTGTCAGCAACAGAGCAATTGAAGCCTATGGATGGCCTCTAATGTGGACAGAGAAGTCAATAGTTAACAGTTTGTGGTAATCCCACCCTGAGGGCAGATGAGAGGCCCTGTTTACTTCGTCACTGTTAAATGTCACTTTCATTCTCAACTCTTTTACAGCTGTCTATATTGTAATGAATAGCAGGGTCAAAATTTGGAACAGCAAATTGGAACCACAAGGATAGTAGTTTGGCTTTACTAGGCGAGAGGTCTGCAACCTTTACTCTCAAAGGAGACATTTTTGGCCCCAACAAATTTAAAAATACTTCTTGAGCCACAACTATTAAACTATCTATTTTCATATGAGACTTCTCTTCTGTTTTTTTGGATTTGACGTGCATACCTTGCCAATGCAGACTTAAGACTAGCCACAAGCAAAATTTAAAGGAAAAGATGCTGAGCAGTAGATGTAGGCTGTGACAGACATTTTGGTTTAAACTTTTTTCGGTGCACAGGCTACACATTTTTACAATTGGAAAAAGTAAGGATCACTTTAGGCCTACTACATCATTTCCATCTAACTTTTTGTCAAAGCCATAGGGAGCCACTGGAGAGAGGTAAAGAGCCTTAGGTTGATGACCCCTGAACTACGCCAACACCATTTTTACACCAAAATTAGTATGTATTTGCAGGTTTTTTGGACGTGGCTAAACTGCTAAACATAGGCATTTGACTCCTTTCCTGTTGCCAGTAGTGTTAGATGTTTTTTGTTTTTTTTCTGATGCAAAAAGCCAAGCCTCAACTCAGACAGACAGTTTAACCTGTGCAATGTTTTATGTACGTGGTAAATCAAGCGTGCCACAGACTTGACCATTATGTTTTGGTTCAACTTCTTATGCCCATGGATTTAAAATGCTCCATCACCGAAGGGCTCTTGACACCAAGGTGAGAGGCCAGGGCAACAGCCGCGCTTGACAGACAGACGGACAAATAGACCTTGGGACAGCTGGGCGAGGGCCCAGGCCTGCTTCAGACTGGACAGAGAGACTGGCGTCAGCTTGACCTGAGAGCCCTGTCACTCTCAGACATGGCAAGAAGAAGGAGGTTTGGGGACAGAGAGAGGGAACAGTATGGGGTGAGAAAAGGGAGATTAAGTCTCAAGCTGGTGGTCAAGGAGAACAGCACTGCAGCTGGGAAAAAAAGGGGTTTGTGGACTATGACTCTGGACTGCTAGGCCATCTGTCTGAGTAAACAAATCTAGAGTACACCACACATGTGGGCTTGTCCTTGAGCTGGAGTCAGAGGAGGATAAACAGCAAAATATTTCAAATTCTGGGAACAGTTGTACAAGCAGCTTAAGCCCCCAGTTTTATAATCACAGCATCGGATTCTCTTGGACACGGAAAATAAATCAGACTGACAACAACTCTGATTAAAAACCTATTTTCATAAAGCTGCTCACCTCTGAGAGAGATTTGAATGCTTATATGAAATAGGTGGTGGTTGTGTGGGAGTACAGTATATGTTTTGCACTAGAGCTGTGTAACAAGCAGCACGGGACTCCTCTCACACGTGTGCGCCCGCCCTGCCCCAGTACTGTGTCAGCTGAGTACCAATACACGCCCCTGCTTTGGGCCAGCAATTGCCACTCTAGCCCCCAGACCCAGGCCCCCCGAACCCACACCTCTCTGTCACCTAGCCTAGACCCAGTCCCCTCTCCCTGGGCCACCGCTCTCCACAATGGTCTCTTTGTGAAGCAGCACCAGTTCACACAATGTGGGATTGTCAGCCGCCACAGTCCACAGAGCCACTCCTCCCCTTAACCCTCGACAAGGAAATGACTGAGAGACATGAGGCCCAAACAAGTGTCCTTTTGTGATCAGAGCATGGAAATTATGAAGCCAGCATAAACTTATTCTAGTCTCTGAAGCTGTTCAAACAATAATATGAATACTGTCTCGATGGGAGTCATTGAGCAGAGTCTCAAGGGGAGACGGTGACAAATCAGATAAAGATTCGGTTTCTCTAGGCCAGTCTGTGATGACTGGATGGCATTCTGTATCAGCACAATATTTATTGGAATGTATCTGTGAAAAGATTATAAAAGCAGATGCCAGATGTGCCAATTTAATTCTCACAGAAATATTTACCGTAATATTGTGCTGCAATGGCAAACATCAAGTTGATATATTGTCAATTATTGCATAAAGTAGACGTATGAGCATTTAATTATAAAAACGTACTTATTAATTCATTTAACATTTTCATTATCTGGCTTTACAAAACAGTTGTATGTGGAGTACAGTTGTGAAATCTTAAAGAATAAAGAAAAAACAGCAGCTTTAACACTATATAAGACTGGGCAATATTGCAGACTAGATATCGTGATATAGCATAAGCATCATCTGTAAAGCGATGTAATTTTCTGAACTTACCAGACTGTTCTAGCTGTTCTCAGAAATCTACTCGTGTGCAAACACGAGGTTAAAAAAAGTATATCTTCAGCCGTCGACTATCAAGTATTCACTTGAAAAAAATCTACAGATCATTGGCTTTGTGCCCTGACAACTGTCATTTACATCTTCAAATTCTTCTTCAAAAAGATAGTCTATATGATATCATGTGTAATATAACGGTCGATAAGTTATGTTGTGGTGTCTTAGAAGTAATTTTCTTCAGATATGTGCCAGACGCTGCAAATAGGCAGGTGTGGAGAGAGGAAAATAAAAAATAAAAAAATAGAGGGAGCATTGCCAATTCTGCCTTTGATTGTGAATATTTAAATTGAGAGCACAGTTTGATCGATTTTGGTTTAATATTGAAATTGTGACAAGCATAGTATCCAAATTACTGATAAATGATCAAAAATGTCATTGTTTTAATATTTTGAGCAAGCACCAATAGTCATCCCTACAATATTGTTACAATATTGATATGGAGGTGTTTGATCAAATATATTGTGATACTGATTTTGCCACATATCATCCATCCCTAGGATCATATCTAAAATCCATATTTTAAAATCTCTATTTTGCCGTGTAATAGGAGTGGATGTAGATACTATTTCCAGTTCACCCACTCAGGGAAGAGAAGAACTAGAACTGATACTAGAAGCTAAAAAACTAGGCCAGAACACTTTCTAATCAAAGCGTCTTTTCAAATTCAACATCGCATGCATGTCCACTGCCTATTTTAGGCCTCTCACTCCTCCTCTCTTACCATATAGTATTCATACATCTTGTGATCTCTGTCCAGATGTTGTGTAGCATTACAACAGTGTTCATTAGGAAGCAACTCTCTGTTTAGAAAATGGTAATTAGCAAGCTCCATGCATGCATGCATGCCTCTGCACCCTTGGCTTCCTTCACTCTTGGCCATTCCGCAGCTTAGCAAAACATCCCATTCTCCCTCATGACACAGCAAGAGAAATATTTGCTTCTTTTGGCAGCTGGCTGATGGTCTAACTTTCATTTTTGGTTGTGAAGCAAATTCTCTTCCTCTGCCATCAACATTTTTGGGTTTGACAGACTCATTTCTGGTCATGGAAAGCAAGAGTGCATTTAAACTGACTCAGTCAAGAGGAGCATGAGGGAATGAACTGGCATTTAAATATGTGACTGAGTCATATATTGCAACATATTTTTTTATTACATTCAGCTAATATCTCTTTTGTTTTCTAACAGTATGCATACACCTAAAATATTGCTCAATACCAGGTTAGTTATGAACACCTGTAAGTTGATTGGAAACATCTGTTATTTGGTATTAGGTGCCAATCTGTCTGCCAACTGTGGTGGTGACAAATTTAAAAGTAACAGCTTCACTTGTTAAGTTACATTACGCTTCTTTAGACATGTAACAGCAGGTTCCTCATGTACTGTTTCCAAGTTCTTCACCCTGCATCCAAAGCCATTTGACTTTGATCATGGAGGACAGACATGGAAGCCAAAAAGAAAGCTGATGAACTGGCACTACTTCATCCTGACTCATGAACATGGCCTAGACTCAGGTCTCTTCAGGGTCCAACATCCTCTGCTCATTACCGATAACGGCAATTATGCAATAAATCTTTCCTTAGCAACTTAGGACAACAGAAGTAAACATACATTTTTGATACCAGTGAGCATGCCAGCAACAAGCTGCGGGGAAATGTCCTCAGGTGCCAGACGGATGGAGTCACCTCTAGTCTTGCTACAGAGGAATATCAAACTGTCTCTATCTGTCCATCTTAAAGGAGCAATATATAAGTCCATAACGTTCAAAAATGAGGACTGTAGTCCAGTTAGCTAGTTGGAGCAATAGATCTTGTATTGAATACGTTGAATTACAATTTAATATACAATCTATGGTTGAAGCAAGTTGTTTCCCTCTAGCCCCACTTTATCGGACTGGAAGCTCAGGTGGGCTGACTTCAGTCAGTGACACTGAAGAGGAGCACAAGAGGAGTGCAACGCTATAATTGTACAATAACAAGCAGCGTTGAGGCCTACGTTGTAAGCTGATCAGCTGTTTATAACTGTCAATTATCCATCAATATAAAGCTAAGTCGGTTATCCTGAAAACAAAAGCCCACTGCTCTGAAAATATGCAATCTGGAGTTTGAGTTCAGTGACTGCCTGTCTCGCTGGCTGCCAGACTCAATTATCATATTGCTCAATTTAACCATTATAAACATCTACTCCTTCTAGAAGATTATTGATGTTTTGTTACGACTCATAAACAGACACTTAATAATTCAGCAAACATTCGGCATCAATTTTAACTCTTAGAAATGTGAAACAGGCAAACAAAAACAGATGTTCTGCACCAGAATGGAAGCTTCAAAGGAGAACATGCTGGTTGAAACATTGTTGTTGAAGAAGCCCGTGTTTCAATTTAGCATGTTTCCTTAATCTCTAATGAAATAGCATGGTCATTTTATGATTTCCTACAGTACATATATTACATATTTCTCCTTTAAGTCAACAATAATCATACAAACGCAGAATCAGGCCTGGAGCCAGAGCTGACAGATTGGTCATGGACAAGATTACAATCATCACTGTCCCAGAGTCCTCACAGTCCTGTAATTTTACCACAATATTGAGACAACGTTAAGACAGTGATATTTACCTTTGCCTCAGCGATAATACCAACCCTAACCCCTGCTGCCTGTACTTTGGACAAACATATAGCTCTATAAAAAGCCATATGGTGGATATCTGACATCTCTGTTGCAGGGCCAAGAACGGTCCTCCAGGCATTCTCAGATACACCTCACACCAATGGTATGCATTCAAGACGTTCAGACGAATGCTACAGTATAGTCATCAGATCTAAACCTGGTTACACGGCAACAACACTGCAGTGAAGGCTAACTGCAAGAGCACTGTTTCAATACAATATTATGAGGAAAATGAACAACAAAAACATTAAATCACCACAGATTTCACACATTTTTGTACCAGGTATTTCAGAGAGGACTGTGGGTGGTAGCAGCACTGCTCTTCTTATGGAGAATGGTGAGAGGACGTGGGTGGTTGAACACTGTGTTAGCAGGCCAGCAGTCGACAAATGCAGAGGAGGAGGAAGACGAGGGAGAGTTGGAGGATGAAGACCATTTTCTCTGCTAGTACAGCAGGCTTGATTTTTGCTATCGCTCAATCAGATGCAACTGTACTGAACGTGAGCCAGATCTTTTCCACTCCAGGGTAGACTAAATCAAAGAATGTGTGTGGGTATCAACATAATTTATCAAGGGTATCTTATTCTACTGTATACAGCACTGCAAGTCAAGCTGTATAGTAGTAGCATGGTGTTTATGTAATGTATATAACAATAATAAGTGAATAATTGCAAGAGACAGACATAGTGTGAGAAATCAGTCACTCTATGTCTGGGTGGTGACAGAGTAGATGTGCCGGCTGCAGAAACAGGTGCTACGATCGAGTTGTGTCATGTTGCCTTGGCTGTTCAGACTCAGACTGTCTAAAGGTGAATTATTCTGAGTGTGTGTGTGGTTTCCCAGACTTGTAACATTTTCCTCTCTTTGCTATCCAACGCCCTCTAATATTCATCAAAGCTGTTTCTTTCCTCTCCTACTTTTTTACTTGTTGTTTTCTTTTCCTCCTCATATGTGACGAGTGATGCCTCAGTTACGTCTGCTTGCTTCACTTATCAGCTCGGTTTATGCCTTCCACTCTAGATTGTATAGGCTAGTCAGTGCTAAGTAGGGCTGAACAATACACCAAATTAATCTGATTTATTGATTATGTAAAATATCAAAATAAGTCAAAACATTTCTTTGTGTACAGAAACGTTACCTTTGGCCAGAAAGTAACATAGATGATAGCTGGATGATGCTTGAGCCACAACAGTCTCCTAAACTCTGATGTGAACAGTTACACTATAAGTCTGTGAAGTGGCAAAGTCTGCTTACAGAAACGTTTTTTTGCAAATCTGTATTCCCATTTAAGTTTTTTCTTTAAACAATCTCCTCAATGTTACTGAACACAGAAATACTGGACTTTCCTGTTGGCCATTGTTGTCACAGAGAAGCAGCCAGTGAGATGTGTGAACTGGAGCGGTGGCAAGTGTTGTCTTCTCTTTATTTTAAAGGCAGCACAACAGTAAAGTGATGTAATTTTCTAAACTTATCAGACTGCACTAGCTGTTCTATTATTTGCCTTTACCCACTTGTTGATATCTGATTTTGTTCATACTGCCCAACCCTATCTAGATAGTTAAGTTCCACTTCAAAGTTTTTCTGTTATGCCTGTGGGGATAATTTTATGCTGATCCAAGCTGTAGGAGACCTCTAAACTTTGAGTCATGTAACGTTGCCTATGGGAGAAAATGAAGTATGGGAGTTTTATTTTCGGAACCAGAGGCACCCGAAATAGCTCATCCCACTTTGCAACTCTACACGCGCACCTGCTACAGTTTACTGGACTGTTGTGGCTCCAGGTGGTGTTTGTGTTTGTTGACAAGGCATTATCTCTGGTTACGAGAGGTGATGCCACAGGAATCAACAAAACAGTGAGCAGATTCTGTTTCGGTTCAGCCTGTCCCTGCAGACGGGCGGCTAATGTTAGCTATCCAGCTGTCTGCAGATATCAGGCTGATGTGTTATCGAAACACAAACAGCGGGGGCAGATGAATTAGTGCACAACTTTTCTGTACCATCTGCGCTAAAAATGATTATTGAAGTGGATGTTGCTGCTCCACTGTTTAGTACAGAGAGTCCATAGCTGTATAGGGTCGGGCAGATTGTATTATTCTCGCTCAACTGTCTTACCAGTTAAGCTCTAAAAATATGTTTCATGCATGTTTTTTAATATTAAAAATGTATTATAATCATGCAGTGTCCCTAAGCTTGAAATAAGTCAAGCTGTTATTTATTGGCCATATCACCCAGCTCTAATCACTGCATGTGGAAGGTGAGCACATTTTTGCTATTTGCTATCTTTCAATTAGATGTTGAGAAACATTTCAGATGTGTTATACATGTCAGGGTTCCTAGGCGGTGTGGTGTTTATTGCACAAATGCATGTCACACTAATAACACATTTAGACCCTAACTAAAACCAATATAAATTCACTGCAACTTCTCCTCTTCAAAGGCCAGTAATGATTAAAACTGGATGCCCTGCACATGGGACTGGTTTTGATTTACAACACCACTATTAACCAGAGTTGTTCTTCAAGTATCTTAATGATCTTTGAAAATAAAGTACCACTCACTCACTCACTGACTTCTAGAGCAGTAAATCCTAGAATTGCAGTGCTTGGATCAGCTTTTTGTCTCCACTGCAAAAAAGACAGTTGCTCCAAGATCACAATGTGCCCCAAACAGCAGTGTCTGGACTACTGCAGCGTCCCATACGGTGCTCTGACACAGCACTTTGGAAAGTAGGCCAAGGTGAATAGGCACCCATTAAATGCTGTGGCTATTGTAAAGTCACAGGGTCCCCAATGAAAACTATTCTAATCAAAAGACCAGCAGCACATAAATATCATTCACTCCTTTATCACAATTAACAACAGGTTTTTGCAACTCAGTCAACACTACACAGAAATAACATAAGACCCGCAGTCAGGCTTCGACTACCTCTTTGATAATGACTGCAAATCTGCCAAAGCCTTGCTAAGTCAACGCAAATTAGCCCATCAGGCAGAAGGGAAGGGAAAATGGGGGAGGGATAGGAAAATGTTCCTTTGGGAATTCAGCTAATACCTCGGTTTTGGAGCTAGCTGTTTTTCCACAGGGTTGAAGAGCAGCTTCCTACAGGCCCAGGTCTGCTGGTTGGCAGTTAACCTGCCCAAAACAGTGCTGACAGCACAAAGCTTTGGAGGCTTAGAGACGATTCATCAGGTAGTCAAACTTTATTTCCAGATTTATGTGTTCAGGGATTTGTTAACACCCAACATTTCAAAACTAGCACCAATACAATACCCAAAAAGTACTTTTTACAATTCCTTACTTTGCTGAAGATAAATATGTTTTTTTTAACAAAGTGTTTAATCATTTCACAAAATAAACTTGTTGCGTCAACACAAAACTGCAAAACAAGAACTTATCATAAATATAACGCAGTAGTGTAATTAACAATTTATGGTTAAACTCAACAATATCTTAACAAACAATAATTACCAAGACTCTGAATATGATCAAGCATTGGTACGAGACAGTTTAATATTCAGCTCTACATTCAATATTTGGTCAGTACTAGTAACGTCACAATTTCAATATTTAATTGAAAACCAATCGAAATGAGATCTCAGTTTCAATAATTGAAATCAGAGCCAGAATAACTGATTCTACCAGTATTTTCTTTCCTCTCCAACCCTACCTACTTGTGGTGTTAGGGGTGGAGTAAATAACTGATTCTTACATTCATCACAATTCTCTCTTGAAAGATTATGATTCGATAAAGAAAAGTCAAATTTCAAACCAAATCCTTAACACTATGATGGCCTGTAACAATTTTGTAAAACCGGGCCGTACATCATGGCTGAACCAACTGGATGGTGAAACATAACAGACGTAAATATGTGCATTGTGTGTATGTTCTAGGCTACTTCTTGAGCTTTGGTGAGGATGGCTGAGCGTGAGCAACTGCAATGGATACAATCTGACTGGCACTCCCGGCTTAAAAACTTAAAATTTTGCTGCATCAAGATGCAATGATAATTGTTTTATAGTTGCATTGTAGACTTCTGTATCAGAATCAAATCGAATCATAAGGTGGCAAAAGATATCCACCCCATGTGGCGCCAACAATTCAAAATCAACACAGCATAGCTTATCAGCTGTTCACACTCATTTGTTTTTCAGTTAGTTGTGACTTCTGTTGACAACTGGAGTTGACGGATATCTTGGCCATTTCATAATTTTTGTGGTTATTTATGGTATAAGTAATAATGCTTTGTTTTATATTTTATTATCTGTTTTCTGTTTTTTTAATGCAGTTGTTAATATTTCAAAGGACTGCAGTTTACTTAAGCAGAGAGGGCATTTTTTGTTGCTTTCTCTTTAAAGCTGAGAAAAAGCACAGAGGAGAGAGCACTAAGCTGATTAGGTGCTGAGGTTGGAGGTAGGCCAGTCCATGGCTGCTTGAATTGGGAATTTTGGGCCAGGTCCTGAGGAAGCTGGAGTGGGTTATTAAAGAGCGAGTGGCTCACCCAACAACAATTAGCAACAAGCCAACATACTTAAGTTGCAGGTGATGTGGGTTTTACGAAAAAGATGCGCAGATGAAATAAGCCCTGTAATGGTCCTGAGAGCTTCAATTGGGAAACATTTCCCCCTGCATATCAAGTATTTCTATCTAAATATGTTTACCATGACTTATATGTTACCCTTGCTTTGTTTTTCACATGAAACATCCCCCGACCCAAAGCCAAGGCTGCACTTTCTTTTTCTTTTTCTTGGCTGCAGAGCCCTGACCTTAACAGGTGGTTGGGCTGGCAGGTTGCCAAGTTGAGGTGAAAGATTAAAGGTCATCCAACACACCTGCACCTGTTGCACCTCTGAAAGACATTCAGCTGCAGCTGTGGCTGCTGCAGGCCACCACAAGGCAGCAGTCTATTAGCCACCCAGTCCTGAGCCAGTTTACAACTGGACTGCATCCAACTGAGACGTCTTACTGTAGTGACGTAACTAATCAACTCTGTCCTCCGTCTGCACAACCTAAAAACCACACAGAGTTGAGTTATAGCTTAAGAACAGGAAGTGTGTAGGCAAATCTGAATTTACATGACAAACATTACATCAGTATACTGGTGTATTACAGTGGTGTGTATCTTTGGGTAATTCACAATAGCAGTTTTCACTTTCTAAATTGGAAATGCCTCTCAGTGTCCCTACACCCCCACCATCACATGTCCAGACACCTACCCACCTACCCCACTGTTTTATTAGTGCCTGTCTCAGAGCTAGCTAACCCCTCACCCTGATGCTTTAAATGAAACCTTTTGTCAGTGTCCTACTCTAGTGTTTAGAACAAACTGAGCGAGCAGTCCGTCAGGCCGTGTTTGGCTTTATAGACAAGGAAGGGTTTGGGGGGAGAGAAGTTACACAATACTGCTGGCTGCTCTCTCCAACACAAATGATTTATTGGCCAGTGAGAACTGGAATGAAAGACAGAGATACGAGAGAGTGGCAGAATAAGAGAAAGTGAGGAGGTAAAAGGAAGGGAAAGTGAATCGAGACTGAGTAATGGGAAAGTAAAAGTGAGGACCCATGCAAGGGAGAGTGGACACTGGTTTAGCCAAAGCCTCCTGGAGCCGGCCTTTCTCTGGATAATGAATAGCTGGAAATCATTAAAAAGAACAAGAAAATGAAGGAGGGTACAAAGAGAAGGATGGTAAAAAGACATCCTGAAAAAGAGCCTTTTAAGGACGCCTCACCATGGCGCAACAGTGGACCGCCATCAAGCATTTGGCTCAGTCCAAGATTGCAATCATATTCACCAAGAAACAATCAAATGAATCCAAGTTCACCATCAAGTAGAAGGCCACAGCAAAAGAAAACCGATACCTTATGAGAAACCATTTGCTATAAGCAATATAGTACTGTTTTACTCAAGGTGCTGATAGACCTAGTGCCCTGTGTTAAATGATCCTGTCCACAGGTTCATGCAACAGTGAGCACTAATATAATAATAGACCAGAGGGTTGAACAGAAGGACTGTCTCACTTGCTTACAGCCTACATTAGCTGAAGCTTAAGTAGAGCCTCAACCAGAGGCCATGTGAAAAAGTTTCATTTTCAAATATTAAGAGAAGACAAAAGCCTACTTATCGAGGTGAGATGTTTTCCAAAGTGCCTTGGATTTTGGTCTGACTTGCACCAATTTGTCTATGCATTTCCAGGTCAATACATGTCAATAGGAGCACTTTCTGCTCATCCAATCAAAGTGGAACAGCTTAGTCCCCCTTTCTGTGTGTTCTGAGTGTGCATACTGGAGAACAATGCTGTTTTATTGACTGTAATTTGAATTTAATAAGTGTAATTTGACAGCCATTATTTTTAGACTCATTAAGCCTTTTGGCTCTGGAAACACACACACACACACACACACACACACACACACACAACACAACAACAAATGGGGAAAGCGAGTCGGTGAGGGGGAGGTCAGTGAGAAAGCATGAAAATGCCTCCCTGTCCTTCACATTTGATCCTTGAGAGCTTAGAACACGCACAAAACCACAATTAAGTTTAGTTTCAAATCAGCTGGGATCATGTTTCCTGGCAGTCATGCCTGTCTGTATGTACACCAATGAAAGTAACAGCTTTAAATTACACTTTTAAACACAATGAAAGTGACCAAAGTGGTGCCATGTAGAACAGTGGCTCAAGCTCAGGAGTTTAATGTTAAAAGACCTGGCCTTGAGCCAGACAGTTACTGTACTTCTGACTATGAAAGAATTCAAAGAGTGAACAAGTGGAGGAGATAAGATTTTTATCTCAAGCCACATCCGGGATGATGTGATGACTAAAGCCAAGGCAAAACTAAAGAGCACAGATAACAGGACACTGGAAAGCCAGGCAAAAAGGCCAGCAGAGAGCCAGACTGGTCATTTATCGAGTGAAAATACAACCTGACCCATCTTACACAAGACCTTTCAGTGTATTCAGCTTAATCATATTCTCCTGGTAATAGTAAACTAAAGTCTCCTCAGAAAGCAAAGCACTCAGTTGAAAGTGAACGCATACTGTGTTATCAGGAGGACAGGCAAGGCCCTTGATTAGCGATCAATATGAGCTGGTGGATAAGAACCTCTGCCTTAGCAGGGATGTACACTCACTTCACAGACTACCAAATTGCTTCTGGTCTGATTCTTCTTGAAGTTTGTTGTGTCAGGTCGATCATCCCTCATGGGATCAAACTGAGAGTAAGGAGGACTCCATGGCTTGGATCTGACAGGGAGATTTAGGCTGAAATACACTGTGCTTGGTCAGGGTAGAAGACCTTGCCAAGTTGCCTTGACAGATAGAAAGAACAACTAAATATAGTCCTGTCTTAAGTTACAAGGCTACAAATGATAAGTCACCATGTTTTCTAATGATACGATGACACTTTTCCTGATAAAAACTTTATAAGAAAGCAGTGGGTGTGGTGCAGTATCTTTAAAACCTGTGCTCCCACGAAATGACATGTTCACACTGGATCTTGTGCTCATGAGGTGGCCTCATGCGTCACTGTACAGAGAATCAGCCCAGAGAACCGTCTAAAAAGCATTGCCAATCATTTTATTTTCAATGCACTGCAGTCCTCGTCACTGCCAAATCCTTTAGTGGCCTGAGGAGGGTGTTAACTGCCACCCTGGTAGGCAGCAGGAGGGTGCAACCTTCTCTCTTCAATCTGTCTTACATACTACCTCTTAAGCTTTTGTATTCTGATATAGTTTTAATGTATGCTAGGAAAAAGATGCAAATAATAAACCTGTGGAATTTCAGAGTCAATTAGAACAAGAGTTTGCTCAACCAAAAAATTTTTCAAGAACTGTGCTCATAGATGGGAAAGGCTAGTGAGGGTTCCTGATTTGTTGCTGCACTTTTGACATTTGGTTGGTTGTGGTACCTGCACAGCAGTTGCTAAAACTGGCGGTGATAATGCCTGGCACTTTGCACACTTGCACTCAAGTTCGATGCGTTCAGTTTCTCTTGACCAACAGTGGACATGACAATGACAAGAGCAGCAGTGCACAGGGAATTGGGAATTCCGAACTGGCCTAAAACTGTGAGTTTGTGTCTACAAAAATTTCCCATTTCTGTCAAATGAAAACAAAAACAACAGAATGTTCTTTATAAATACACTATATTGGGCGTCTGTTTTGGGATGTGGGGTTGCCATTACTTTGAGTGGCAGTTACAGTGTTGTAGACCCTGATGATTACAAGCTGTATGAATGGCTGTTCCCATGGTTTTGTGGCTTTGTGCAATGGGAACAGTGACCCCACTGTAATCCATGGCTGTTTACATTCCAGCAGATCAGTTCCTACTGGAACCATGGGGAAGGAAGGGCAGGGGTTAAAGAAGACTCTCACGCACCATATCTCTACAAAACCAACACACGCCTCACCCAGGACCCACACTTAGTAAACAATCCACAAAGATCCAATATGGAAGGCTTACATTGGATGAGCTGTGACCAACATGTCATTTGTTCTTTACCCTTTTCCTTATAAATCATCTGCATCTCGTCCCAGTCTGCTTTCCAGTCCCAAACCATCTTGTACTGTAACACAAACTTTGTACTCCAAACAGTCTTTACTTCCCTCTCCACTCTGTTTCCCATGGCTTGCAGTGAGTGCAAGACTGGAGCTCCCCTTATAAGTATCCCTAATTTGATGGGGTGGGGTGGTCAGCCTCCACTTATTCCCTGCATAGAGTGCCTGAAGGCAACAACACAGCTTAGGAGCCCTGCCCACTCATCCATCCCCTGGAAAGCTCTCCTCATTCCCAAACCAACACAAGACAAAAGCTCCTCAAAATTGGTTAAAAATAGCCCTCAATTTCAAAGTTTCAAAGGGCTAGAAAAGGGAGAGGGTTTATGCATGTTTCAGCATGTCAAAAGGTCTTACAAGTCTGAGGGCAAACACTTGCTGAGGTTGTATATGCTCACGTCTGGAAGATTCAGGATAGAGGCAGCAGAATGGTGTGCCTCAAGTTAAAAGAATGCACAAACGTGTGGGAAATGGAAGGAAGTTTGTCAGAACTCTCTCAGTTCTTGGACAGTGCTATGGGGCAGGGGTCCACTATTTGAATTCCAGTAAACACAGGAAATTAATTGAGCTACGACGAAATGAGAATGACTTCAGCAACTGAAACGTCATGAGAACATCATGTTCTCCTTGGAATAACAGGGGATATGGCTGTGAAACAGACAGTCAACTGCAGTCAATGCAGTCTAAAGGCAGATGCAATTTAAGCGTCTCTGAATTGGCCTTTTGTGTAATGCAACTCAATAGGTAGCCTCATTCTATTTGCAGGTATACTGTGCTCGTTCAGTCTGAACTGAAATACATTAAGAGGTAAGCATGAGAACACAAAGTACTCTATCTTTTCCAAGCACCTGCACCGGCCACCTAATAAGTAAGGAAATGTTGTACACAATCAACCATCAACAGTTAAGAGTTTGAATGAAAAAGCCTTCTTTTTGTTCTGTTGAAACGGCTAGCAGAATTCTTACTTACGCATATTGCGTGTTTCCTGTAAAAGACAGGCAGCTAGGGAGGGACTTGTCATGGACACTGATTGGTGTTTACAGTAGCCAACAGCGCTGACTGTGTGTTATACCCCCTACAATGCAGCTATTAGCTGACTGTCCCTGGACTTAGAGCTCCCAATGAACGGGACAGGGACCGAAAATCACCTCTGAGAACAACAGAGGCCAGTTTGATGAGGGGAATACAGTACCGAAGTGATTTTCTTGCCAGGTTTGGCTCCTGGAACCCAGGGGATGAGTCATAGCTAACAAGTTGAACAGAAGTTAGCAGTTAGCTAAGTTACTTAAGCAATAAGTAAAGCCATCCATCCATCAGGAAACTACATAATTAACCTCAGTACTGTATTTCCTGTTCGTCTCGGAGGCTGTGTTCAGTCCCGGACCAGCCATGTTCACTATGAGGTTGTTGAGCCCGCTCCATCAGGAAAGCTATGTAATTAAGTCACTAAGAGTCAAAGCTGAGCATCTAGTTATAAGTTAGTATAAAGTTGTGCTTTACAGTGAGGTCCACCCTCCAGGAACACCCAGGTGCATGGATGTATTCTGTTACATCCCCGCCTAAGTGAGAAAGTGTTTCATTGGACAAAAATTTAGTGTATGCCTCCACATGCAGGATGAGTCATCAACATTTTTTAATCGTTTTCTAGGAAATAAACTCTGAAATACCATCAAGAATACCAACAAAACATTTTGTCATTCTTGGGCCTGATACTGGCATATAGGTTATCACATTTGTGCAGCACATATGTGACAATGTGACTTCATGTGAACTTTAATCTAAGGATGTAAAAAAAAACTGGGGTTGTGATTCAGCGTGAGCTCAGAGGCCACAACAGCGACTGAGACATTGCAAAGAAAAAAAAATATTCAGCCTAGATCACATGATGAGGGGTGTGTCTGTGTGTGTGTGTATGTGTGTGTGTGTGTGTGTGTCAGTAAGAACAGGTTAGAATTAGGTCAATGCAAGGTTAAGAGGAGCTAGGTGTTGTGTGGGGTATTTAGGACCGCATAGCGAAGCAGTTATTATAGTGTGGGTGTTGATCATTTTAACTCGTAATGATGTCACCAAAGTGGCTTTGTGGAGCTGGAGAGTTCTTTACACCCACATAACTGCCCTCACCACAAGGTGATAATGGATTTTTTGTGTGTATGTGTGTTTCTCACATCACTTAAACAACTTGAACAGCTTAATCACACAGTTTTCTATGGGTGGCCTCTGTTCATGTTGCTTATTTTGCTTTTCTTTACCTCTAACTGATTAGACCACTTTCTATCAGCAGTGTTAAGTCAGTTTAAAACTCAGGTTTCTCCAACCATACAACACCTGTTCCTGACATGGCCTCTGCAGTCAAGCACCCTCGGTACCAGGTGCATTCACTCACACACACGCAGAAACGTGCAGCTCAGCACAAACTATAAGTCTATCCAATCTAGCCTTGCACATTTGTTTCAATGCTGTGTCTGATGTTTTTTCTCCAACTACTGTAGAAAGGCTTGCTCACCGTATGACTGAGCCTAGAGACAGCTTCAGCCCACACACTCGTGCTCTGATTCCAGAGTGTTCTGTCCTGTATCCATACAGTAAGGACAGAGACAGCCAGGGCTCTCCACAAAACAGAGAATAACTGTCCCATGTTACACATGCCATGGTCAACTGTTGCTGGACAAAGGGACAAAACATGTTGCCTAGGCAACGCTCCCAGAAATAACTGCGTTGGGTTGCTCTGGGAAAATCTAGCTTGTGCATTCAGCAAATACTGGAGACTGCATTGACTGTGAATGTATCTTATTTCCATATTTACAGCTAACAAACTGTACTGTGCTAAAACGCAGTTTATTAACTTGGACACAACTTATTTCACTGGGTTTCTGCAGGTTTCAACAAGTTGAATTTAAGACTTTTTAAGACCCTTTTAAGACCATTGCGATTGTAATCGCATTGTAAACCATTTCACACCCATACAAGCAAAAAAGTACATGCACAGTTTGGATCAGTGTTTATTGCTTCCCAAAAACAAATTTAAAAGCAAGACTGAAGTTAAATCAATCTTTATAAAAGTAATCTCAGAATTCAATTTTTAAGACCTGCATTTTTAAGAAATTGCATTTAAGACATTTTAAAGCCCAAGATTTAGATTATTGGTTTTAAGATTTTTAAAGGACCTGCAGAAATCCCGATTTAAATTTTCTTCTTTGGTAGTCTATGCCAAGACCAATCCTGCACTAACACATTAGCCTTGCAGGCTAACATATTCAGCCATTCACCTTCTCCATCCTTCCAGTCAGAACACATTTTCTCTTTATCTTGTTCTTACTGCAGCTATATTTTCTTCTTTCTACCACTTGTCTCTTGCACATAATGGTTCTTCAAAGCCACCACTGCTCTTAGCAGAAAATGATGGCAGTGGTGTGCAGTGTTGGGTGTTCACCGTAGGTGGGCAACCCCAAATCGATGGCTCTCCCAGGCCTTTGCTAACCCATTCCTTTCCCCCAGAGCCGTGCCACATCCTGAAGGTTGGGACCGCAGCCCATCTGGGTTTGGTTAGAGCCAAAGACACAAGAGCCATAAAACTAGGCCGAGAGGAAAACAGAGGGGCACCTCCTCATCTACAACCCCAACCAGTGCTCTCAGATGGGGGCTCTGATGTGGTCTGGAGCAACGTTATACTGGCGAAAGCTGGCAGTCTTTAGATTTGACCTGATGTCATTCACAACACATTATTTAAACTGATCTCAATGTCAGTTTCTCTCTTATATTTAATGTAGATTGTTGCCATCTGAAGCATTTTGCACTAGGGATGGAACAGTACACAAAATTCACAGGTCGGTATGTACCTTAGACTGAGTATGGTCACATATCCACAGAGATACACACTCCTATAACATTAGTTATTGCTTTGGTCGGACTCTGCAGAGAGTGGCTGCCTGAACACTGTGCAGAAAAGAATTTGCCCTCCACTCTGTTTTGTCACATTCTGCTAATTGACACACTTGGGTGATGCCATCATGAATGATGTGTTTGAAGAGTTGTCACAGACAAACCCAACTTCAAATGAACAATGTCAGCACACAGTTTGATACTAAGCCTCTTCCAGTTTTCACTGTAACTAAACTGGAGCAGCGACATAACATGAGCTTGACTAACCAGCTTATTCCAACTAGCATGCTATAGTTGATGCACAACAACTGGTGCTCTGCCAAAATGTCCTGGGTAAACCTCGCACTCTAGAATTTCTGTTCCATGTGCATGTGTAGTAAATGGACAATTTTTACAGAAAGTTGTATACCAATCTGAACATCCTGGAGCGAACATTTTGGGACGTACGCACGTAAAGTTCTACCCCTATTTTGCACTGTATATTTTAATTGTATTTAATAGGGATGTCACAATTTCCAAATTAAATTGAAAATTGGTTGAAATGCACAAAATTGAATCAAAATCAAAAGCAGAATTGCAGTCCTTCCTGTATTTTTTTTCTCTGCATCTGGCACATGTTGGAAAACAACACTTCAAAGACGACACAGCATAGCAATGTAAATGACAGTTGTCAGTTGACTCTTACACATCAAGACCCAATAGTTTAGGCTTAACAAAATCTTAGGCATCAGTACTAAAAAAAAGTTTAAATCAAAAAATCGAATTGAATTGTGATCTTAAAATTGAATAGTGGATTTGGAAAATCGTGACACTGCTAGTATGTAATACGCATATAATACTGTATATAGCTGTGTTTAAAAGTTCAAATCCATACCCATCATCTAGTACAGGCAATTAATCTATCTATTGCACATCAATGGTGCAATCAAGTTCAGATTACTATTTTGGCATAACAACAATCACTAAAAATTAAACATTGCAGTGATGGCAAAGCTGAGACCACTTTAGAAAAAAAGGCTAACCAATAACAGCTAGTAAACCAACAACTTAGCCTTGATCACTGGCAAGAATTAAACCAAGTCACACACTCAAACTCCTCTGGTGTTATTCATTATTTTAGCTTCACATAGGCCTTGTGTTTCTGCACAAAATACACATTTACCTTAACAGTCCATAACAGTGAAAAACACCCTCCCTGATGTTCACTGTTGAACAGTCCAGATATTAATTTTACCTTGCAGTCCAAAAAGAGTGCCAGATATGGCAATTAGCCAAGTAGTACAGCTGATGATTCAACACAAAACAATTATTCTAATGCACTTGGTGCGACAAGTAGCTTCTATATTTAGTGTCACTTGATATTTCCAGCTCCAAACCCTTGCTACCCCCCCTCATCTTTTGATCCTGCATTCAGAGAGAGATGAAAAGATGAAGAGTGACATCCAGAGAGACCGATGAATGGAAGGAGGACGTCCGCCTCTTTCCATTGTCCCTTCCAGTAAACACCTCATCCGTCCCTCTTCTGGTGTCATCATTCTCCGCCAATGCTTCACAAACACAATTTATTGGCTCTAGTTTGAAGAAGACATCAAGGCTGGTACAGTATTTTTTGCTGTGTTTGGTAAAATAAATTCTCGGTTTAAAAAAAAAACAACAAAGGACTTGCCATTCAACACCATATTTCTATCAGGGGAATAAAATGACCCCAAAGGGCACAGCAAAGAAAATAAATCTACACAGTATTGTGGGTCCTGCTGCTTCTATTACATAATCCCTCTCAGCATCTCTCTGCTCTGCCAGAGAATGCCACATACAGTATGAAAGGGGTCAAAAGCAACAAAGCAAGTGCTGTTTCAACTACTTCTGCTTTCACCTCATTTCAAAGCACATCCCACGTTTAGAAAAAACTGTTGAGCGCTGCTTTGGGTCAATCAATATTCAGCGAGGCCACATGCTGCAGTGTAATGCAGTCATAACAGAACCGATAACTATACAGTATTCAAATAAGTGACCTACAAAAATATGAACTCAGAAGGAAAGATAATCAGTCTACACATTAATTTTATAATGATGGTATAAATAGTCAATTACTAATGCCAGTAAAGATAACTAAAGACATTAGCCTTTCTGGCATTGAGTTGGTTTTTCCAGTTTTTCTCTCAGAACAGGATGTCACCATGGGGCTCTTGCATAATAAGTGTGTTAGCCAGTTAAACAAACACACACACAGCTTGGCACATGACTTTTAGCATCAACACCATGTGATGTCACTTCATCCCTTTTGACACCACTGTGCTAGTTGGCTTAGTGGTTAACACGTCCAACAAATACTCTGTTGTATGCAAGAGAGCAATGGTGTTAACAGTGTGGTAGTGGGTCAAAAAAAAAACACCCTCCAGCTATTCTTTGGACAAACAACAAAATGCTAGTCACAAAAATAATAATTCATCCTTAACTACCAAACTTTTCCAATGTTTAATGTCTGTAAATGAGTTCTTCTCCTTTTTCATGCAGCGTTGTCATGTGAAAAGCTGTCACTGAGAGCAAGAAATTTTCTGAACCAAAAGCAACAGCCATAAAATCAGCCTTTCAGCCAAAGTCAAAATTAAATAACTAGCCACTTAACTGTCATGGGATTGATTATATGGGAAATCAATCAACAGTGAAAGCTAATGTAAATGATCAAATACATGGTTTGACAGTAATCATGGCCACAAAAAATTACTCTGTGGCGTGGGTGGCCACCAAGTTTTATCCCATACTGCAGCCTTCGCAAACAAAATGTTACAGTTCCACAAACATCTCGATTCCTTTGCACCTTTTGAAAGACCAATAGAAGGGTAAGTGGGATGTATGACATTACTACGTCAAATATGCCAAATAAGGCTATGTAAATGGATAGTGTGTACAGATATATAGAATTTTTATTTGCTCA
Source organism: Lutjanus argentimaculatus (assembly GCA_034769285.1). Classification (NCBI taxonomy): domain Eukaryota; kingdom Metazoa; phylum Chordata; class Actinopteri; order Lutjaniformes; family Lutjanidae; genus Lutjanus; species Lutjanus argentimaculatus. Next base: position 17,706,876 of record JAWZSL010000016.1, on the reverse strand, counting down.
AACAGATCACGACACCAGCTAGTTTGATTCAAGGCCATTATTCAAATATCAGCCTTTATTTTAGAATTTATTATATTTAGAATATTTACTCGGAGCAAAGAAAAATCAGCATGTGACAAAAGGAAAGCTTTCACTCACCATTTCGTCCAGAGCATACCGAAGTAAGCCATGCTCGTAAAGGATGAAGAACCTCCTTTGCCATTTCTGCATAAACAAAAAAAAAGAAATTCTTGAATTACTGACGTGGTCATATGATAGGTATCAGGATCAAATCCAGCAGTAACCCACACCAGCAGTTTATTAAGGATAAAGAAACGTGAAAATGTGCAAATATTTAGCACAGGGTTTGAAAGCTGTTATGCATTTGTTAAACTGCCAATTTTACCCTGGCATTTTAACAAATGCTGCTAGAAGTATGGGCAGATTTTTATAAAGCCAGAAATTCTTTATTGGATCTGTAAATGTTCCAATTAAAATCCTGAACCTTACATGATATACATGGCAGGGCGTAGTGTAAGACTTGGCCACAACAATGGGCCACACACACACACATACAAACAGCAAATACACAAGAGGAAGCATGCCTTTGGGAAACAGTTGTCATGCAGTGGCAACACAGTTCTTGGCAGACTTTCAGCATCACAAGGTTTTCAAGTTAGCTGAAAAATATTTTATTGTCATGCATCAGTTCAAAAATCAATCATCCAGTTTTCAGTTTGTTTTTCTCTTAACTGTATCAGATAAACAAGACAATAGACAGAATACTGATAAGAAAACACCTGTTTTGTTTTGTTTTTGTTTTTGTTTTTTTTTTGCTCCAGCTAAATGTGGGCGTAGTGATAACAAAAACTATGTAGGTGAACCCTTTCAAAGCAGTACACAATATTACACTTCTGCTAGCACTAACCATGCCCAGATCTGCCCTATAGGACATAAATGTGCATGCATATATATTAGGGATATCACAGTGTCAACAGCAAAAATCAATCAAAATAAGATTTCACTTTTAATAATCAAAATCAAAGGAAGGATCTGTGATTCTCCAGTATTTTTTTTTCTCTCCACCCCCGCATTCTTGTGGGCGTCAGGCGCGTGTCTGAAGGAAAACAACAACACTTAAGAGATGACACAGCGTAGCTTATTGGTAATGTTGGTCTGCAGCTGCACTTTTCACTGCCAGAGTCAGAGATGTATCCTATTGACCCCTCATAAGTCCCACCCATTTTGGCTCTGTGCTCCAATACCAGTTGAGCAAACTTGGTAACTCTTGCTAACTGCTAACTTGCTACCTAATGATTGATGTAGATTAGCTAATTTACGGTGTGAATATATCATCTTTTATTCATCATCAAAATGTAGTTGTCTTTTCAAGATAGACGAGCCAAGCACATAGCATATCTAAGTACAGGAAACAGGCGGGGAGAAAATTGACTGAGATAACAAACTGTAAACTGTAAGTGGAGCACAGAGTGAAAAGGGGTGGGACTTAAGGAGAGTCAATTCTTTGATTTACCCTTGCTGTCCATTGTCACTATGGTTATCTAGCAGCTAGCTCATTGTTTCCACTGGTAACATTTATCCGTGATAAGTAGCGTTTCACCCTATTATTATTATTACATGCTTATCAAGCCTGACTTGACTTAACTACCCCTTATAATCTGAAGCACTTTTCTGCTAACTGTAGCAACCTGCTGGCACCGGGAGTTTGAAATAAAAACTTGAAAATGTAAATAACATTTGTCATAGCATAAAACCAATTATCTGTTGATGTTTACAAATCAAGACTCAATAGTCTAACAGGGGAATAAATGTCAGTGTTTTTAAAAAAAAAAAAGAAAATCAAATAGTGACTTTAGTATTGACATGCCAAATTACATTATGGACTTGGAGAATTATGACACCATTAATATAATAAATGCACAAAATCTTGAACTAATATCTGACAGTATCATGTCAAACACACAAAGCACAATGTTAATGGACCTCAGCATACTGAGGAGGATAAACCCTATTGTATTTCTCAAACTACAAGGTCAAATTGAACACATAATGGAATCCTTTTAACTCCTAGTTAAAACGGCATTTCTGCCAATATTTGTGCAATTGATATGGAGACAGTTTCCACTGATCTCCTTCCTCATTGGCTTGACGAGCTCTTCACAGTCCTCTTCCTTTCTTAATGCACCGTTTTGTCTCAGTGTTAAATATCCTGGGCTCCGATTCCATCTGAGCCCAATCCATGAAATATTGATACTGGTGCTTTGTAACCTACAGTAAAAGACATTGGGAGGTCTCAACAGGGGGGCTGATAAGCTCCACAGGTGATGTTAAAAGGACATTGCAGTCTTATTCAATAAAAGACGCCATTAAAAAAGTGATATGTGATATGCGGCTTAAAGGCGGTTTCTCAAGATCAATTCTGCAGGGTTGTTGATAGACAGGGTATAGAGCCACAGACCCACAACCTGTCGGACAAAAGTGGTCCTAAAACATGACTCATCCAACATGTCAGCTCTTTCCCTCTGTTATTAGCTCACTGGTCAGTCAAAACCTGACCAACCTGCTTACCTCAGCACTACATACAGACCAGCAATTATACCCTCACAGTGAAAAGCTGATTGTAAGAATAGGCAGAACACATCAGTGATTATGTCAAAGCAGCAGCAGACTGTTGACAGTAGTTTGAGTTGAAGGACCCAGAGGTGCTTTTCCCCAAAAACCCATATGGAAGCCATCAGTGTGGCTGTGAGAACTGGGACTTTTCCTTCTCCTCCCCCACATTCTCTTGACTCCTTCTTTGGGATGCACCACCACAGTATAATCTGGGAGCTGATAAAGGAAACGGTGCAACAGAGCAAGGCTCCCATTACATGATGCTAGGGGGAGCAGGATTCATGAAATAAAAGTCAATATTAGGCTCATTATTGCCTTTTCTTCTGATACAGGGCCAAGCCTCCCACAGGAAGCTGCTGAATCCATGAAACAGCGACAGGAGCCACAACAATAAGACCTCCTGTTTGTCAGATGTCAAATGAGGGCCAGAATGGATAACAGAATTAATGGACGGGCTATACACGCCAAGTGCCTTTTTTCAACTTAGCCAGCACCATTGGAGCTGCTCTAATATACTAAAACAGGGCTGGAATTTCATCATTTTAGGGGCAAGGTCACTTGGCCTTTGGTGTTGTTATGTGTTCTAAGGGCACAAAGGCCAAATGCCAAGGCAGCAAGACCATCAAATAAAACAATGACTTTAAATCCATGGAAATAAAGAATTTGTTAAAGCTTAGCACAGGGACACCTAAAATCAGTTAGAGGCTAGTCTATATAATAACATCAAACCAAATACTGTGTGATGTATAATGAGTTAGTATCTTCCACGACTTCCATGATTTTCTTTTTTCATGACGTTGGCGGTAATGGGCTTCCATAGAGAGAGAGCACATGGCCGGCAGCGCAATGAAAGTACAGACGTTTCATAGAGAAGACAAGCGTACATAACACAGATCTAGTTGATTTTCACTGTTAACAGAGTGTCCAGTCTGCAATGTAAACCACAGAAATGCAGAGTAACATCAGGATTCATGGTCAAAGAAAGTTTGTATCACGTCAGTCCTAATCCTAATCCAAATCTACAGAATCTCCACAAAAGATGCTCGGGTCTGAAAACCGTAATGACAGTGAAGAGGCAGAGGAGAAAACTGCTAAATCAGCTTGGGCAGTGTGGGTGGGACATGAAGGTCACTATGGTTACAGGGCATATAATTTTTTTTTAGGCCAAACTTCCAGGGCACGGCCACCATGGCTGTCGTGGCCACCATGAAATTTCCGCACTGTACTAAACTTAATGCATCTCACACTAATAGCTGTTTATCACAAAATCCTAAGTCGAGCAACAACAATTAGTCGACCGAAGGAAAATTAGTTGCCAAGTATTTTGATGTTTTATTATTGTTTCAGAAAGTTTCGAGTAAAATGTCAAACATCTGCTGGCTCCAGCTTCTTAAATTACAAGGATTTGCTGCTGTTCTTTGTCATTTATAAAGGCAAATGAAGAGTCTTTGGGTGGTGAACTGTTGGTTTGACAAAAAAAAAGATTATTTTGAAGACTTCACTTTTGACTGTGGGAAATTGTGATGACATTTTATAGACTAAATGATTAATTGTGAAAATAACTGGCAGTTTAATTGCTGGTGAACATAATTCTTAGTTGCAGTACTAAATACCGCACATCTTGGCATGAGCAGAAGCTACAGTCAACGGGTCAAATACAGTTGTTCCCTTTAGGGATTATCATTTTGTTTTCATGAAACTCCAGCAAAAGTCCCTTCTTTAAAAGGAAGTTAGAGAGATGTGAAAAGAAAAAAAAGTTCCCTATTCTGTATATAATCAAATTCAAGTCAGCAAAGGAACCACTTACCCGTGATCTGTGTAAAGGATTGTCAAAATTTGTTCCCTCTGGTGCCAGCAGCAACCATCCACCATATATGGGTTTTGCCTGGTGAGGAGAAAACACAATTACAGTGTTGAAAGCAAACAGTAAAGCAGGCACATCAGCATATCGATCATCAGATCAATTATGCATATTTTAATCTACTACAGATATAACTGGAGGCTAGTCCCTAGTTTAGGCTACAAATGGTGACCCATTATCAAACTGTATGTGGCACTGACACACACACTTTTTAGTTTAACTCCAGAAAGGTGTGTATTAGTCACTAGCTGCTTTGAGTTGACTGCAGGCTACATTCTCCAGCTGGCTGTATCCCAGAGCACCATGCTGTCCTGGAAAAAAAAAAAAAAAGAAGAAAGGCTAACACACATGATTTTCCCTCTGATCCTCTAAGTGGGTGGACTGGTGGGTGGAGGGGGCAGCGAGAGGCAGAAGTTAGCAAGAAAAACAGTGGATGAGAAACAGGAGAGAGCCGCAGAGCCTGGGAGCTTTAGTGGCTACAGATTTGCAATTCAAACTTGAGAAATGCAAGTTGGCCTGGCAATCGTTCTTAAATAGTTCTGGTACGAATTTGAACAGTAGCCATACTAGTAGTCAGCATTTGTTTGCTGAGCCAAAGAAGTCCTGCATAACCACTGCAGGGTTGTGTGCACAGGAGCACAAATTTCACTAAATATATTTACACTGAAATCTCACCTACACCTAAAGAGCTTAACAAATTAAGTGCCTTACGTAATTCAACTGCACTCCCAAGTCTATGGCACAGTAGCCTGTGACTCAAGTCGGAAAAGCTCTGACATTTACAGTGGCCTGGCACCTCTGTGTCCCTCTATCAGTGGTTTTGATTACAGTCATAACTTCATCCCATGTAAAGCCAAGCATAATCCAGCATAAAATCCTCTTTCGCTTTGATTACAGGAGGTGCAGCACATTTCTCAGCTCAGTGACTCTGTAAACAAAATGACATAACGGGAATTTTCAATCATAAGCCCGTAACCATAACCTTGGATAGGCAAGAGTTTGTGCAGACTTGCAGGAGAGGAACATCCAACTTTTGAAAGACAACCTGAGAGGCGACAGCGCACAGGAACAGCACCTTGCAGATGTTATTTGATAAAGAGACTGCAGGAAAAGGGCAGGACGGTAAGTGTTGAGAGAATCACACTAATGCTGGGACATTAGCTTCCTCCTTGCCTGTGAAAATTGAGTCTACAGCACAAGGAGGAACACTGAGACTGAGAGCAGTTTAGAAAAACGTCCCATCTCTCCTCACATGACCTGACAGCAGCCTGAACGGCAATCCTCCTGAGAGAGGGAAATAAACGAGATGAATCTAGGTCATTTTTCACCCTTCAGTAGTTAAACGCAGTCATTTGAGCGTATTTGTGTGTGTTCATTTCAAAACAGTCCCTGACCTCTTTTTGCCCCCCATCATAAATGACTATGTGATACCTCAACGACTGCGTCAGCCTTTGAGTGGTAGTTAGTGGGGCAGCAAAAGAAATGACAAAAGTTCTTCAGTATCTTCTTGTAGTTGGACTTTTAGCCAATGAACAACATGGCCAGCCTGTCCAGGGCCTTCTGACAGCAGATGATAACCTTTAACTGGGTGCAGTCATGAAAGGATAAGGTTGATAGCCAATGGGTGAGAAATTCCACTGACAAATGACCCCAAGACTATTTCCATTCCCACAGAGAAGCCATCGGTCATGATGGGGAAAAATGTGAACCAAGTTAGTCCTCACTCAACCACGCTGAAGACAATACCAACGATCCCTGTCAGTCACAGAAGTGTCATTCATATAAACTGTCAACCTGGACACAGCTGACTCTTAACCTGTCCCGTTAAACAGCTTACCAAAAGGAATGATCACGATACAGGCCAACCGAGTTCAGTGTGACCTGATGCCACCATTCACTACCTGCCAATATCAACAACACAGTCCAGCAGGGACTGTTAGTGGAGAGTCTTCTTTGGTGGTGCATACATTAATGGAAAAGAACTTGAGCTGCAAAAACTAATCAATTAGTTGCCAGGTACTAGTTAATCACCAACTATCTTGATAATCGATTACTCAGTTTGGATAATTTATTATAATCACATTACTCTGATTCCAGCTGCTTCAATGTGTGTATTTTCTGGGTTTGTTAATTGTCTATGACAGTAAACTGAATATGTTTAGATATGAGACATTTGAGAACATTTTTCACTATTTTCTGACATTTTATGCACAAAACAACTAACCGATTAATCTAGAAGAAAATGATCAACATTGATGAACAATAAAAAATAATTGTTAGCTGCAGCCTCCAAAACAACGTGATTTTGACAGCCTCCCACTCTCATACATCATAAGTGCCTTCAGGAGAGAACTTGCTGGCTAATTTGGGAATAAAGGAGACAACAGTGTGGCAAACAATTAGGCAAAACGCCAAAAGGACAGGACATCAGCAACTTTTAAAACAAAATTTCACAGGAATGAGTGTGACCTAAATGATTCAGTAAAAGCAGGTGTCAGGAGGCTACTGTGCTGGAAGGCATGGAGCTGGGTGGAGGCCTACATCTGCATGAATTAAGGTCAATATGCGCCCTTGGGCTAGAAAATAATTGTGTCCAATTAACCCAACCTTTGCACTTGATGCTCTATTGACACATGACAAACACATCAGAAGGAAACAAACAGGCTTCCTCTTTCACATTTATATCGATTACATAAAACAATATCACAAGCATGACGTATCCAATGTTTTAAAAAAAAAAAAAAAACATTTATTCACCTGATTTAAGTCTTCGTCGTTCAGCAGATGCGATTCCCTTGGCTTGAAGCAGTTCTGGCATTTACTTTTGTTGAAAATGTTGGCTTGAAATTTCCGACAGGGATTGTCTTTGAATGACATGGTTGTGGTGGAAAAAAGGCGACACTTGATGATGAGGAAAAAAAAAAAAAATGTCCAAGAAGTCAAACAAAACTGCTCAATTCTCGCAGACGAACGTGCCGGAGTCAAGCTGCTGATGGTGAAACGTAACAGCGCAACTTTCTGGAACAAAGAAGGTTGTGACAGCGCGTTGTTCACCTGTCCTGTGTCACCTGAGGCGGTGAATACCCTCTCGTTAGGTGATATCTATGATACTCATCATCTCGCTAACTTTTCTCTCTGTGTAAAAGCTCACTAAGAAGTTGTCAGATAAAAAGTCGTCAGACAGGTGCGCGCGGTCTTTTTTCCTTAATTACGTCCTCCCAGCGAGGTGTCGACGTCTCACAGGTGACATTCCGGGCCTGGAGCTCTCTGCAAAGGTCCCGTCAGCCTCCATCGGCCGAGGGAGGGAGTCCACTTTGCCCCCTCTGTCTCTGTCTTTTCTATCTAACAAGTGATACCGCGCTCATCGCCGTTAAATCTGTTTCACGTCTCTTAACGCTTCCGTTCAGAGCCAAACGCCGCTGTCCAACTTTAAAAACGCCATCGACTCGGTGGTCACGCCGTTACGTCCATCGTGTCGGGTCCCGTCCGTCGTAGCACCCGTCGCGCTGGCACTCATACGCAGTCTGCGGTGGATGTTTTCGTGAAAATCCTCGCTGCTTGGGCCGCACATCCAGTCGGTGGGGAGGGGCTCAGGCGAGAGTGAGCGGTGAGTGACAACGAGCTCGACCAATCAGACTTCTTGACGCGCCCACAACCGAGCCCCTCGTCTTTAACTGACCAATAGGGAGCCTCGAAAATCTCCACTACTTTCGCTCAAGCTAGGTGGGCTTTAAAGAGCCCATGACAGCAAAAACTAACATCTATGTGAAACAGTTGTGTTGTCAATAAACGCCTGAGCTAATATTTTTCCATTTCAGGCTGAAAGGACAGAATGTGGGCTACATTATGTTATTAGTAGAGGATATTTCTTTAACTGATATTTTTGTTTTCCTCGTGTGGTGTGCTAATCTTCAAAATCCACAACAACAGGATAGGGAAGAAAAGATGAAAAGATTTTTAAAATTTGTTAAAACATTTCTAATTACTTCCTTTTCCCCCTTCATTGTATAATTGACTGTTAAAGAGTCAAACTGTCCAGCTGAGTCATCTCAGCTGAACATGATTAAAGCTAGTTGATGCTTTCTTTTGTAGAGATGACTCATAAACAAGATAACACCTTTATTATTTGACCAATAATGGAATATGTGCATGCAAAAGTCTAAAGCGGGGGTGGGCAATACCACAAAATTTGGTTTCAATTTGATACCAAGTAATGCAGGGCCGTGATCACCAGTAAAACCAAGGGAGCAGAATATGTCTACTATTCTACTTCTGAATATATTCCCACCAAATAATTTGCCCAGCATGAGGCATTTATTTTTACTAATTTGTTAAAAACCTAATGACATGCATGCTTAATCACAACACTGTTTTTAAATGAGCAAATGTTCATTTTGTGAATGATCACTTTGCACATGCATACAAAAGCTGCAGAAATGAAAACATTGCAGCTGAAGAAGAATGTCCACATGCTTAGGATGTCATTAACATGTGGTGGATCCATATTTTCTGTATCTATCCAGTATTTATATTCAGATAAAGACTATCTAATGATATAAAATGCATTGTGTACTACACAGAGATGCTCCTTTATGACCTACCATTGAAGTGACAAACAAATAAGGGTAGGCCATCAAAAGCTACACTACAGCAGTTTCATCACCTCAGATGTTATGTATGTATTACTCATAACATGACTCAAAACAGTGTAACATTGTATTATTGGAAGTGTGTCCTCAGTAGACTTTAAAAACTTAATAAATTTGGTAACAGATGAGTAAATGACAGAAACAAAGCATTAATGTAAAGCATTTTACGATGATTTAATTTGCTTACATTATTTTATCTGTCTTGTTATTGGTATGAAAGATTACAAAGCAAGCTGGAGGCTATTTTTACACTACTACTGTCACTACTACTACTACTGCTACTACTACTGCATGACATTTGGATAGATACAAGTAAAGAAAAAGCATGTCTCAAATATCCTGCTCAAACAAGCTTAAAGCTTAAACAAAGCCTGGCAAATGTTAATTTTAAACATGGAAAGCGATCCTGAAGTGGTGCTTTGATTCCAGGCTCCAGAGCACCATCTGTTGGTCTTAAGTTTCCAATGAGTGGGTCCAGGACGGGGTTAAGTTTAGAGATGGAACAAGAAAAAAACAAAAAAACAAAAAAAAAACACATTGTACATATATGCCAGAACCAAATCAAATGGAATGAGTTATGGATAGCAGGTGAAGTTAAGTCGGGGAATTTTGCAATTCTTCCACCATGCGGCTGCTTTTATGAGAGTTGTGAGTGTTGTTCAGTTTTGTGATGTAATGAAAATGTTCTCATGCTTTGTGGTGTGCTGGCACACAACCTGTTGTCTTCAATCTCAGAGTAACAGTAAAAAAAATCTAATTACCACATTTATTTAACAACAGTAGGCAGCCTGTCTTATTATACTATTAACATGCGCTCATGGAATTTTAGCAAGATGTTATTAAAATCCATGGAAAAGATTTATAATGTAGCAGGTGAAGGAATCACTGATGTATTTCGGTTGTCCCCGTGCTTGCGTTCTTCCTTAAAGCAGTACATCTTAAGCTGGGCCGACTTGCCTCTTGATTTTGACAGGAAGACAGGGAAGCAAGGTAGTAATTAGGATTTCAGCTTCTTTATCTTTGCTGATTCTGACTTAATTTGCATGCTAGGGAAGCGCACAATGTACAGAGGGAGTAGTAATCATGAAGGTATCTCTGTGCTCTATAGAAAACCAGATCAAGAATGTCTGTTGTCATGGGCAGGTTCTTGGAAGTCTCATTTTTGTTGATGATCTGGACTGTAAGATTCTCCCGGGAGCTGCACCAAAAAATTTAATTATGCAGAAAAACAAAACTGATCATACAAACACAACCTTGTTCATTCTGTCAATAAAAAGACATTAATTTACTCAACTTGTAAGAAGTGCAAGATTTTATTTAGGGCGCTTGAGGTGGTGTGCGGGGACAGCAGTGTCAAGGTAATATATACAGTGATGTTTATCATAGCTAAGTCAGGAAAAAAAACAAAACAAACACAAGTGTCAAATAATCTTAATTATTACTTAAACAGTCCAATAATTTCAGTGATTATTCGGTGACATAAAAATACAGTTCTCAAAAACATCTCTTTTCAGTTTTGTGCCTAAACATTTGTGTAACCAGGAGACATCAAAGTGAGTAACAAAAATATAACATAATATTGTAGCAACATTGACAGCATGGGTGAAATGCATCCAGTTTTTGAGGGTTTTATTGAATATCTTGTACATGTTGACAACAGGTTATGTACACTAAATGAACCTGGCCTGAAATCCTCGAGTCTGTTTTAATGTTTTCTTGTAATTCACATTTAACCTAACCTTTAACCTAACCTTATCCACCTTGTAGTTGCCATGTTGCAGATATTTTCAGGAATAAATAATTGAAAAAACTGTTAGTTCTCCTCAAACCTGTTTCCACTTATCATCACCCAAGGTTTTGCACAACATTCCTAAATGACACTGTAAAAAAAAGAAAAGAAAAGCAACCAACTGCAAAGTCTTTTTGAGTTTACTCAACGAAGAACTAATTTGTTGCGTCAACTTAGATCAAGAAATTCACTCAACATGCTATCTTAAGTTTGTCAGATTTAATGTTACAATTCTGTACTTAAGATATCTTAAGTTATCACATCTGATGAAATGGAAATGAGCATGAGTAGATCTGAACAGTAATGTTCAGTTCGCACTTGGAGTGAACTTCTTAACCAAAGCTGACACAACAAATTAGTTGTTTAGTTTAGCTGAATAAACTCAAAATGCTTTGCAGATGGTTGCTTTACTTTCAGTTTTCTCAGCTCTTCATTTTTACAGTGGCAGGATGAAAAGCCTGTGCTTTGATATAAAAGATGATGAAGATGTTACTTTCTTAATACTTTTAACTTGCCTTTCATGCTAGAAAAATGCCAACACTACCTGTTGAGTTTATGACAAACGGACAAAATATATACAGCCAATTGTTCAATATGAACGTAATCCCAAGGGAGACGAGGCCGACTTAGAAAAAAACAGAACAAAAAAATAATGGCTATCTATTATTGAAGCCAAGGATATAGCTACGTTGAGTTCCCATGTTCATGAGTTTTGAGGTATTATGAATTTAAACATTATCCAATGTAACAGCCTACTGAAAATAACTGGGAAACACAATATTGCGTCCCCAAAAAGACGCATTTCATCCAGTTTCTAGGCAAAAAATCTCAAAAAAATAATGGGTCACCAAAACCTGAAATGTACTGCATATTAACAATGAGTTAAAACATGCATTAGGCAGCATTTAGAAGAGATTTGCCTTCCTCTTCATGTCATTACGTTTCCACAGCGGAAGTCTGTCGAATTCTTGAATGTCCATGCCAAAGATTTCAAAGAATGAATCTGGGGATAGGTGACGCTGCAGAGGAGAGCAGAAAAGAATAAAAAAAAACATTACTGTGGAAAAGCTGCACAGTTCATCTGTTTGGTGCATGTCTTGCTCTAACACAAAACTCATACTGTAGGTTTGACTCAAACAAAATATTGCCACATCCTGTTTTTAAGGAAATCCTTTCAGCAGTGACAGATAATGCCACTATACGGAATTTATCAACATCTTGCTAAAGTACGTTTTTTAGTCAAGATATGCATACTATTTTACACAAGATCTACCTTTATTTTGAAAATAAAATGAAAAATATTTGAAGCACATTAAATTTGAGCCTTTTTGGGAAACATCACCATGCAATGAAGGTGTTACGTTTCATTCATTGTCAGTTTTTCTTTTCATTACTCCAGTCTGTTCAGTCACATAAAAAAAGATGTGTCACATGGTTATAATGCTTTTCTCGCATTGCTGTACCTCGAGTCTTGTTCTGTCAACATCCTTGGGAAGCTTCACCCGTCCTCTATTAGCAACTGTGAGCATTTCATACGGGTAGACCTTCACATAACAAAAGAGACTGGTTGAGAAATGCTTTATAAGTCGATTATCTCACATCCTATAGCTAAACACAATACTGTGTACACTTCTGCTGTGAGCTATTGAGATACGAGATGGAGTTAGAACATCATGTACCGTGCAAATGTGTACATTGTATAACCACAGCACAGTTATCATGGATAGTTGTAGTGCTTCAGCCTTCAGGAAGAAAGACCCTGTCAATGTTCATGTTACTTCATCATCCTAGAGCTATTAAACTATTGTAGCAAGTCTATTCTGAAGTGAACATCACTGTAGGGGAGACTGGGGGCAGTTTCAACACTTTTATTAGAGCTACAATCATAATGATTATTATACTATTATCAACTATTGATAATTGATTATCATTATGATAATATTTAAGAGAAGTTTCTCTGATTCCAGCTTCTTAAATGTGAATATTTTCTGGGGTTTTTATTTATTCCTCTCTGACAGTAAATTTTTTGGGACATCATCTGGGTTTTGGGACATACTGATCAACATTATTCGCCATCTGACATTTGGAAATAACAGTTGGACCAAATAACATAGAACATAGGCCTACCATGAGTCAATGTGCAGATGCTGCAGACGCTATTCAATCTCTCTAGAATTCAGTGTGAGACAAAACACCATTGTATGTTATGTTTTGATACAGCTGCTTAGATGGTTACAACAGCTTGCCCTCACTCTGTGAGCCATGACAGAAGATCATGCGCTAGCTGACCTCGACACACGCTAAACATGTCACTTAGAAGTCCGTAAAACAAGGATTCAAACTCTGGATGTTCAAGATGTTGAATGTGTCTTCAGTCTTCCTGGTGGGGTGAGGGTCTAAACTGAGCATGTGCAGTATGAGTGTCATCATTCTAGCATGATTCTGATTTGAGGAATAAGACTTGTTGCATCCGCCCCTATTGTAGTCCCATTGCAACCATCCCCAGTCTACCCTACTGACGTATATTATTACTAAGTCTTTTCAGTGAAAACTCCCTTATAGTAAACACATTTTGGCAGATAATTAAATGGTGGCAAAAACATGAATATACAAATAATACTTGCATTTGGTTCCAACAAATTAGGCATAGACACTCCTCTGTCCATTCGTGCTAATGGATGATGACCGTCATGGAGCTACAGAATGAAGCAAACACATGCAATGGGAAAATGTCATGGCAGGATTAGTCATTTCAAAGCTAAAAGCAAGTAAAAGCTATTATTATGTTATGTAATATGTGCAATAAAAGAAGCGATCTGCCATTCCAGCTCAGTCTTGAAACTCAGTTGAATGTACACTTGATAAAACATGCTGACAGAAGATGAGCTCAGTCCTTCAAAATGCGGGAAATCAAACAGGAAATGAAGCACGACCACGGGGGATTCAAGATCACATAAAGCTCCATTCGGTTCTTGTCACTACCTGTAAGTCTGAAAGGCAGGGGGAAGATAAGGAATGAGAAACACAAATGAATTGTTAAATAATTATCTATTGAGTTAATATTATAGTGATTTCCCTGATAGATAATAAAGATATGTACAAACCTACCTCTGAATCTGTCACTGTTGTAGTGGGAGAAATCAGCTGACCGTGGCTTAATGAGAACAAAACACATTAAACATTGTTTTTTTCTAGTTTTTTAACAGAATCAATACCTATAACCCTAGACACAGCATCTCAGATACCTGTGTGGTTCAGCTTCATTAACTGACCCTTTTTTTCCCCACCCTTTTTTGTAATCTCATCAATTTTCTCCTTTCCTTTTCCTTGTACTTAGATATGCTATGTGCTAGGCTTGTTGATGTTGAAAAGAAAACCACATTTTACTTGTCATCCAGCAACATCTTTTAAACATCTTCAAAATATGGCACCAAGCTTGCTCAACTGTTATTGGAGCACAGAGCAAAAAGGGGCGGGACTTAGGAAGGGTCAGTTCTATTCATTAAATTGTTGGAAGTTGGACAAACCTCATATAGTTTTTTGTGTTTCAAGAGCTACCTAATAAAAACATTATGCAATAAAAAGCATGTGGCTCTCGTCACTATTGTGCAGGGTGGAGTTGTGTCACAATCTAAAAAGAAGGTGAAATATAAATGGTTGAACTCCATGTTTTGTATGTATATTTGCACTGAATTCAGCCTGCTGAATCAGAGAAATGTCACGTACAGTAATAGTATCACACAGTAATGCTAAATAAAAAAAGTATCAGTTGCTCTTACCGGATTGAGGCCATTGCGACCGTATCCAGGCAAAGAGTATGTTTGGGACGTGGAGGAATTTGGATCTATGTGAAAGTGAAACAGCAGATAGATTAACTCACATTGAGACAATTACACTCAGACTCGGCTCTCTGCCAAAATTAGATCAGACTTACTGAGCAATATATGCCTCGCCAGCTTCTATAATTAGCCTTGTGCTAACCGTTCTGTAAAACGGACTTCTCAGTATTCCTCTATTTTTATATTTTCCATAAAACTGTGTTAACCATGACGTCTACTAAACAGCCATTGCTTAGGTTAAGCGAGGTTACTTCACCTGCTGTTTACCTATAGCTTATAGTAAATACCATGGATACTGATTTACACTGTAGTGGTACCTTACATGACATGTCCATGTTATGTAAAATTGGAAGGGACATTTTGACACTCCTAAACCAGTTTTTATATGTATAAAGTCATCTGACAACAAAAACACAAAGATATATCAATGTCAGCATCTCTAGATTGGCTGTAACTGAAGCACTATATGAATATATGAATTCATTTTTGCTTATAATTTAGCCTGACTGCTGTGATTATATTTAACAGTATATATCATGTAAATGATCAGATTTTACTGATTATTTTACTTTACTTTACTTGAAGTCAAGTGTTAACGAAAAGTAAATATGGTAGTCAGCAATGTGGTTTTAGTCCCTGATGAAAATAAATCAATGTTAAACATACAAGAATATAAACACATTCATTAGAACTACACAACTGATGTAATAAACATCTTTGAAAGTAATATTGAGCTGATTCAAGCAGCATCAATATTATATTTTTATAAGGTTACTTTAGGAATGAAAAGGTGATATCGTACCTTGCTGTTTATAAATCGGAGGCCTCCTGTACATGTTGAAGCCTTCTTCTGCAGATAGAAAAGAATGAAGCATCAGCAGACAGTTCATTCTGAAATATCACACAGCACAACCAAAATAATCTATTGTTAGAAATAAACCAACTTCACATTTAAAAATGCACTGAAATCAGGGGCCATAGAGTACAGATCGCACATTTTATTTTATTTATTTATTTATTTATTTTGTTTAGTCTTGCTTTTTTGGACAGATTTAGCCATTTTCTTCAGAAAAAAAGGCCAAACAATGTAGAGAATCAGATCAGAATTCATTGATAGTAAAATATAGCATGTGTACATATAATTTACAAACAAAACAGACCAGCACTGCAAATGGTGAAGCCATAATGGGTGCATAACACATTTCTATTTATAAAAAAAAGCAAGTGCAGTAACCTGATAATCAAGATCATTTTAAGATTCTAATGTTTCAAATCGATTGATTATAAAAATTAAATAAGGTTACATGTTGCTCACTTCTGTATGCAGAAATCAAGGCTGTGCTGGTTGTTAGTAGGTTGTCAGTAATTTTCAGTTCCCACCAACAACACATGCCAGCGACTGATCAAAGCTTGTCACATTTCACCCACACACACGATAAAACAGGCTTTAAAAAAATCACAGCTATAAATAGACACAAATGTTTGAGTGAAGTTGGGAAGAGGCGCAGGAATATTTACTTATTTAATCAATCAAACCAGGTTTATAAATACCTTCTTTGATATAGATTTACTGAAAGGATTTGAGCACTGGGTGAGTTGACAAGCCAGAGGCAAGAAAAGGAAGAGACTAGTGAAAGAGAAGGAGGAAGGAAAGAGCTAGATGGTACAGAGTGTTTTTTTTTTTTCATGATATGAAAAGAGAGTGTGTGTGGGCGACTGACAGTCTGTCTGAACTTTGACCACTAGATGGCTCAGTGTTTCTAAGAATAAATTGAATCACATCTCTGTGCCAACTCTGGCCTTTTAACCTTAAACCAGTTTGTTTCTAGTTATTTGGCTGTTGCAGAAATTCGTGTTCCACCACTGTGCACAGATTTTATGATTTTAAGATTTTTTAAGAAGTGTTTAATAGGAAATACCAAGAGAGGAAAAGGGGTGCAGAATAGGGTGGCAGGGGTTCTTACCTTTGTTTTGGGGGAGAAAGTGGTGACATAAAGGGGAGGTGGGGCAGGAGTCATTGTGGCCAGAGAATAAAGAAGGAGAAAGCATCAACGCTGCTTGTTATTCCATGAAAGAAGTGGAAGGTAGAGGAGTCGTGGCGGGAGAGGATATGAGGGAAGGTGGTAAAACAGAGAAAAAGTGACAGAGTGGGGTTAATATATTTGTGATAAGAAGAGTGAGATCATGTTATTGTGTTGAGAGCTCTCCTCACCTGGCCGGTGGAAGTGTTGTGGTGATCTGGACAGAGTTGGGGTGTAGCTGTGACGATTGTACATCGCATGAACTCCAAAAGAGCCGTGGCTTGTAGATTTTGGTATGCGCTTTGTCACCTCAAAGCTCTCCTTGAAAGAAGAAAGACACAAAGCCAGGGTAAAATGCACAACATGTTCAAAACAGTTCGTGTCAATGAGTGTTAAATATGTATGAATTCAAATGGGGGTAAATATTTACCTCTGTGTTTTCAGATACGTTTCCTGGTGACTAAATAGACAAGAAGAATAGAAAAGAAAAAATTAACTGGAAGGAAACACAACATACACTGCAGTTACTTCAAGTGAAAACCTTGTGTCTCCAAAGAAAACAACAACCTTGATCTTATGCTAACCACTGTGCATCTTTATAAGAGGATGGCGTGAATAATACTCTTAAGTCTGCAATTGTGATTTGAACAATCACAAACAAATCACAAAATTGGAGTTATGAGGTTTTCACATGAAGAGAGACATATAAAAGGTAGGAAACAAAAGGATTTGATTATAAAGGTACTTTTATCTAATGAATCTCAGTAAGGTTCGGGTAGCCTGGCACAGATTTTAATGAATATCGTCACTGTAAATAGCAACTTTTTATCAGTTGACTCCATATTACATGAGCAATATTCTCTGATTGTTGTAATTTACTCGATATAAGAGCATCAACCATATTTTTAGGCTGGGTTGCACCAACACAGATTATTTTTTAAAACATATTAAATCACGCTTAACTTTATATTATGTTGCACCAAACTTTAAAACTAGCATGAAGTTAACAAAGATTAAATTTAAAGCTCTCTTTAAACCTCAGTTTAGCTTAGGTGGTTTAACTTTTAAAATGGCGGCCCTTTTGAGATGGATTGAGCAAATGAAAGTTCAGGGACAGACACAGCCTAATTAATACTGTACTGTTGTCTGTTTTTGAATCTTTTTTTATATGGCCATACTGCCCTATTAATTCAGCCCACAAGTTTTACTCAATTGATAAGAAAATAGAGCTTCTCCGCTGAGCCATCATGAGCAAACATTAGGCTAACTAGGCTAACTGACTTTTGTAATGAAAATGTAATGTTTTGTTAACTTTTTAGCAAACTAGCAAGCTGCCACTAAATTAAATACAGAGCAGCTTAGTAAGTCATGACAGCAGTCAAAATGTTTTTTGTTTTTTTTGTTTTTTAATTAATTTAGGTAAACAAGCATCTCAAAATTAATATAACTCTAATCTGGCTTTGCATCACTAAACTTGGATTTACTAAACTGAGATTAGCTTTTAGTTGTACAACAGAGCTCTGTTTAATTTTAAATCTGGATTTACTCATTTTGAACCTAGTTTTGCTAAACTGTGATTAAGACTTATATTAGATTAAATTAACCATAACCAGTCCTATACATGTAACATTTAAGTTGAGAGTAAGTATCTTGTATACCTGCCTAGATCTTGACTTAAAGATTTACTACACAGTTACAGACACATATGTGCGTTTGCCTTTTGGGCCAAACAGCCAAACAACAAAACAAGACCTCACTTGGTTTGACTCCTAAATCAAACCAAGAAAAAAAAAAATGCACTAAAACAATGACACACAAACATGTCACTGGATATAACTCTGAGCATTGAATGGAGTTACCTCTGCAGGGCTTTGCCTGTCCTGTCTGTTGCCTTTGTTGTCCAAAGTAGAGGAGTTGTTGTCGTTCACAGACTTATAAGATATCATATCAGGATGCTCTATATCATATATAGCCTTGACTCTGGGAATTGCCGCTAAGTCTCGGTAATCAATGATCTCATTATCTACTTTTGCCTGGGACCAGGACAGGGAGGAGAGAAGGGAGGATGTGGGTGAGGAAGAGGACACAGAGGGTGAAAGACAGAAGGAGCAGACAGTAAGGCTTAGGTCAGAGGTCAAAGGTTGCGTATTACATCACCGCATGGAGGAATGAAAGTTTAATCCCACAACACCACAATAGTCAGACTTTGGCACGTGGAGTGGACAGATTAGAATCATATGTGGCCTGTTTCTTTTTCACTACATCATTTCTCCTGCTCTACTGTATAAAAAAGGTAACTGGCTCATATTTTGAGGTGTTTTCATGGGGTTAAAGTTTATTCCACACAACCAACAGCGTTATTGATCATAGAAGGACACAGAAAGCACCAGGTTGTTTTTATAATCAAATGCAATCTGAAATGCCAATGCATTCAAATTGATCAACCAAGTAAATCTAAAATCCTGTTCAATATGTGGTTGATTCTTATCAGTGTATTAATGATTCAGTTGAGAAAATTTGCAGGCTTCTTATCATTCAACCACAATTGAAATGCCATTTTCTCTCACAAGCAAAATGAAACTAGTTCCGATCAGTCAAGGTAAAGTAAAAAAAAAAAGTTTATATAAATGTTTAATTTTTTTCACATTTTCGTAATAAAAACCTTTATCTGCATTTACTGTCAAAAAGAAACATCTTGCAAGAGAGACACTTTGTCCATGCGACTCCCCTGTGTAAATAAAGGATAAATTAAATGTAAATCAACCCACGGCGAATTGTGCACCATGGAAAGACATTAAGCATATGTTGTCACCAGAACTTACACAGATGGTTCGACCGGGACTCCCTGGAGTGCATGAACCTGGCCTGGAACAGGAGCTTTCAGATGAGGATCTATTGGGCTAAAGAGGAAATAAAAATATCTGTGTTAGTTTTATTCATAGGACACTGAGGAACTCAGTTTCTGCTTCAGCTCAGGTGTCAGTACACAGCCTCCAGTGTCTTATACACACACATTTGATCCTCACGTCTGCTCTAGTTATGTGGGTAAAAGCAATGACTACGTATCATAATGCAGCAGCGTACAGCCTGGCATCATGCAGTTTGAGTGCTTTGTTCCATATTGTAATCAGATAATATCTACGTTTTCACCCAACAATATCAGCCAGACTTTTATTTTGCACAGTGCTTACATCAAGCTGTATCAACACTTATGGTGAAAGAACAGGTTAAATTGTGCAGCTACTAGTAGCACCAAGCATGCAGCAAGGTCCACATTGAAATGTCATATGCTACAGCTAATTTATTTTTAAAGGACCAGTGTGTAGGATTTAGTGGATAGTGGTAAGGTTGCAGATGGCAAACCAACTGAATACCATTCGCCTCCCCCTCCAAGCATGTAGGATAACCTACTGTGGCCATGAAAAATGCAACAGGCTGTATCTAGAGCCAGTGTTTGGTTTGTCTGCAGGCTACAGTAGAAACATGGCAGTGCAACATGGTGGACTTCAAGGAAGAGGACCCAATTCCTCTGTTGATAAATGGTTCATACAACGTAACAAAAACAGGTAATGATCCTAGCGCTTGAAGCTCTGCCCACTTCCACTTGGCAACCATGTTAATCAACTGGGCTGTTCACACAGAGCGCGGTGCGGCCAGAGCTCCGTAGCCAGCTCACAATCTGTGGCAATAGTTTCAATATCACTTCTATTTTTTTCTGCGCTCTGCAAGTGAATCTGGCATGAAAACAAACTGATAACATACTATTAATGATATAAGTGTATTATATATGATAAAATGGTCTGATTCTGATAAATTGATGAAATATGCATCCCAGGGCTTTCCAACTCTTTTCAATTCTCTCCCCTCTCCTTCCTGTTCTTCAGTAGTTTCAATTCCCCCGACTTTTCCAGGAACAAATAAAAAGCTTTAAATTCATGACCATATTTCAAAGATCAGAGACCAGCAGAGGAGCAGAATCACTTGGTGTTTGGCACAGATAAATGTGCATTTGTTGTGTTGAGCAAGGTTGCTGCTTGCTGCAGAATTGACATGATGCAGCGTTTTGCAGCACCGCTGTCTCCTGTGTGCCCCAGGGGTTATTTTCAGGTCATTATACACTGATGAAAATTTATGAATGTTATATTCCATTTTTGCAATGTTCTGCCAATAGATCCCCCTAAAATTACACACTGGTCTTTTAAAAGTGTAACTATAAAATGTGGTAATTATTGCATATAATACATGTTGTACAGGTGCTCTACAAATTAAAAGCTTCTCTTAATAATTATCAATGCAAAAATCATAAGGAGAATCTTATTTATGTATCAAAAGTGATCGTCTTTTTGCCTCCTTGAATTAGCACACAGTAATTGGCCGGCCTGGTGAAACAAGCGTGTGCGGTTAATCTCAAGACGTGAGATTACAGCGCGATCACTCTAGAGAAAGCCACCAGTGCACACGACAGGTCCGCTCACAGCATTAACTTCAGTTCATGTGGGGGGTAAAAGAAATCAAGACAGGGAGTTTTTGGTCTGCTGACCTGCAGGAAGAGAATGTGTGATGAAGTGATAGTCTTCAGGTAATAATATGTAGGAAGCAATTTACACTGATATCACACTCACATCCCTGTTGTAACAGTGATTACACCAGCTGGATGTCAACAGCTTATTTTGAGAAGTTGTACATGGTTTTGTGTGATGTCATGTCTTGATGCACATCTTTGTCTGCATGTTCCACAATACTGCTTCTGACACACATCACATGGAGATCTTACCCTGTAACTGTCTTCAGCTCTGCTGCTGTCTCTGCAGTCTGGGTGCCACACTGTTGATCCTGTGAACACAGGGACAGTTGTACTGCAGACATCATGGCTAAAAGACTTAGAGCATGTCAAAAGAAATGCACAGTTTTCACAGTGAACAGAAAGAAGTTTAAACACTGAACATTTATATCCACAGTATAGCCACATAGTTACTTTCTCAAACTGACCTTGCACATACATTTCTTCACCTTCTTTGAACATTTTGTCACATCGGCTGCATCTTGCACAGGTGGGATGATAATGTTTGTCCCCTGCCTGCAGCAGATAACGAGAAAGACAAAAGCATCAGAATTAGGCCTTTTCACCCAGAATAAAACTGGACACATAACAATGGTACTGTTTTTAGATTAAATTATCCCTTCAAGATATGATTCAATATATAAAAATAATCTGATCATATCTTCAAATAACTTCTGTCTCACACAGGTTATTCTACATTACTCTCCTATATTGAATCTGCAAAACATGCAAATATGTAGGACACAAGTTTTCCACAATACAATCTCACCTCTAGGACTTTTCCAGTTATAAACTTCTGACATGCTTCACATTGTACCCCAAACTGAATCTGGTAGTCCCTCTCACAATAGGGAACACCATCCCTGAAACATAAGACATTTAATATAAGAAACACATATTCTTATATGTGTACTCGTACTCAATTCTCTACTTGCACAACGTAGTGTGACTGTTTTATGAGGTGTGTGTCTGTTTACTTCATGTCAGGGCTATAGTAACATTACCTTTGCCTTCAAACTTCGTGATTTTTCTTCCTCAAGTTAGTTTCGCAGTTAGGTTGATGCTTGTTTTGTATACAGTGTTTTGGAGCATTTTGATAATCACCTCTGTATCTTAGATAACCATTAGCAAATGTAGTTAGAAACACAATAAAACTAACCCAAAACTCTTTCTCTCTTTTCACTGTTCCAACAATCTCTTTTGTTGATATAAAACCTTACTTTTCCATGCGAAAATATTCCGGCTGTACACGCCGTTTGTCCCTGCTGCTTGATGCTTGACCTCCCTCTCACTTCTCTCCAGATATTTTCACATCTAATTTGGTGAATTAAGAGTTTTTTTTTTTTGACCAGACCTGAACTGGGGATTGTTGGAACAGTGGAAAGATGAGTCAAGACATTTTTGGTAAGCTAGCTAACATTGCTAACAGTTATCTAAGACTCTACAGCAATTATCAAATGCTTGAAAACACTATACAAAATGAATGGTAAATATTATTAAAATATGTACCAAGCGTGAAAAGTGACGTGACTGACTTAAGGATGAAAAATCACTGAGGCAAAGCTTATGTTACTATAGCATTGGCAGGAAATAAACTGACATGCTGCTTGTAAAACAGATGTACGTCACACTACATTATACAAGTAAAGAACTGAAAGCAAGTACAGAAAGAATTCTGAATGGGAGAAGGTATAAATGAGAGATTTGTATTTACTTGCTGATATATTCTCCGCTCAGCACTTTCCTGCAGGCTTTACACTTGAAGCAGCCGAGGTGCCACTGGCCACCCAGGGCCAACAGAGCCTGGCCATTCTTGATTTCTCTATTACAGCCAGAGCAGCCTGAAAACACACACATACATTTTCACTGGCAAACTTTTTGTAAATTCATGCCTTTAAATTCATGTTGTTTCTGAATATAAACCAACCTCTAAAAGTTAAAGTCCTCATTTGACATTATAGAACTATTTGAGTAGCTGTGCTGTTTCCTGAAGATTTTCTGTTCAGTCCTACAGAAAGATCCTCTTAATCCAGAGGCTTTGTGAGTCTGGATCCTCGACTGAGCCCTCTCCTATCTATAGTTGTGAGGTGGATGAGGTCATGTTGAGGTGGAGGTTGAGTTCTGCTTTCTCTCTCAGTCCGTACTGAGTCATTGACCTGGCAGGATCCCAGCAGGATGACCGAATTTGTAAGGTAACGTGGACTTAACGTGTTGTGAAAAAGATATCCAGTGCACCAGGAGGGGGTTAGACCGGAATTAGGGACAGTGTCTAGCCTGCATTAGTGTCCTTATGCCCTTAAATACATATATAATTGGATGTGTCATCTGCATAAAAGTGCAAAGATTGTATGTATCTCTAATGAAGGAGGCTGACAGATGTGGCACTGACCTTGAGAACAGGATGAACTAAATATACATGCTGGCACAGGAGCCACAGCTGGCCAATGTTCAGTGCTTAATCCACTGTCTGATTATGCCTGCACAGGATCATATTTTCATATGAACTCTGGATCAAATGTCCTTGCTCAGAGAGTAAATTCTGCACTTACTACTGGATAGCTGACGTTGTTAGGAGTAGGAGACACAGGTCGAATACAGCGCTGGCCATAAAGGCAGTCCCGCACCTGTTGAGAAATCACAGAACAGGGTTAACGCAATTCTTCAAACAATTCATATTTTGCTTCCAGAAATGTTTGCATGACTAAAACTTACTTGCAAACGGTGCACACAAAGCAGGCTGGATGGTAGGTTTTCCCCAGTACTGTGACCACTTCTCCCTCCACAAATTCCCCACAGTTGTTGCAGAGCGTGCCGTGAAGCCTCTGGAAGTCCAGCGGGCAGAGATAGTCACCGTTCTTCATGAAGAAGCCACTCTGAGCCAAGTCACAGCCACACACTGCACACACACATACAGGGAGAAAGAGATAACACTGTCTGATTATAATAGAAAACACTGAAGCTGAAATAATCCATATTTTTATATTATCTTTGGCAATGACTAAATTTGGACGATCTATGGCAGCTCTATCTTCGAGCTGCTGTAGATTGCTAAACCTCTATCCTGATTGAGGTCATCATCATAGCAACTTTCTATTACATTTATACATTTAATTTTTTATTTATTTGGATGAATTTACAGTTTAAATTGTCACATTTTTTCACGGTGTCATCATAGTTGTAAGTTAAAAGCGACTACGTAATCCATCAAAGGGATGACATTTGCTATTTGGGCTGTCTGACCTTATGAGTCTGCCAGGGTTTCTAAGTGTTTATGTGCTCACATGCATCTCTGTGTGTGTTTTTGTGTGTGTGTGTTTGCTGATCAGCCCAGTGACAAGTTACTGACAGGGAGGCAGCGGTTCGTCTCAGCTTGTTTGGAGTCATTTGATACATCCTGCCGCAGTCCTGCCACAACACAATGCACTGAGAAGTCAAGGACAGATTTATGCTGCTCTATTCCTGTCCAGCTGAGACTCACTCACAATATACATGGGTTTTATTTTTAAAAACACTATTTCAAGCCTGAATAAAACCCGCACATTCCTCTGATCCCAGAGATTGTTTCATGGAAATAACTTTAACGAAAACAAGATGAATCCTTACTTATCTACTGATGCTCATGAATGCACAGTGCGTCAGATTCTTATATTGTTGTCACTGTTAATACAATTATTATTCCCTTTTTTATTATATCATAAATCAAATGTACTCTGATAAAACATTTATCCCCACCTTATGTCTTATTCTAATTCAAATTTATTCACATTTAAATTTCAAAGTGTCCACAGATCCCTTCAATCTGCACGTCTTCCCACTGTTAAAATAGTGCCGGCTTCTCTGCTCTGAGAGTCTCTTTGTTTTCTCTGAGCTGTAAACACCATCACAATGTGATGAAAGGCCAACAACACGAGAAGCTTGTCAGTTTCGATTAGTGAGGACAATAGCCTGCAGAGGAAATATGTTTTCCACGAAACAGAGTAATGCAGCTGAATGACTGTGTGACAGCCCAGGAGGTTCTCACAACAGCCCATTGTAGACGTAGAATATTTTGTAATAGATTTTGATGGCTCCAGCAGGACTAATAACCAATGAGTGGCCAACACATTCTGCTCAACTAATCGTATGAAAATAAGTTTTTTAATACAACCTAAAGCACTCAACTTGTGGCCCATGGGCCAAATCTGGCCACCGACAAGGTGCAAGGTGGCCCTAGTTTCTAGCTCATAATAAAAATAAATTGACACACATTTTTGCCAGGAAGGAAGGACAGATATACCAGTTTTGTATGATGCGATAAATTTAGTTGCTATTAAGAGAGAATACTGATCATTGTGTAAAAGCCAAAGTGCAGCAGAATCAGACAGTGAGCTCTGCAGGGGAGGACAACTATTAGCTGAAAAAGAGCAAAAAAAAGAAAGATGAGTTATGGGACATTTAATTTTTATTAATTTTATCTGGTTAATAACGCATTACTAATGCTTGTTTATTAACTGGCCGCGTGGTCATTTTGCAAAAGTGGCCCCCCGAGCAAAGCAAGCTGAATATCCCTGACCTAAGGGGCGTGTTAAAATGGTAATAAATGTATTAAATTAACTAAGTCAACACCAGAAAATACTCTGGAAATTACAGAGTTTAAATTCCTAATTTAAAGTCAAGACAGCATTTATCTTCACCAAACATGAATTCTGTTCATTGGATTGCTCCCAAGTCTCCCAAATGTCCAAACGTAGACTCGAGTCCACCACCACAAAGCTTACCTGATAACATATGAATCTATTCTGACAGGTGCGATTGCAGGACGCTCCACAAGTGCACCCCTGTCTGTTCACATCGACATATTGATATGTACTCACCCTTGCAGGTAAAGCACTTTATGTGGAAGTGGTTGGCTTGGACTCGCAGCACCTCTCCCTTGCACGGGCCCCCACATCTGAAGCACTGGATGATCCGCTTCCCGCTGGAGAACTCGGACTATGTAGCACTGTAGAAAAGAGAGGATTAAATGAATCAGCTAAGCCTTGACAAATTCATATCAACATGTCATATAAAATGTCACTTTACAGCGCCCCAAAAAGCCAAATTAAACGTCAGATTTTCTTTTAAAAAATGTCTACTCTCTGTTTACTAGGCTGTAATGAAACATATATGTCATATGTAACCTCTTGGAACTGTTTACAAGTAGCCTAATACACACCCTCATGTTTGTATCCAGAAAGTACTGTCGGCCTCTATATCAACTAGTTTTAATGTTTTATTATGCACGAAAAGTTGAAAAAGCCTCTATGACACTGTATATGTGAGGCTTTGAGCTGAAGCTAAATGCTAACTATAATACTTCAGACCAACAATATGTCAGCCCGAGTCGGCCAGGTCATGCACCCATCTGGGGGTAAACTCAAAATGAGAAAAATGCTAAAAAGCTGCTGTGTAGCAGGTTGTAACA
Organism: Lutjanus argentimaculatus; assembly: GCA_034769285.1. NCBI lineage: Eukaryota > Metazoa > Chordata > Actinopteri > Lutjaniformes > Lutjanidae > Lutjanus > Lutjanus argentimaculatus. The sequence continues at coordinate 17,680,100 of JAWZSL010000016.1, read as the reverse complement.
CAAATAAAGATACAAATCAATCACATCCTCAGATTTTCCATCCTTTCTGGACAGGAAAGGATCCTAAATTGAGAGCAGTAAGAATGTATGACCTCCAGAGAACGGTAATTGTTACTACAGATAGAGAGCTAACATTAGCGTAAAGCTCCTGGAGTTCAGTCAGTAACATTACAGCACAGCAGCATCAGACTGTCATTGCTAAATAAATCTCAGCGTAGCTTAGATCAACAGTTTTCTATCAAAAGGTTTTGTTATTTAAAGACAACATTAAGCCTAAGGATACCTAGTAATTTAATATTAGCAGTGTCTGGTCACTGTGTTGACTCAGTGATCCATTGAAAGGTAGAAGACTGAAGGAGCTGACTGATTAACCTTAATTAAGATATTGCTAATGCTTAGATTCAGTCAAGGTCACAGAATAATTCTGACATGTTTATAAGGTAAAGGTTTGTTTAACTTGACATGAATTCATGACATGAACTTAGATGAATATGTTAGCATGCTAACATTTGTTATTTACGAGGAATAAGCAGAAAATGTAAAGCTGAGGCTGATGGGAATGTCAGTAGCTCTGCAGGTATTTGCTCAAAAATGTATTGCACAAACTAAACATTTGACTGACAATATGGAAAGTGAAGAGGTCACCAAAGTTGTTGTGTTACATTCTTCTGTACCAAATCTTACATCAATCCATCCAATAGTTGTTGAGACATTTCACTCAAAACCACAAATGTCAATCTCACTGTCGTGCTGTTCAAAACATCAAGGGATCAATAAAGTCATAACTCGTCTGTCCAAAGTTATGTACGAATCGATCTGGTGGTCCTAGAAGATGCTGGGTTGTTTCACTGAATAAGTGAAAACTTTGACCTGCTGGTTATACTACAGGAAAGTGTGGACTACAAGTGATGAACTGACTGACCAACTAACATTCCCACCGGCATGTTGCTAACATGCCTAATAACACTTTTATAGAGTTCAGCTTCATTCATAATGTAGACATTTGAACTGTAAATCAATCTTTGCTAAATCACAGTTCAAATTCTGTTCAGCTGTTGTTTTGTATTATAAGATCTGTAGAAATAAATTCCAGTGGTGCCTGTGGAGGATTGTTTCCGACTCATGTGATCCAAATATTTTCAATAACTACAGAGTGTTGTAAAGTCCAAAAGTCAAAATGTATTGATAGAGCATAATAATCATCTAAAATTGTACATTTGTTTTTATCTAGCAGCATGTAACCTTTCAAAAACCACATGTCAATACTACTAAAAAAAACAGTTTATTCTCCTGCTAGCTGCACACACAGAGGGAGGCACACACCTGTATTAATGGGGCGGTTTGGCAGCAATCTGACAGCACCATGAATTACATTTATATAACCACAATAACAAAAAAGTAATTCATCTCTAACAACATTAATCCGATGAATCACTTTGTTCAAATTGAGGATTTTTTATTTTTTATGGTGGTGATGTCATAAAATATGATGGCAGACATTCAAAGCCTCATTCGAAAACCTTAACAGAAGATTTAAATGTATAAAAAAACGAGCTTCGGTACAGCCTTAATCATTTTCTGGTTGAGCTGTTCATTACAAAACAACAGTCCCTCAGAATTGTCCTGTGAGTGCTTACATAACTGAACATAATGTATAGACATGCTTTGCTTCAGCACAGGAGCAAACAGTCATAGTAATCTGCAGAGTTCCTCATGAAGAAGTCTATCTGCTGTACTCTACTGTACCGTACAACCCTGTCTGAGACTGAAGCAAGAAACTCAACCTCATTCCTTCTCCTTCTGTCTCTTTCATGTTCGTATGGCAGCAGGAGCAGTGGATGCCTGTACAATCTAATCACAGCCCACTTGAAAGGTCTTGAATGTGATTAGCAGAGGAGAGAGAGGGGAAAGAATGTGGCACGTCGAGAGCTCTTCTACTCCCAGTTTGTGGACACAACACATAAAAATAGATAAGCAGACACATGAGCTTCATCTTTTCTGTTATTCAAATACAGCTGGCCACAGAAAAATCCTAACAAATGATCTTATTAAGCAAATAACAGCTGAACTGGAAATATACCTCAGATAATCTCAGCTGCACTAACATGAGTGTCTAAATTTATCAGACCAAACGGAAAGATTTCCACACTCCTACAGCTGGAAGTGGAAATGTTTTTCTTAACTGTTGCGAGAGCCAACTCAGCCTCGTGAATACTGAGAAAATTGAGTAAAGCACCGCTGGTATGTGGCCCCCGACTCTGCCCCACAACAGGAGTGATTTGTCACCATGGTAACAAGTATGTAGTAACAAACGAGATTAAGAGACCATGCATCTCAAAGGCGAATATAAAGTTCACTGTAACCGATTGTGCAGTTTTGAAGACACAGTGGTGGTTGTGAGCTTTCAGTCTAGGCCAGCTGCTGTGATTCAGACTATGTTAGCGACAAAAAAAAAAAAAGTCTTCATCTTGTATAATAAAGAACAATAATCCACAATCTAACAGAAGTCTGCTGCACTTTACACTAATATGATGCAACAAGCCATACGTCGGACCAAATTAGACAAAAACTACATATATGTTCGACAGGATTAGACCCTTTATTACACTTTATTAGAGGGTAATTAACAACACATTACAACAGAACTGTACTGTAAACTAAAGTGAAATCACATACAGTATCTGAAAAACAATGTGTGAGCCAGATCTACCAAGGCAAAAATTATAGAGGTAGAGGAATATTTTATCTATGATTAATAAAGAAATTATTGTTTCTAGTTTTCATAAAGTACAGCTTATTACATCAGTTACATATTATTAGTGTATGCAAGATAAAATGTGACCATAAAGTCTAATGACTAAGGAATCTTATAACTACAGCTTTTAAACAGACTTTTGGTTCTTGTGAGCAACAATACTGTTTTACTGTAACTTTTCATCAACGCAAAAAAAAAAAAAAAGCAGTTTTGATCAGATTCAGAGAAAAACTTTGATTTCAGTCATCTATTGCTTGTTATTTCTGCCAGCACATGAGCAGTAGAGGGACATTGTGTGATTGTAATTGCTTAAAAAAAAAGATATAAACCAAAATCTTGTGAAAATAAGTGTTGTTTCTGCCAAACTTAACAAAATCCCAGTGGGAGTGTAACCCGTCCTTTTGGTCGTGGCGGTCCAGCAATGACTGAAAACCCAGCCAAACTGGCCTTTGTCCTAGAATGGCTCAGATATTTGTTAATGACGGAGTTGTGATGCCAACACAAATGCATGCAGGCCATTTGTCATGGGGACATTCACAGAACTACAGCTACAGCTAAGAAATGTTTGAGTGTTTTGTTTTGTTGTAAATTGACCAATGAAGGAAAAGTTATACTATAATATTTCTTTGTGTATATACAGAAATACAATATGCAGTGCATTACAGTAGCCTATGTGTGATATTATCCTGTATACAATGCTGTTTGTCTGCTTTTATTTTTTTGCTTTTGTGTAAATAGCAAAACCGACACATAGAAATATTTGAGGAGTCCAAAATGTCATCCTCTCTTTCTTGATCTCTCCCAGAATGTGAAGCTGATACGGTGTCAAGTATTAGCGAATGGTAGATTTAGAAAGACGGCAAATGGAAGGAAACCTGACACGGGCGGCTAATCACACAACCCACTATCTCCAGCTATGAAAATCTGCATCTGTTTGTGTGTGTGTGTGTATGTAAGGAGTATCTATATTAAGTACCCAGTATTTTTTAAGTAGAAGTACAACTGTCTCTGTTTTTATGTAAGTACAAAGTATTGTAATGTAATGTATGTTTAAAGGGAATAGATCACCCAAAATTTTTTTAAAAAATGTGCTATTTATCCATCTAGATAGTTTCGGTGTAACTTGCTGAGTTTTGCCGATATCGGCCATAGAGATGTCTACTTTCACTTGAATAAGTGGGAGTAAATGACCTCAGCTTGGGGTGCTCACAGTACCAAAAAACACTTAAAAAAAATTAACAGCAATGTTTCTTTCCAGAAATCATGACTCACTTACTCAAGATAATCCACAACGTTGCTATGAGCAGTGAGATCTTTTCATAGAAATAGAAATTGGGTATTTTTTGGTGCTTTGAGCACCGCAAACCGGTGCCATCTTTTAAACTCAGCAACTGATTAACAATTTAGATAGAGAACCAGCACTACAGGCCTGAAGAATATGTCTGATTTGGGGATGAACTGTCCCTTTATTATATTACAGCCTATAATTTAAACTATCCAATATAGTACAGTGGCTACAAGCTGTATTTGGTCACACTATATGTGTGAACAATCCTTTTTAGGATAACACTGGTGTTATATTTGCACAAGATGATGTCATTTTTAGTAATATAATGATAAATAAAGAGCTTACATCATTGTCAAGCAGCTGTCATGGTGAAGGAGTGATAGTTTTTTATTTTAAAGCTTTACACACCCTTGAATGTTTTTAGGTACAAAGATTGGAGGTCATGTACCTGCAGGAACACCACGTATGGAATACAGTGAGTATACAGAGTATAAAGGAAATAGTGGAATATCAGTTTTCCTTCACTATAAATGATCCTGCACAGCCTCATATTCCCAGTTGGAAAGCACTTAATTGAGATGTTTTGGAATTGCACCCAGAATGACTGTGTCTTGTGGACGTGCTTTGACTAAGAATTACTGATACTGCTGAAAACTGCTTAATAACTGAGATGTAAAATGAGCTCAAATAAACTACATCCATTGAGTATTAGTTAAGTAATTTAATTTAATTTAATGGCAAATTCTTTTATCTCCTTCCCTTTTTCCCTTCTACTAGTTTAAATGAGTGACAGTATTTTTCCTCATCCCTTCACTCTGACTAATAGTCACGGCAGCAGTTAACTCACAATAGACTAACTCTTGTTCCCGGCTGCAAAATTGAATAATCAGGGCGAAGTCCTGCTTAATTCAGAGATATTGCTAAAATCACATGCTTGTATTACCTAACCATGATGCTCTACGATTAGCTGTAACAGCTGTGCTCGCTCTTTTCCCCACTTGGCAAACCACACTTTTTATCTATAAATTCACTTTCTAGACTTGGCAACGGTTCGAGAATCTTAATCAGGCACATTTTTTACAAATATAGCACAAATTAATTTGATTTTGTTTTCAGAATTCACATACCAGAGTATTCACAAAGTCAAACAAAGCATACCAAATTACAAATAACATGTAGTTAAAACAAGATTAATGCAATGTGTAACACAACAATATTACAACAGTACTTTTAGGAGCAGCTAAGACAAAGACATCTGCAATATTTGTTTTGATGTTTAAAACAATCAAATCCCACCTCACACAGAGCCGAAAAGACTGCAAGCACAAACACAAAAGGTCATCTGAAATATACAAATGTGTGAAATAATAGATTTAGCACAATAATGGCTCATATTGATATGGTTCATTGTTCTTGTCAAAAATGAAGCGATGAATGAAGCTCAGACACTTTCTGACTTAATAACAAGTTGCTAACAAATCAAAAGTACATAAAGCCAAATATAAAACAACGTAAACAACCAGACACATTTCACACATACAATCTTAAAAATGTCTACCTTTCTCTTTCATGACAGTTGGTTTCTCTACACGTCTGGGGGAGCGCTCAGTGCAGCAGATCAGAGTGAGGAGAGGAACTAACTGGACTGCGAGTCCAAGGGAAAAGGGGGTGGTCCAAAAATCACAGAGGGCAGGAGTGTGTGTGCATCTCTGTGTGTATGTGTATATTCTCAAACAGGACAGTAGGAGTGGTAACAACAACTCACCCGTGCTGAACAGGAGAGTATTTGAATCATGCATGCATGCATTACTGAAATGTGTTTTTTTCCCAGACATGTAATGCTGATATCATGTTCATGTGTCTTATTTAGAAGTTATTTAAAACTTACTTGTCAAGTTTCATCACTTTTTAACTCTGTCATGTATTATGACAACTTTCACCTACAATAGCCTGTTTGTTGATGATGCATTCAAAAATATGGAGTGTCTATTTGCACCTGGGTGAAAAGAGTCACATACAAGCTACCTGTCTATTTACCTGGCCCTCTAGTTTAACTACAAAGAGTTTAACTATGAAGTTGGTGAACGGTTTGTTCATTTGAATCCTGTGTGAAACTAGAAATCAGTGATACCTTTTAATTTTTAGACTTAGTTGGCTTTTTCAGTTTTCAGTCGCAGTTTGGTTAGATTTAGGCAACAAAACTACTTGGTTAGGTTTAGGAAATGATTAGAATTTATCTCTGCCATGGCAATTTACACCCCTGGGTGCAAATAGCATTGTTGGCTAGTGTTCTGTGTGTGTGTGTTTTGTATCTTAATCCACATCAGCTCTTTCTTCTGCATAGTCGGTAATAAGTTGTGAGTAAGCCTTGATGTCAATAAACCTTATAAACGAGGCACAATATTGAGTTTAGTTCAGTTTATTATAAAAAAGGACAGAAATTCTGTGTCACATCTGCCAAATCAATTCTGAACTTTGATATTATAGAGGCAACTTATATTTTGGATGCAAATGCAAAGTATTTATGTTTGTGTAGATGCAGCAGAGTACGTTCAGACTATGTCACAGGGTTGAATCAAGTCTAGACAAGCGGGTGACAGCAGAGTCAAAGATTAGTCCCTTCAGGGCACCAGTAAGATCCATGTTGTAGTCTGACTGAGCAAAAACCTTTGACATTTACTTGAGCTCAGGAATTTAGAACTGTGATCATTAGGTCTGCAAATAACTAATTATTTTCATTTGCGATTAATATACCATTTACTTTTTGCAATTAATCTATTTACTAATTTAGTCTACAAAATGTCAAAAAATCATGGAAAATAACAATTTCCACGATTTCCCAGAGCTCAAAGTGACATCTTAAAATTGCTTCTTTTGTCCAACCAACAGTCCAAAACCCAAAGACTCTTCATTTATTGTCATAAATGACATGAAATGCAGCAAATCTTTACATTAAAGAGCTGGGACTGGCAAGTGTTTGACATCTTTGCTTGCAAAATGACTGAAATTATTAATTGATTATTGAAGTTGTTGGAAACAAACTGTCTTTGGTCAACTAATCAATTAACTGAATAATCATTGCAGCTCTAGTGCTTATGAGTAGCACAGATGCTTGACAGCAGAATATATGATATGTGCTATTTTTGGCTTTGTCTAATGTCTTAGATTTCTTGTTACAACATAAAATCATTTTCAATAAAAAAAGCAGAGCCTTTACCTTTTTTTACTGAAATACAAGACATGGTTTTGCAGGTTTTCTCTTTGTAAAAATATATAAAAAATATTATATTAAATCATATTGAACAACAATGTTGAATCTAATCATCATTCAGCCTTTTCCCTGTTGGAAATCTTTGAAAATATGCTACACGTACAAAAGACTTCATGGCCAAATTAACTTATATATAAAATAATAACTTATGAGCCAAAACACATCAACCACATAAGGAGGTAAACTGTTCATTACCTGACATCTCTGCAGGTATACTAGCCAGCTTTTCACACAGGATGTAGTCGTTGGGGTTGAGGAACGGCAGCTGCTCCATCATGCACTGTTTGGGAATAAGGTAGAGGACCTCTGCAACCTCCCGTCCTCAATAATTGACATGCGCCTGACAGAGTTCTTCCTCTTGACCCGGTCCAGGACGACCATCTCATTGCTGTGAGTGGAGCCGCAGATCCGGCCCAGGCTGTTGAGGTTGAGGAGGCTTGACATGCTCATGCTGTCGAGGCTTTCAGCCAAACAATTCAGCCTGCAGACTGAGCCCAAGTGAGAAACCATAAAGCAAACCTCAAGATGTTAAAGCCCTCTGTCGAATGTCAGGTATTAAGTTGCTCTCTAAGACTCTGGGACTGACTCAGCGTGTGTGTGTGTGTGTCTGTGTGTGTGTGTGTGTGTGTGTGAGCTGTCAGTCAGGCAGTCAAAGACTAACTCCTACCACACGCCCTGTAAGAAGATTAAGTAAGGTATATTTTTAGGGTTTATCTTCATGGTAAACAGAGGATCTGAGCTCAAGGAAGTCTGCACTCTTAGAAATAAGGGTTTTATTTAGATAGAAAGGGTACATCAAGGGTTCTTTGGAAGGCTTAGGGTTCCATTGATAACACTTTTCATCCAAAGAACCATTTTTAGATTAAATAGCTCTTCAGGGATTTCAACAGACCTTTTCCACCAACATGGAACCAGCCCAGTTCTGGTTGAAGCGCCTAAGTTTGAACCATTCTGGGCATTTCCACAAAAAAATAAATTGGTTCAGAACCTGAAATATTGGTTCTAGAACTAAAAAATAGCAGGTTTTCCTTTGAAACCAAGGTGGGTGTTATATTTTACAGGTTGTTGTGTATTGTGGAACACCCTCTGCTGATGACATACTTGATTACAATGGTTCTGCTCACTGGGTTCTAGATAAATCCCGTCAAATATAAAAGGGTTCTTGGTAGGACCCCCCAATCAAGGATGTCATCAACAGAGGGCGCTGCACATTGCACAACAACCTGTAGAATATAACACACCCACTTTGGTTCGCAAGAAAAACGTGCTATCTTTTTGGTTCTGGCTGGAAATGAAATTTTTGGGTTCCAAAACAATTTATTTGTTTGTGGAAAAATGCTCAGAATGGTTAAAAATTAGGTGCTTGAACCGAACAGGACCAGTTCTGTGGTGGAGGAAAAGGCCAAACAGGGGGCTCTGAGTGAAACCTTTCATGGATGGTTCTACAGTTAATCGTTTAAGTCGGGTTCTAGGGGAAAAGTGGAAGACAAGTGGAAGAACCCTTTTATGGTCTAGTTAGCACCTTTATTTCTAAGAGTGTGTCAGGTAACCTTCTTCCCTCCATTCCAGTAACATTCTCATGAGATTCATCCTTCTAGTAATCTAGTGATTTCTTTTGAAGAAGATTATGAGTTATTCTATCATCCAGTTATGTACGAAGTTACATTATTTAAATCTTCAGTAATGTCCAACATGTCTGTACAAGTCTGGTATTTTCTGCCTGATCTTTGGTTGGATTATGACTGAATACAATGAACACAAGAAAATTAATTTTGGGAGCCTTTCATAACCAAATATTGTACATGTGATTGATTTTTGATGTCTCTCAGTAATCCACTGTGTATTTAGCACAGACTGAAGTCTTTTTAACTCCGCACTTTTGACCCGGCACAGTGTCATGGGCAAGAGGTTGGCACCCTGAACATGGCTCTTTAGTTTAATCATGTGTACTAAAGTATTTGAAGACTGCAGCATTATTCAAGGTCAGACAAGTCAATCTAGAGCCCTTTAAGCACTCTCTAGTTTAATTTTTTCTTTCCAATGTCAGTGCTAAAACCACTCACATGTTTACAGTATGTTGATTATATGTGAAGATGGATGGAAGTTGTTAAAAAGCACAAGCACAAAGATGTACAAGGTAACATTTTCCTGTAACACAGCTTATCAAAATAGATTTGCAAACTTGTCTATTACCTTTTACGCATTTTCACATGTGGAAAGTGACAAATAACACTAGCTAGATTGACCAACATCTAATGGTGTGCCTGTCTGGATTTTTTTCAAAAACAGTAACTTTTTAGAGGATGTGGTCTTGCATTTTACTTAGCAGCAGCGATGAAGATACTAATTGAATTCTAGGTAATGTTAAAATTACTGACACAGCCATATTAATTTGTTAAAAAAATTATACATCAACGAATGTGTACAGGACACAGACTATTCTTCATTACTTTACAAATCACCAATGTTAAGACATTTCATTATATTGCTGGGGAATAAATTTAAAGGTATAGGAAGAAAATAAGTGTATACCTAAAACATGGTGCTGCCATATTTGTCTGTAACTATTCAAATGCAATCTGACAATATGATGGATGTGATGTGAAGTGGGTCTATTGTTATCAACTTCCCCAAAATACACACACTCACTAACAAAAGGGTTTCTGATATGTAAGAATCTAGTTACTAGGAATTAAAGTGACTAAAATAGAAGGTTGGATATGGGAAAAATCTGACGAGCTGAAGTAAAAGCCACTGAGACAAACACACAATGGTGGAGGCATAACAATCCCATGCTTACTGCATGAAACTGCCTCACAAATGTTCAAAGAGCTCCACCCACTGGCTGTGCTGTGCTAAAGTGCTAAACTGAGAGGAGAGAACACTGGTTATTTCTGCAGACTTATATTGCAGATTGTTCTCTAAATGTTTAGCACTGATTTGACAAAGTGCATTTAAATTATGTGTTATTCTATTTTTGATTTATTGTTTAACCTTTAACTGTGAAGAATGCCATTCCCACAGTATGTGTCTTGTTATTATGATGCAGTCAGTTGTATGTGTGAGTGTATGAGGGTGTGTGTGCATGTATGCATGTGTGACCAATGGACTTGGAGCTTGTCCGTAACTAATCTTGCATACTACTGGACCAATTAGAATAAAGTTTTTGTGCACATTTATGACTGTATGCTTAAGGACCTTTTTGGAAAAACATTGAAAAACCTGTAGAAAATATCTATGTAACTTATGCTGACTGCTGACTCTCCACTCCTCTGCTTACTCCTTTGATTACTGCAAATCTAATCACAGTACCACCTTACTGTATTGTTATTACAGTAACGGCACCTCCTGGGGCTGGCCGGCAGCAGTTGGGTGCCTGACCTCACTGCAACTGTCACAGGTTGGCCAGCACCTCCTGTGGCCCAGCTGGCTCACAGTTGCCCTGTTCTGATCTGCAGAGAGACAGAAGACAATGTAAAACAGCTCCAGGTTGCTCTGTGTGGTTTTAGAGGTTCAGTTAAAATCATTATCACAATCATCAGCTTTATGTGTCCACTAATTGCAATAAGTGAGACAGAAAGGTTATATAATATACTGTACACTGCCTGGCCAAAGAAAAAAGTCATCCCTTGGATTTAACTAAGCAAATAGGTAAGAGCCTTCCATTGGATAATTACTGAAGTGATCAATATGTTTCAGCTGGCAACAAGTTATTTAACCCTAACTGATGCAGTGAGTAGCTTAAACAACTGTGTCAGAAGACATATTCTGTGGTTGTTGAAAAGATGTGCTAACAGCAAAGGCAGATTATTATGTGGCTGCTAGAAAAATAAAATCACTGTATTGAGATTTACAGTAATAATATATTTACTGTAAAATTCTCCTGCTAATTATAAGTATACAGCAACTTACTGAATACATATTATACAGTAAGCATGTCTTCATTTCACAGTAATCATGCTGTAAAAACTACAGAAATTGCTGCATACATATTACATAGTAAGGATTTCTCAATTTTACAGTAATAATGCTGTAAAAATTACAGAAATATGTTACAGTGTACTTGCAGTGTTAAGGAATATAAAAGATCAATATATTATTATTATTATTATTATATATTATTATATATTATTCTGTTCTTCCACCCTGTGTTAATATAAACATCTCATTTCAAGGTTATGAAAACACAACAATTCTTATTTTCTGGTGATTATACACTAATGAAAACATACTTGTGACAATTATATTTAATTTTTGCTATATTCTGCCAATACATAACCTTACACACTGGACTTTCAAGAAAAGGATGAATGATGTCAGCTTGAGACAGTGACGTATTTGGAATAGGAGCGACCAATTTGTGTCAGTGCTGTGGATAACAAGGTGCACAACAGAGCTGAAGCAGAGTCTGGTTCTACATGGGAAGAAGCTGCATAAGAACTGGGAACAGCACCAGCTTCAATGAGCACGATGTGCCTGGAATATTGCGCACATACTTGTTTTGTGGTTGATTTATCCAACTGTTACTTTCATCCTGCACCTGTGTTACTTATGTCCCGATAGACAGGAGCATCTGATTGCATCTGATTCATTTTATAAAAATATTTAAAAAATAATTGGTATTTGTTAGAGGACATGTGTATGCTGTTCAACATAAAGTATGGTTACTGTAAGTAAATGCATTTTGTGCAATGCAGCAATTTAATAATTAATCAGACTGACAGTGTTACAACTACCCTGGTGTTACAACACTCCCCCAGTGTCCCCTACTATTTTTTTTTATTTTTTAATCACGAGTTTTAGAGTCACGCTGTTTCTTTACTTTCACTTTCTGTAGACTTGTGTCGCCGATGGCTCAGCAGAAGTTTCAGGTGGTGAGTAAATAACTAACACGAGCAGCTAAATGAAGTCTGCTGTTACTTTATCAATTGAGCTGGGAACAGATGATTTGTTTGCAAACTGACAGACAGACAGACAGACAGTCTAAGTTCACTTCGCATCTTCACGTCTTTGTTAAATATGACGACGGACGCGAATGTGATTTTCTGTTTTTCTCTGCATGTGATACTTATGTAGCCATGACAAGACTGATCGATTGATTCTTTAAAATATTTAACAAAAAATTAGTTTTGTTAACATGGTAGACTGAACATAGTATGGTTTCTGTAGTAAATTCGCCATCTTATTGCAAGAGCTCAACAGAAGAGGAATCCTTCTTTAAAACACTTTTTTTTTAAGTTTTAAAGTTTCATTAAAGATGTAGTTAGCGATGTGGGAGAAAACGAGTAGAGAGGTTGTTGATATTTGAAGTGTAAATACAGACCCGCCCCTCCCTTCATACTCCACCTCGGGCTCCACCCCCGAAGTTCATAGACGCGCATTGTCATGGAAACGGCCTAGAGGCTGCGTAGCCTCATAATGGTTATAATACACTTTGCAAACACTGTACAAAAAATGCTGTGATGTAAGATGGGCAACTACGCAGCAAGTAAAGCAGCTGAAATAGCCAAGTTGTGGGTTAGCACACTGCACCCTGACATTTCAGCGAGTTCACCTTTAAAAACATGTTTAAAAAAAACCCAACAACTTTTATATGAAAATTAGGTTGCTCCTCCAAGGCAAAAAAAACATCTGAATATCAAAATGTATCAATGCATGACGAAAATTAAGGGATTCACTATAACCAATAATGACCTGCTTTTCATGGCTGACTCTGATTAGATAACTGATTATTTCACATTTTTTTGTATTTTTTAAAATCATATCATGCATGTAACGTGTAATATATCACACCTGAAGGTAACTGGAACAAAGATGGATGATTTAATATTTCATAGCTCTGACTAAACCAAATCTAACCAACACCATTACTATTACACCAATTTGGGTGCAAATATTTCTGACAATTCTGCGATTATTCTGAATAAATAGGCTATCATATTCATACTCAAACTGAATTTTTACCTCGTTCACGGAGGTCATAATTTTGCCAACTTCTTGAAGTCGCTGAAATTTATTGGAAAAATGAACAGAAATGTTAAATAACTGTATACATCTGTTTCTTGGTCACTGCTTTTCTTACCTTGCGCCTTTGTGCTCTGTTTTTGTTATGCTTTTAAGTTTATATATCCCTTTTGGATTTTCAGTATTACCCCTATGTTGTTTCCTTTTTGCACCATTGTTGTTTGAAATTTTGTCATCAACTTTTGTATATTTGGCTTCCAGTCTTGTTTTGTATATTCTAAATAAAGTTTATTTTAAAAAGATTAGATTAAATGCTTTGATATAATCTGTTCAATCAGATATTGATGTAGCCGATATTTACTGGCTAATATATGCTGATACCAGTATAGACCAACATAGCTGTGATATGCCAATATCGGACAATATCAGTCCCTATATTTATTGTGCATCCTTACAAAATATTTTTAAAAGAGAAAAAGAAGAGATTTCTACCTCTGAGCCAGTGTCAGTGAACCTACATTCGATTTGTTCTTCCCTGCAGTTGAATTCGTCTCTGATGTTTCCAGCAGAGTGACACCATGGCGTCTGCATCATCTGGTGAGTCCAGTCGGTTATTAGTCTGGATAACACACTCTTTTCTCTTGTCCTATTTGATCTCAGAACTTAAATCAGGTCTGTGAGCCTCATCGATGAACCTCATCCAACTTGACAGCCTCATTTCAAAACACTAAATGTGTGAAACGATAAAAAAGCATCAGTGACAGAACAAACATCAGTGACAGAACAGAAGCTTCACACGGCTCACTGCAACCCCACAGTCTGACTCAACTTGACATCACACAGAGATACTATCTGAATTAATATTTTCATTATTCATATACTTAAACATAACAATGATTTGCATTTATGGCAAGTAATAAGTCAGTTATGTTTTCTTCATAAAACAGTTGCCTTTGAAGTTAAACCGACAGTCATTATTGAATTAAAACACAGATCAATTATTTACTTTCCTTTACAGGTTTGAGCTTTATGTTTTGCAGCTGCACTGATGATCAGTAAAGTTTATTTGGTAGCACCATATTTGAAGGAGTGTTCATGAGACTGTTATTACATTGTCATAACCATGTTATGACCCTTGTCATGAACATGAAGGAGTCTTTAGGAAGGTTTATGACTGTTGTCATAAAGTGTCATTTGGTCAATTATGTCTCATCTCACTCTTATTGGGGAATTCTGTATATACTTGCAACACATGGCACACATGGATTAAAAGGGATGGCACAGTCAGAGACAGAAATAGTACAATAATTGAAAAACTGATGTATAAAAATACCAAACTCAAGCCTGAACCTTTTTGCAACCTGGAGCCTGACATTTTGTCCAGACTTATTCACCAATTCTCACAAACCAGGTTTGCATTGTAAAGCTGACCTCGAGTTAAAACCACTGTTTCTGTCATGCATGTGAACAGGATATTGCTTATTGGTCAAAACATATTTTTTAGCTGTGTTTTCCTTTATTTATTTAGATGAATATTAAAGAAGCCCAACTGGGAGTCAAACTGAATGAGAATTCTTTTTATGTATCATGATTAAAATGCTCAAGTAGTTAAAACACAAATGCTTTTGAATGAAATTTAAAGTGAGTTTGAAGCTCCTGTCTCAAAACCTCAGACACTGGATTTCCCCCCAGTACAGAGTTATATCAGTCCAGAATCTTAATCAGTTGGTCTCAGTGAACATCTATCTGTATAATCAAATCACAGAAAGATACAAAGCTGTATCATGTAATATCAGAAGTATCAAAGTGGTAATATTCTGGAGATTATGAAGAGTCGAGAAGTGGTAAATCTCAGTTCTAAACACAAAAACCCACAATAACTGCACATTTGAATGATGCCATTGATAGTGTCCCAAACATGCCATTATATTACATGAAAAAGAGAATGAATTAATGTGTATGTTTCTGTGTCCTTGTAGTTGAAGATGATCATCAACCCCGTAAGCGCAGCTGGAGCTTTGAATTTCTGCCGCCTCACAGTGAGTCAAACTTAACTGAGTCTGAATCATTCTTGTGTTTAATTAGATTTCAACTCACATAGAGTAGAAATACTATCTAACACTAGTCAATGGGTAAAATTTACCCACAGCTGTTAAAATATTCAAGTCCCCAGTCTTTGACTCTTCAGAAAATGTGTTATGTATCACCCCATTGTTAAAAATTGTCAGGATAAAACCAGATACTTAAAAAATGTGTATTTATACTTATAACAGCCAGCAGGTACAATTCACAGATAGATCTATAGAAGATGCATTCAATTTCAAATTAATTTAGCATGTTTAGATAAAAATTCTCTGTTGCTATTGGCAACGGCTTTGTCTACTGTACACTTTGTGATAGAGTGGAGTTGTAAATCATAGGTTAACCTTTAATATGATATGAGAAGGAGAGTTATTAATGCAAATCAGGTCATAGACTAATTTGAGGTGAAGTTTATACGTTCAAAACTATTGTTAAAGGGATAGTTCACCCAAAAATGAAAATTCAGTCATTATTTACTCACTTTCATGCGATTGAAGGTCAGGTTTAGTTTTTTATTCCACAGGAAAACTGCGCTGCAGAATCTCCTAAACAATTTAAACAACACAAAAAAGAAAACATGAAATGGCTCCATACGCTTGTCTGGTGTAATCCAAGTCTCCGAAAGCCCCAACAGGCCAAGTTGACTTGAAATACATCATTTAGACCATGTTTTTAGCCTAAATCTTAACTTAGATCCTCAGCTTGGAGTCACGTTCATGTGCACCTGTACACTGTCTGAGACTTTGATTACGCCAGACGAGCAGTATAGAGGTATTTTGTGTGTTTTGTTTTTGTTTGTTTGTTTGATTTTTTGTTGTTGTTGTTTTTTCTGTCTGAAAACTGGTCACCATTCACTTAAATTGATTGATTGAGTTTCTGCAAAGCTGTTTTCCTGTGAAACTCCAGCAGTGTTTTGTGGACTAAAAAACTTAACCCAACCTTCAATCAGCAGTAGGGTGAGTAGATAATGACTGAATTTTCATTTTTGGGTGAGCTATCCCTTTAACAAGCTGTTGGCGTGGGGTGGGGGGTGTTCATGTTGGGGTATCCACCATGTTAAAAATGAACAAATCTGACTGCTTGTAACTTAAAAATCAATGCATTCTCCTAGTGGGTAAATTTTACCTGTTAACTGTTTTAGTTATACAGAGACGCCTGTCAGTTCTACTGTTAAATTGCTGTATCAGTACAATAATTTTGTAATCATGTTATTATACTTTACAGGGGAGATTTAATTGAACTAATTTTCTTTTCAGTGTCTGAGCTGAGGGTTGTTCTGCTGGGGAACAGTTGGTCTGGGAGGAGTGCAGTGGGGAACTTCATACTGGAAGAGAATGCGTTCAACACCCAGCAAGAATCAGACTGCTGTTTGAAAGCCAAAGGACAATTAAAGGAGAAAGAAATAGTCCTTATCAACACCCCAGATCTGCTGCGTCCAAACATCTCCCTAATAGAGCTGACAGAACAATTAGAATCATGTATGAATCTCTCTGATCCTGGTCCTCATGTGTTCCTGCTGGTTCTACAGCCTGAAGACTTCACTGAGGAACAGAAAAACAGGCTACAGTCAATCCTTACAAACGTAAGTGATCGATCATATAGTCATTCGCTGGTTCTGATATCACCACCCAGAGAAGAGAGCCCAGGTTCCATGGAAGGATATATGCGAAATCGACCGTTAAGAGACATGACCGCAAATTGTAGATCCAGCCTGTTGTGGCACCTTGACCATCAACAGTTGTTTACCCTCATGGACAAAATAGTGAAAGACAACAATGGAGATCATGTGAGCCGTGATGTTTACGAAGACGCAGCGTCTTATTGGTCTGGTGATCAGAGCCTGAAACAAGGTGAAGGAGTCCATTTCAACTTGGATCCTGTAAGAGGTGCTGGTAAGTGCAGGAACTCTTTTTATAATGTGATGATACATGATCAAAGTTGAATATTAAGTTAAGTTTTTTTTTTCGGCTGATGGCATTATCTCTCTTATAGGACTGATGGACATGATGTCAAGCAAACTAGACTCAGCAAAGAACTATTTAACCACCACTAGTGAGTAGTATACTTATGATTATCATTAAGAGATGAAGTTGATAAACTGTAATTAATAGTGATGCTCCTGTCTTTTAACAGTGAGAAGGCACAGACCTACATCATATGCTCCATCTACAGTGGGAGGCACAAGCCAGTGTAAGTAAATTAAATAAATCTGAAAAAAACAAGAAGATAATTATTTTTTTATTATGATTTTTGTCATAGTGTTTCTGAAAGTCTGACTATTTTTACACTTACGTAAGTTTACTCACGTTTGCTTTTTTATTAATTTATTTTTAATGGTTGATATCTGAGACTTGTGATTTTCCAATATTTCTTTTTCTAAAAATCAGTCATTATTTTGAAATATTACATATTCATTTTAAAAATTATCAGCATCAGTACTGATATTAATACAACTGTGACATAAAGGTATTGTATTGAATTGAAAAAGAATTGCATGGCTCAGTCAGAAGCTGTGTTAAGAGTCAAAGCGATATCTCCATCCTATTGCAGCTTCCAAGCTAACATTAAATGGGAACATGTCCAAAATAGCCTTCCACAGATGCCATAGCGTTAAACATGATCACCTCTCTGTGTTTTGGTTAGTTCTCACCTTCTGATGATCCACAGTGATTTGGGTGGTCCAGTACTTGTTGACTGGTGTGTGCGGGTTGCTGGGAGGCTGACAGTCATGTTATAAACAAAATCAAAACTTCAAACAAACATTTCCCCATGACAAACATGCCTTTTGCAAAAAAATCAGTGAGGAACCAATTCATCAAACAAAATAGAACAACTTGAGATGGCTCTAATACACTACTGACTCTCATATGGGAGGCAGAATCTTACCCAGGCTGCTTTCAGCAGGGGACATGGACTGCTGACTGTCACTGAGAATATTCTTGGGCAGTAGAAGGAACTCTTCAACTTAAGAGGCTGGCTAAACGCATCTGTCAGAGTAAATAAAACATTGAAAATTTGCAGAATGCTATATCTGGTACAGTAAAATTAATGTACACTGTCCCTGTTTTAAATAAACCAATAAATGAGATGAAAAATGAAAATTAGCTTGTAGATTTGTCTGGTCCCCAGGCTAGGGGTCTGTAAGAATGCCTCACAATTATGTGTGTTCAATTATGAAGCACAGCCTTCCTGTCACAAACTCTAAACTTTGACATTTCCTATCCTCTGTTTTATTACAGCATCGACACTCAGGATTGTACTGGTGGGAAAAAGTGAGGATAAAAAGATAAGGCTCGGTAACTTTATCCTACAGTATCAAGGTTTTCATTTCCAAATACGTTGCAACAGTGTGGCTGCCGATGGAGAATGGGGAGGAAAACTTCTAACAGTAGTGAAAACTCCAGACATCTTCAGTCTGCCTGTGGAAACAGTCATAGAAGAGATGAGGAGGTGCATCAGTCTTTGCCGCCCTGGACCACATGTTCTTCTGCTGTTAGTGAAGCCTTCTGATTTCACTGAGAAGAACAAACAAACACTTGCGTTTATCCTGAGTTTGTTCGGTCAAGATGCTTTTAAACACTCTTTGGTCATCAACACACATGAGTCGGGTGAAACAAGTTCCACTGTGAATTGGCTGCTTAAAAACTGTGGAGGAAGACACCACTTCATGTTTGAAGGTGACCGCAGTTTGTTAATGGGGAGGATTAACAACATTGTGCATGAAAACAGAGGAACCTTCCTCACAATCACTGACGAGACCATAAGACCAGAATCTGAACACGTCAAACCAGCTTTAAACCTGGTTCTGTGTGGGAGAAGAGGAGCGGGGAAGACTTCAGCAGTCAAGGCCATTTTAGGTCAAACAGAGTTTCATCCAGTCTCCAGCTCATCAGAGTGCATTAGGAATCAGGGAAAGGTGTGTGGACACCGGGTTTCCCTGGTGGAGCTGCCTGCCTTGTGTGGAAAACCTCAGAAGACAGTGATGGAGGAATCACTCAGGTGTATCTCTCTCTTTGATCCTGAGGGTGTTCATGCCTTCATCTTGGTCCTACCTGTGAGTCCCCTCACCGATGAAGACAAAGGAGATTACAGACCATCCAGAACATATTCAGCTCTCGAGTCAATGCCTTTACCATGATTCTGTTCCCTGTGGAGTCAGATCCTACAGCTCCAGCTGTTGTTAACTTTGTGAGAAAGAACAAAGACATACAGGAGCTCCGCCAGAGGTGTGGAGGAAGATATGTTGTTCTCAACATCAAGCACAAGCAGCAGATCCCTGAGCTGTTTGACATAGTGGAAGAAATCCGTCAATCCAGAAATAAACCATACTGCTACACAACAGAAACATTTGCACAGGCACAAATGGATAAAGTCCTGCAACAGGAGGAACGCATCAAGAAGCAAGAAGGTGAAGTGGAGAGGCTGAGACAGAAAAACAACATGACTTGTGAGTTCTTTGAATTAAAGTTTTTTTTCTCTGTCCTAAAAAAAAATCTACATTAGTCTTGAGCCTATACTGTAGCAACTTTGAACATTTAAAGTAATGCAGTGCTATTTGCACCCTGGGGTGGAATTGCCAGTTTGGTTATTTGAACCTGGTTGTATAGAGCCTAGCATGCCAAAGGTGTCCGACCAAGTAGTTTTCTTGCTTAAATCTAACCAAATAGTTTTGTTGCCTGAACCTAACCAAACTTCAACTGAAAACTGAAAATAATAATAATAATTAAAAAAGCTAAATAACAGATACTTCGGACATGTAATTTCATACTACTGTCAAACCTTAGTCTTCCAGGGTGGAATTCAAGCCCTGCTCTGCTTTATCAGCAGTTTATTTTTTCAGTTTGTCAATTTGTCCCTCTTTGTAGGTAGAATAAGGAGGTGGGTGTGAATAGCTGCCTTGTGCCTATTCCTACAGGGTACAAATAGACACTCCGTTAAACTAATTCCTGTTCTCTTCATGTTGCAGGTGATGATGAGGAGTGTCTCAGGATTGTGCTGATAGGGAAGACTGGCTGTGGAAAGAGCTCTTCAGGAAACACCATTCTAGGAAGAGACGATTTTAAAGCCAAATCAAGCCAAACATCGGTCACCAAACATTGTCAGAAAGCAGCGAATGAAGTGGACGGTCGTCCAGTTGTTGTGCTTGACACTCCTGGTCTGTTTGACACCACTTTGTCTCATGATGAGGTCAATGAGGAGTTGGTCAAATGCATCAGTCTTCTGGCTCCAGGACCACATGTCTTCCTGTTGGTGTTACAAATTGGCAGACTCACACCAGAAGAGAAGGAGACACTTAAGCTCATCAAGGATGGCTTTGGGAAGAACTCTGAAACATTCACCATCATTCTTTTCACAAGAGGAGATTCACTTAAGCGTGACAAAGTGTCCATTGAAGAATACATTGAAAAAGAATGCGATGATTCATTTAAGAAGCTGATAGCTGACTGTGGAAGAAGATACCATGTGTTTAATAACTATGACGAAGGAAACCGCACACAAGTCAGCGAGCTGATAACCAAAATTGACACCATGGTGAAGAAAAACAAAGGCAGCTGCTACACCAATGAGATGCTGCAAGAGGCAGAGGCAGCAATAAAGAAAGAAGTGGAGAGGATCCTCAAGGAGAAGGAAGAAGAGATGAGGAAAGAGAGGGAGGAGCTTCAAAGAAAACATGAAGAAGAAATAGAAGAAATGAAAAGAAGAATAGATGAACAGAGAGCAGAGATTGAAAAGGAGATGCAACTGAAAGCAAAACAACTTGAAGAAAAGGAAGAAAATATTAAAAAGGGGCAGGAAGAGAGAAAGAAAGAGCAGAAAAAAAGAGAAGAAGAAGACAGGAAGAGAAAACAAGAAGAAGAAATCAAACGACAGGAGTGGGTACAAAAAGTTAAATCTTTGGAACGAAAAATAAGATCAGAGTCAGAAATGAAGGAAACTATTGACAGAGAGCTGGTGGAGAGCAGAGAATTGTTGAGAAAAGAACGGGAGAACTGGGAGAAAAACCAGACCGAATGGTGGAACAAACGATATCAACGAGATGAACAGAGACAACAGGAAGAACAAACAAGACTGAGAAAGCTTCAAGAAGAGTATGAGCAAGAAAGAGCAAATTATGAAAAGAAAAGACAGGAAGAAGACCGAATAAGAAGAGAACACGAGGACAAAGAGAAACAACAGATCGAGGAGGACTACAAGAAAAAAATGGAAACTCTGAAGAGGACATATGAAGAGGAAGCCAGGAAGAAAGCCGAAGAGTTCAATGAATTCAGAGAGAAATACACCAAGGAATTTGCAGATCAGAAGAAGCAGCATGAGAAACAAATGGAAGACAAAGATAAGCAATATGACCTCCTAACGGCACTGTTCAGCCCACAACGAAGAACAAATAAAGATAAAACATCAAGATGAAATTCGTGACTTAGTGAAATGTGTGACCAAAGAGAGAAAAAATCTTAAAAAGATTAATGACTTACTGACGAAACATGAACAAGAAATGAAGCAGATGAAAACTGAGGAAGACAAGAAAAATCTGATGCAAAAACATGAAACAGAAGTGAGCGACCTGATACAGAATCTTATGACTGAGGTCGACAGATCAAGCTGTTCCATTTTATGAGATTTGTTTGATGGAAATGTCACAACAGAGCAGTAACATTTCAGCTATAACTGAAAATGTGAAGAAGCAGAGATTAAATTGTATACTTTCTAGTAGACTACACTGTAATGTATGCATGGCAACAGGAAATACTTCTCATTGGCTGTCAGATGTCTAAATCTGCAGCCTATTCAATATTAAACTGCTGGTAACCATAGCAACAGTACTGATGCTTCAGGCTTTTCGAGACGAAAATGAAGCTGAGTGCAGAATAGTTTGTAACAGTTTTTGTCCCAGACTGTTAACTCAGTGGATCTCAACCTTTTCTAGTCATGACTACCCGAATATAATCAGGTTCGGTGTTTGCGACCCCACAAAAAATCCATATCTCAGAACGTCAGGATGATATTTCTGATGCTTGATGAGAGCTCAGTTGGAAACGTTGGCCCCTTGTGTTTCTCAACTGATGGTGCTGCTGTCAGGCGTTCAGGTGGCCCACATTGAGACAGTCTCCATTTCCTGTCTAGTCTCTTGTTCGCCCAGGTCTTGAGCTGGAATAATTTTCTCTGAGTGGCTATCGCTCCATCGTAGTCGTTCCATGTGATAACTCGCAAAACTGGCCACAGCTGCTTGGTTTGGCACGATACTGTGGCACGAAACACTAAATGAAAATTTTTTGCGTGTGTGTCCAGTCAGAACTCATGTTAATGCGCACTGTGACTCACACAAAGATATTCAATAAAATCTATACTAAGACAAAAAGTAAAAAAAAAAAAAAAAAAATGCGAAAACTTTCTGCGAAAGTTTCAAACTTCTTGTTTACGTTATTGAAAACTGTATTATCCATTTCTGTTTCTGTCAAATGTGGTAAAATCAGATTATATTGTCAAGTTTTTGTTTTTACCTTTTCACCACTATTATGTTGATTATTGTAAAGAAAAGGTCAGCACAGCACAGTCTGTAGAAAAACGATATGACATGTTTGTTTTCTTCTGTATTTTTTTTTGAATAATTTCCTTTTTTAGTTTTTTTCTTTCTTTCTGATAGTTTGTGTAATTATTGACAGATTAACAAACAGGCAACAACTAAGAAAGACAGACTTGAACAGCTAGAAACTCTGCTTGTCATTAGAGTCGATCTTTGTTTCTTTTATAATATATATGATAATGAACATGATGTTTTAAGTGAAATTAAATGATTAGGTGTCATTATTATCGGTCATGTGGTGGTTTGTGTGTGTGCATTAGAGGCTGACATTTTTGGGGGAAATCCTGTGAGATCCTTGCAGGATGAGAGTCAATTTCAATATTGATCACAGGACTGGGACAGGACAGGAAAAAGTCAATGGGACCGGGCGGAGTGGGAATTCTAAGAATGGGTCAGTTTTTCATATATATAAATATGGTTAAGACTTTCAAATGAGGTAAACAAAAATTGAGTAAATATGCATTTCTAATATGAATAAACATGAATAAATATGAATATGAATAAACACCATTACATTTGCTTGTCATTCTGTCAAAATAATTGTATTCAGTTACAGTTACTGAGAAAAAATACATGATTAAATTACAGTTACTAATCAAAATGTTGGTGATTAGCTGCTAAATGTTTCCACTATGCTCACCAGCTAGTTGCTAACTGTGTCTATCAGCTGTTTTGTACTGAGCAGGCAGTGTATAGTGGGTTTTTCTGACTTTTATGACTTATGAAAACGACACCATGAGAGCTGTGAGACAGAACCAAAACAACAAAGTCACAGGCCAGAAATTATAGAATTATAGCCACTTTAAACACCCTGTGTGGGTGGCAAACTGTTGGTAAGGCTGCCCCATGCAAATGGATTCCCACTGCTGCTGTAGGATATGTACGAATATTAAAAGTTCAAACACTCTTCATGTCTTTTTCCAATGAACTACACCAGACTATGAAGAATCAGAGTTAACGAACACCTGCAGTCACGAAAAGCTGGACAATAGCCCACCAAGCCGACATGTGGGAGTCAAGCTTATTTTTTAAGGCATGTAGCAGAGATTACACAGTCAAAAAGATAAGCAGCATTTTATTTTTGCTGTTTTGGCAATGTACAATAGAGTCGATTCCCTTTTTCAAGTAGAGTGAAGTCTCTAACCACCAAGATAAGAGGTACAAATATTTCACTGTTTCATTAGAAAGAAAATCTTAAAAAACAGACATACATTTTTGAAACATGCATTTTAACATGATATTAAAATTATTTAGTGACCTCAGTGAGCTTCACACAGTCAGTTATGCATACAGTTTACATCTGAGTGATGATGATTTAGATAAAACGTGCTGCAGGTCAAATAAACTACAAACAAAATTTTAAAAAGTTAAAGTGATAGTTTTTTCCAAAGGAATTATTTATTTTTTCTTCTTACCTGTATTACTGAAAAATCTGCAATACCTGGTTCACATTTCATACAACGTATTGATACTGTGTGGGTGTAAATGCGTTTAGCAGAGGTTTGTTCTGGTTCAGTAAACTGCTTAATTATCTGCTGTAGCAACCGCAGATAAATGTGGCTTCAGCGAGGTTTGCAATAAAACAAGTTCAATTCAAAACTGATACAGAATATAAAAAGAGAAAAACACAGAAACAAGTGTTCAAACAGGAGGAAACAAAACTTAGGAGTTGATAGAACGAGATCTGACCACCTCGTCCTCCTCATCCTCATTTGGCTCTTCCTCTCCCTGGGTGAGCGGCTCTCTGTCGGAGTCTCTCTCCACCTGCTCTGACCTCTTGGTCGTCTTGTTCAGGGTCCCGCCCTGCACAAAAACAAACATTAACTCAACACTCTGTGCAGTATACACTGTGTATAAAATAGTTAACAACAGTTGCAGGTGTGTGAGGTGTGTGAGGTGTGTGAGGTGTGTGACCTGTCTGTGGTCGACAATGTTGAGCAGCACTGAGGTGATGATGCAGCTGATGGTGTTGGCCAACATGAAGATCATCATCCTCTGCCAACGCCACAACGGAATCTTAGTTTCACTGTAAATGCAGAAAACAGTGAAGGTCAGTAAAGATCATTCAAACAGCCATGGACTTTCCCATGATGCACTGCAATGAGATCCCGATGTGAAGTGCTTCCTACCTGGACTTGGTGCCCAAAATCTGTCCAACAACCAGATTGGAGACCCCGATCCCAATCATCTGTATGGAGGTGGCCAGACCCATGGCTGTTCCCAGAGTCGCCTGAGGCACCACGAGGGGAATAGATGGCCACATGCTCGCCTGGAATACAAAACAGAGGGTTTAAATTAACAGGTGATCTGTACGGATCAGATTCAGATTCAAAAATTTACTGGGAATTCATGCATGCAATAATTTGCCTTTCCTGGTGCATGGCACACATAAGGATACAATACAGTACATATAGAAACCAACAAAGGCACATAAAAGGACAACGCATTACATCTTATAACATTTTTTAAAACATGCAAGGGAGTTGGGAGTTAAAAGTTAAGTTGGGGACAATGGATATTTAAAAACAGCACAGGGGACTCTGAACCTCCGTCCTTATGGTATCATCTCAAAAAAGGTATGAAGGAGGTGTAATATTCCTTGAATATATTATTTATCTGAGGAGGGTCCAAGGTAATTTTGACCACTTCTTCCTTTAATCACAAGTATTGTTCCCTCCATATATTCTTTTCTTATATGCCAGGCATTTACCAAACATTTCACCCCGTTAAACATAACATTTTGATGTAAGCATTGCAATTTCAGTGGGTCGAACAGACTAAATTATGTTCTGCTTTTATTGTTTTCCTCTAAACAATGTGTTTGACTAAAAACACGGAGGGTCTTTTGATAAGTAATGTTTCTCCAAATCAAGAATATCTTGGTCCATTTGTTTCAATTTATCTGAAGTTTTCTGTCTCAATGTGGATGAAAACATTAAAGGTTAAGTTCGGTTTTTTGACACCTGGACCTTATTGTTAGGATTAAATACGCTCGTAGACTCACCCAGACAATTTTGGTGGAGCTTGGAGCCGTTTTCGAGCAATTTAGATCCATCCGACAGCGTTTTTTCTCATGCCATAGTAGCGGACGGGGCCAGAAATCGAAGCCCCTAAATTAGACATTATCTGCTGCGAAACTCGTGCAATGTCCACAACAACACCACCAGTTAGCCCCCATTCGTGGACGTGCAGTGGTTGCTTGTTCTCTGGCCAGCTGTTCGGCTCTTTCCCTCTGCATCCTCCTTTCAAATAGCTCCTCGTCGGTGTATTCTGGCTCAAAACGATACGGGCATCCATTATACTCAAAGTCGTCGTCAGACACTTCTACATTGGATAAATATTCCGCCATGCTGCACAAAAATAGCCGTGTAGCCGTGCAGCCTAGCAACAACAGCGTCTCTACTCAGCTGCGCTCCTGCGGCGCACGTCTATGACGTCACCAAAAGTTACCCATCCTTGTAAAGCCCCGGATGACCATAACAACGAAGTTGAGCTGACATGGTGATAACACTGGCCATTCATTTATAAAATGTAGGTGAAATGAGCGAGTTTCGCAGCAGATAATGTCTAATTTAGGGGCTTCGATTTCTGGCCCCGTCTGCTACTAGGCATGAGAAAAAACACCGTCAGATGGATCTAAATTGCTCGAAAACGGCTCCGTGCTCCACCAAAATTGTCTGGGTGAGTCTACGAGCGTATTTAATCCTAACAATAAGGTCCAGGTGTCAAAAAACCGAACTTAACCTTTAATATATAACTTCTAATAGGATCTCTCAAAGCATACCAGATTATAAGTGAGCATTCTAAACTATTATTATGTGATTCCTAATAAAGAACTTAGTGTTGATTAATCTATAAAATCTTGATTTAAAGTCAAGTAAAGTAAAGATGAGTCAAGTAAAAGTTCTCTAAAACTCATGTAAACCTATAAATATTGACATATTGACTACTGAGTAGTTTTTCATAGATGAGCAATGAATTCAGTTGAATTCAGAAAACAACTGAAATCCTCATGCCAAAATATTTGAATATTAAATTGAGAAAAAAAATAAGACAAATATCAGTTATAGTCATGGGCTCATCATAATTAAGACAATAACAAGTAGTATCTTCTGTTGATCAAATACACAACTGACATCTGCCCGAGAAAAAGTATGTGTTAAAATGAAAATGGATCTCAACTCACAGCAGCAAATGAGTAGGTGACTCCCAGCCATATGGTGGAGACAAGAGGAGGGACAAAGGTGAAAGCCAGGAGTCCAAACACAGGTAGCGTGAGGACGGCGCAGGCCAAGGCGAAAATGCCTCTCAGACCCACATAATCCTGAAGCAAACACAAGAGAACGTCACATGTTGCACCAGCTTACCTACTTATTTTATATTTGCTTCATAACACAGAGGTTTGACCAGTTTTAGAAACAGATTAAGGTTAAAATTACTCACTATGAGAATGCCCACACTGGCTGAGAGGACCAGTGAGCTGTCATAAACCGCCCCAGCGATATAGGCCGCCTCCTTCTGACTGTAACCGCTGTATTTATCCTGAATGAACTTACTGCACAGGAAAAATACAGAAATATTAAAATTAAATTATTCTTTTTAACACTCACACACTAAGGTCATATAAATACAGTGTTTTTTATGATATACTGTATGTATTTAGCTTTACCTGGCATCTGCAATGAACGGGAAGATGCCGTTGTAGAAGAACATGATGGTGAGAACCAGCAGCCAGTATCTTAATGACAGGAGCTTCACATCCTGAATCCTCTACACTCACACACACACAACAGAAAAACAAATAATTTAGGCCACGCAAACAGATCAGTGCATAAATAACACACAAAGAAGTTACTGAACATTTAAACAAAAAAGAAACTGAGGTCAGATCCGGCTCATACCACTTTGCGGGACTCCTCTTGCATGGCGCCGTCAAGACCCAGCTGCCTCATCCCGACCTTGTCCAGTGTGCTGACTATGATGGCAGATGTGAAGCCCAACACACACAATAGTGCTCCTAGAAAACAAACCATCATGAGCCATGTAACATGAGAAAAATACTCTAACTTTTTTTTTGCTGTTCATTTAGTAATGCCATGAACCTACCACCCCAGAGTGTCCACTGAATGCCATATTTTTCTTCAAACTTCTGGGTGAGGAAGAAGTTCAGGACTGAGCCGAGGCGAGAGAAAGCCAGAGTGAGACCGAAAGCCAAGGCCAGCTCCTTCCCTTTGAACCAGAAGGCTGTGATGCGGTTCTGAACAACTAAGGACACAAATGAGGGAGCAGTTTAGGAACTTTATTCTGAAAGGACATCACAGAGAGTACTCCTGCATTCATGTGGTGACAGAATAATTGGAAAAATTAGTTCCTGACTGAGAAAAACCATGTTTATTCAAGTTGGAACAAATTATAAAGTTAAAAAACAAACAAAAAAACATGGCAAACAAAAGTAAAGGTTGCTTACTTTACATTAATTCACGCATTGCATCTAAGTATTTTGCTCATGTGTAATTTGTAATATGGTAATAGGTTGGAACCATTAGTTGTTGTCCACATAGAGTGGCCTAGATTAGTCAGAAAAGTTACTTAGTACCATTAACCCTGATAATAAGTTAGGTGCAGCAATATTTTAGTGGTTTAAGGGAACATGCTGGTGTGGTCCATGTTTCCACATTACGACCCAAAAGCTCACGAACACACCAAAGTCGGAAGAACGACTTCGGAAAATCCAGGAAGCACATAAATGCATTATGTGTATGACTTGTGTGAGGTGGCCTTACTTGTCAGAGATCCGTTGCCTGATCCGAACAGCAGTCGGCCTGTGAGCATGAGTGGCAGCAGATAGGGAGTTCCTTTGAAGTGGGAGCCGAGTGCAAAGAGCGACGAGCCCAAAACACACAGAAATGAGAACAGAAACACTCCAACTGCAGACAGCAGGAAGGGGAATCAATTTATCATGAGTTCGCTTAAGTCCATTATTTGGTTAAACACATCTGCAGATAAGATGCACGTTGACTTACAGCGGTTTCCTAATTTGTCAATCAGGAACCCAGCCATCACTACCACCACTGCATTCCTGTTGATAGGGGAGAACACCGACTGTAGCAGTTTTCTAATGAAACCATTTATCAGTGGGTTACAGTACAGTCTCTGTGTGTGTGTGTGTGTGTGTGCTTACGTCCAAGCATAAATGGCATAAAGAAGATTGTACTGCTGAGGGGTCATCCCCAGTCCCTCCACACAGTCCACTGTCCCATTGATCACTGTTGCATTGGGACATGTCAGGTTCTGTCAGATGAAGGGAAAACAGTGATTAAAGTTTTTATCTGACTAAAGACAAACTGAGGACAGACTTTGGAGTTTTGATGCCAAACTACAATGAATGCGTTGAGCTAATTAGGAGGAATCATTCAGTGCTGATCTCCAGTATCTAAAAGCTGGTCTGCCTTCCTGCTGCCTCTTACTCACCCCCTGGAACTGATCCTGCAGAACACTGGGGATGTCAAAGCAGAAGTAGGAGCCAAATGTCAGCAGACAGTTGAAGAACAGCACCGCAAAGCGGTAATACGCTGTAAAAATAACACAAAGAATGGATCATTAGTTCTTCCATGCTTGGGGGGCTCAAGAGGTGGAGCCGGTCC
Organism: Lutjanus argentimaculatus; assembly: GCA_034769285.1. Lineage (NCBI taxonomy): Eukaryota > Metazoa > Chordata > Actinopteri > Lutjaniformes > Lutjanidae > Lutjanus > Lutjanus argentimaculatus. Next base: position 17,650,514 of record JAWZSL010000016.1, on the reverse strand, counting down.
TCCACTGTTCATAAGGTTGGTGGTCTGATCCCCAGCTCCTTGAATCTGCATGTTGAAGTGCCCTTGCCATCAGTGTATGAATGTGTGTGTGTGTGTGTATGGGTGAATGCTGGCACGTGTTGTAAAGCGTTTTGAGTGGGCAGCAGACTAGATAAGCACTACATAAATGCCCGTTCATTAAATTTAATTTAAGACTCAGACTTAACTATGAAAGTCAGCTTAAAACCTGGACAGGAAGTGATACTATACTAAACATTTCAGTATTTCACATGATGCAACAGCAATCTTATAATATACAAGTATGCTGATGGAAAGCATTATACTCACACTTACAGAGCAGATATAATGATGTTTCGTTTCATTTTTTTCCATATGATAAAATACAACAATTTATTATTACTACTATTACTTGTTATTATTACTTCTACTATCATCATTTATTATTATTTCAACAAATGAGAAACAAATTTCAATGAACATTTATTTAAAACTAGTGTTATTGTCTATAATACTTATATTGATCACAGACCTTCAACTTGTGCTTTTGAGATATTTCATTCATTATAAAGTTCCTGACACGCTTTAAGATAAATATATAATACCTATTATCCAATGACCTTATGTACACTAAAGATGAAACGTGACGTACTTTAGCATGTATTTGTGATTTTGGGGTGAACTGTCCAGAGCATTAGCTCAGTGGTGCTAAATGATTTAGCGAATGAAAAAAAGACAAAGAGGCTTTATTCATACAATAATCATGAAATAGCAAATCGATAGTGCTAACCTCAAAGTTTTGTCAACTTCCCATTCAGTCACATGAGCTCCTCTAACGACTCATAAAGCTGAAAATGCTGAGTCGGTCAGTTCAGTGACCCAGTTTTTTTTTAATGGAAGCACGCGGAGGCAGATGCAGCTCTGCTAAATTTAAAGTCATTTTCTGAAAAATAAACCTGAGTTCAGACGTACCTTTCTCTGCCGGCTGCGTCATGGTGAGCGAAACGGGACAGCGGCTATAAAAGAAAACGTCTAAATCTCATCCTTCACTGTTGTTTACATGAGCAGGCTGGTGTGTTCAGGTCTGCCGCAGATCTTCAAACCACACGGATCCATCTGAGCGCCGTGATGACGCAGCGGATGGTTTGGAAATCTTCCTCATCCTCTTCTTCGTTGTGTTTTTTTTTTTTTGGCGGATCGCAATGCCGGCTTTCACGTGCATACCGCCACCTACCGTACTGAAGTATGCAAAAAAAAACGGGATTCATTTTACAACCTGTAACAGCTTGGTTTATATTATCTAAAATTTCTAATTTAATATTCTATTAAACAATACAGTGCTTATTAAAAATTCTAGTTTGAAAATCTGCGCAATAACCCCTTGTTGGCATCCGCAATGGGGTGGGGTCGGGATGTGGCGGGAACGTCCGTGGGCAAGATTTTCATGGTTAAATGCAAAAATATATTTTAAATAGACTTTTTTTTAAAATATAATTTATGTTTAAATATATTTTGTTTTTTTAACCACTTGTGCAATGTGGTACTACTATGCACATACAGAATATACTGTCCATATAATGTTGATATCCCCAAGCCACTTGCATATTTTTTACATTTGATATATTCAAGTGTATTTAAGTTCTTTTAAAAAAAATAATTTATTATTTAGTCAGTGCTGTACTTTATCTAGTCCATATATTTTACATCCTACATTACGCAGCATTTCAGAGATTTTATATTTTGTTTGGAGGGTGTTAAAGTGAGAGTCTACTTCAGAAATGTGGCTCTAACACTGAAATTTTAATAAAATGGCTACAGTGAAGGACTTTTGGCTTCCAGTTGTTGTAACTCTTAAAGACTCTCTAAAGGATTTTTTGTAGATTTATTTAAACTTTTTTCAGAGACCTCTAAATGTGACCACTGGACCACTGCTTTTTAATATGTGTATTTTTCTTGGTTCCAGTCCTTCTTGGATTACATGACATGAGCCTCATGCCACTGGGTTAAATGAGGATAAAAAGTTCTATAATTAATGTGGTCTGACCAACATTTTTCACTTAAATTACAGTTAAAAGGGGATCCAAATAGAGCATTTTCATGCTTATCAAAACCATGAACAATGGAACAAAAATGATCAACAAGAACCATAAAATAGGCTGTTATAGGCTACTGTTGTATTACTCTGATACACCAGTTGCATTGATTATCTCCACATCTGCATATTCACATTTTCATACTAATAACCCATGGCAGGGTTACACAAAAAATGTGTTTCTAATATGCTGGCAAGTATAATGACACAAAGTACAGCACCATTTAATATACTATCCTGTCCCACCCAGTCAAACCGTGTGTCTTGACATATAATCCAATAAAACCAATATATGTGTCAGACACAGACTGTTGTGACGGCTGATCTGTACTCCACCTGGTGACAGCTGCTGCATCTCTCTCTGCCTTCTGCTGTTCTAATTAACAGTGGTGGAAGAAGGTCTCAGCTCTTTTCTTAAGTAAAAGCAACAATAGCACACTAAAGTACTCTGAATTCCTGAATTCAAGATCTTAGTACTAGCAAAGTAGTAAAATATTAAAATAAACATGTATCAAAGTAAAAGTACTTATTATGCAGAATGGACCATTTCAGAATATATAATGCACAATAATAATAATCTATATTATATATATAAAAAATATTTGATTATAATTTGTAATGCAGTGAGCATCACTACTGTTGCATTACAGCTGGAGATGGTGTGATTTTTTTTAAATTGATAATTGTATTGTTATACTTCAAAGTGCTTATTTTTATACTTTCTTGTAACTTTTATCACCACAATCTCTCATTCATGTAAACTTGCTCTTTGTAAATATGTGTGGATCACATAGCACAATTTGAGATCCTTGAATTAACTGATATACTGCTGCATAACTTAATCCATAATAATACATCATAATTTATTGTGTTTATACTTTTTGTCAATATTCATAAACTGCAAAGTAATTTAAAACAGTTCTCAAATGGTAGTGGAATAAAAAGTATCAAGAAATTAAAGTAATCAGGTAAAGTACAAATGCCTGACTATTGTATTTGAGTTCAGTTTGTAAGGATGTAGGGGGCACAATATTGGAATATATGTAGCGCGTTTTGGATCTTTTGTCCCTCAGCGGACACCGTCGAAGTGATCCAAACATTGTGCATGTGTTGTGTTAAAGGAGTTTCGGAGGTCCTTAAATATGTCTAAATGAGATGTCTGTGCTGCGCAGAGCTAAAACCTGGGAGATATCAGAATCAGAGGACAGTGACGCGGAGACAAAACCAGATTTAAACCTGATGAGAGCAGTCAAACACTAACAGTCAGCACAGATTTACCAACAGAGGACCAGAGTCCAGAGGACAAGTGCACAACCCTCCCATCGTCACACAACAAGCCCGAGTCTACTCAGTCTTCTGCTGTTTTGTCTCCTCCGCGACCAAAAGGACGTGGGACACCGAGTCCTGCCAGAAAACGCCGCAGCAAGGAGGAGACAGAGGCGGACAGACAGACAGCCAAGGAGAGGAAGGAGGAGAGAGACAAACAGAGAGCTGCTAAAGCCAGGGACAAGGAGGACAAGAGACAGGAGAGAGACAAACAGAGAGCTGCTAAAGCCAAGGACAAGGAGGACAAGAGACAGGAGAGACAGACAGAGAGTGCTAAGCCAGGGAAGGAGGACAAGAGACAGGGAGAGACAAACAAGAGTGCTAAAGCCAGGGACAAGGAGGAAAGGAGACAGGAGCAGCAGAGGAGGAGAGAAGCTGCCGAGAACCTCAAGAGTCTCAGGCCGGAGAACTGTCTGAAGTGTCTGACTGTCTGCATAGATCCAGGTACGCAAACTCACCATGCTGCCTTCATGAGCTGTCGGAAATTTTCAATCTATCGACTATATGGGCAGCTAGAAAACAAAATAAACAACAAACAAAATGTAACAGGGATTTTGATTAAAATTATTGTAAATTGTTTATAATTTAAGATGTATAGCACAGCAGTGTTTCAGAAGCGTTTCAGCAGTGCAGTGTACAGCAACAGAACAGCTTATGGAAACTTCTTTCTTGGCTTCATTTTTGCTCTTTTAACCAAAAATGTGCCTGTATTTACAAGCGTATCATCTGACCAGTTGTTTTTTTTTCTCCAGCTCTCCTGCAGCAGGATGGCTCAGATATCTTGCTGGACACCTTGGCCACCTTCGAGTGGAGGTTTAACATAGAGAGCCAGCAGCTGCCCCGCAGTGTCACCTGGACCAGAGATTTACCTCAGGTACACATCACATGCTTCTTTAACATCAGTTCTGTGCATATTGCTCCTGCCCCACCTACCTTCCCACCTTTTGGTAGGTTGTCCTGTAATATTTACAAAGTATTTGTAATATTTTGTCTGCATTACATTAATGAATTTGCTGTTTTAATTTCCATATTCTTATTTTTTTTCTAAATCCTACAGTGGGATCTTTACTGTCTTGTCTTTAGCAGGGGGATGATGGTAAGGGCTCGGTGGAAGAGGAGCAAGTGGTTCTTGTGCTGGATGTGACTGACTTCATGGACGTGGTGATCTCTGTGAAGAAAGTAAGCTAACTTTTAATTTGTAATAAATTAGCTTTGACTGCAGCCTACATGATGGACTTTTTTTTTTTTTTTTTGCTTCTGCAGATGCTAGACAGTGAAGGGGAGGAGACAGGTGTGGGGTCTTTCCTCAGTCCTCTTTTCGAGTGTCTCAACCGGGATGCGAAGAAGGTGGTCACACTGTTAGTGACAGACTCTGAGCCAGATTACAGGTTAGTGCAGTGATGGATAGACACTAATAAACCCAGTTACTTTCTTGTTTACTGACTTTATTAGTCTTTGGTGCGACAAAATACATTTTCTGTCTTGGTTGACTTGAATTATTGTTTTATTCACCAACAGCACCAATGCTTGTGGTGAGCATTTACTATATGAGACACTACACTCCAAACTGGGGATGGAGGATCTGGACATCGAGGAGGTCAGTTTACTGGTAGATTAGTTTTATGGTGTGGATGTTGTGGTGAGCTTTAACTGATCTGGTTCAAGTACAGAAGATGAGGGTTTCTGTGTCCTCTTTTCTTTCCAGGTTCTTGTGTACCTGCAGCTCTACAAGAACATCTCACTGGTCTTCCTGTACGACTGGCAGGACATCACTAACCATGTGTGCGCTGTCACTAAGGCCTTATCAAAGCGCCCGTACAAGTACGCAGCTACTGTTACATTAACAGACAAGGAGAATTTCCATCAGACAGTAACTGTCAGTTTCCCCTGAGGTTAATATAGTTGTTCCCAGAGCAGTCAGACAAATATGATGATCTTGGCTGTCATCTCATTAAAACCATCACCTTAATACCTGACTGATCTTTCATCATCCTGGCAGACTCCTGACCGAGCGAGCAGAGCTGCCCTTCTGTGTGGACGGCTCGTGGGCCAGCGGGGCTCGGGTTGAGCGGGACGGCTCGGGGCTGATCCAGGTCTGGAGCAAGCAGATCCAACAGCTGAACAGAGTCAGCCCCGCTGTGGCGTCCACTGTGACCGCAGCCTACCCGTCTCCTCAGCTGCTGCTGCAGGTACACCTGAGTGCACTTCAGTACAGTCCTGTAGAGCTCAGCGCAAAGAGGGCAGTGCCAGCACTAGCAGACATGGTGGCCTGGTGCGCCACTGAGGTATTTTGGCTAAATCAGGGGACCGTGTGCCTTTTTAGTGCTTTGAAAACATATCTCAAAGCACAATACATAAAATCATAAACAATGTGTAAGGAGATGATTTAAAGGGACATTTCAGATTATTTGAAGTGGGGTTTTATGAGGTAGTTAACCATAGTCAGTGTATTACCTACAGTAGATGTTGTTTGGCACACTCCTGTTATAATGTTCTACTCTATATTTAGAATATTTTCACAGCTTGACTGTGCTGTCAGACAACCTTCTGCGATGGGAATCCGCCATTATTAAAGCCAAATATCGTTCACTCCAAGCCAACAAAACTCCACTGGCCAAATCTGTGATTTTACCTTGCAGAGCACATTAGTTGCAGGTCTACAGCTGCCTCAATCTGTTTGTGTTACGGAGTGACTTTGGACGCCAAGGGTGCGATAGACCAGCAACTCCCATATTCTGCAAGGTTAAAAACACTGTTTTTTACCTAGAAAGTTTTGTTGGTTTGTAAAGAGCGATGATTGGTTAATATAATAGCGGTTTCCCATCAGGTCTGAAGGTCAAGCAGTGAAAATATTCTAAATATACACTTAATTTGATTTCTTGTATATGGACCTGTTTTAAGTGGCTAAAATACTTCTCAGTAACTCCTCTCTGCCTCTCCTAACTGGGTCGTGCCGACTGGCATCTACTGTAGGTAATACACCCACTATCGATAAGTACCTCATAAAACCCCACATTAAATAATCTATCTGTCTTATTCTTTTAATTTTTAATTCCTACATGTATTTTAGGCGTACAAGAGCCTGGGGTCAGAAGAGGACAGAAAGGGTCTGCTTGCTGGTCTCTTAGTGAAGAGTGGAGGTAAAGAGAGGCGAATAGGACCCGAAATCTCGGCCAGAGTTTACCGCTGCCTCACAGCCCAGAACCCCCAGCTGGTCCTGGACTAATGTGTCTTGAAAACAAGACAGATGGATGTCAGCAAGTAATCTGGTTTCTAATGACACTTCATTACTACTTGGCTGCTAATGTGTTAATGTTGATGTTTACAAGCTAAAAATATGCCTTCGATATCATGCTGGTCCTCCAGTAAAGCTATTTATACCCCTTCAAGAAATAGAATATATTAAAATAAGGTATCATTTGATTTGTATTTGTATATTTTGAATATTCTGTCTATGTATAAATGCAAGATGTTTTGTTTGAGGAACCTCTGTGAACTATATGATATGTTTTGTTTATGAAATAAGCCTATAAAAAATGAGCTGCAACAAACTTTTCATTTTTATTTTATTTTAGAGAATTTCCTGAGTAAGAAAGCTCATAAACAAAACTGTAAATAGAAAAACAAATCGTCTTGTAAGCAAGAACACAACCGCATGTTGATATTCAAGCTAAAATGCTGATTACAAAACACTTTCACTGTACAAAAAAGTCATTTCCACAGTATCAAAAAGCAACTCCTTTCCCCCTGGAGTCTATCCCTGAGAATAACAAGTGAACACAAAAGTTTTTTTTCAGTCTAATCTGGCAAACATTAGGCCTTCCAAAGACGGTGACTGGCATATTTAAAAAAAACAGAAACAAAAATCTGAGTAGTACAAATGGCTCTCATATAAATTGGCTAAAATGAGGATGAATGACCCAGATGTCACTCTAAAATCTCAACTTCTTACAAAGCCTCACTCGCTACATACTCAGTCCCCATCCACATTCATCGACGAAGTTGTTTCAATGTCATAAGCTTGCTAAATAAAAGAGATGCAGCAATCCACTCAAAATGTTGACAGAAATAATGGCTAAAAGATGACTTTGCACTTTTCTCCAGGAGGTTTTGATGGCAATGGTAGAATAGCTGTGTGCCAAACACTAACAAACACGTTTTGACCACTAAGTCATGTCCAGCGGCATCGTTTGCATTGGTAATCCTCTGGCTCGGAGCAGCAGCTGTCGTAGTCACTGCTTGGAGGAGTTGGAGGGCAGTGGCAAGTGCAGGGCTGAGTCTGAGGTGACCTCTGACAGGGGCACTGGTAAGGGACTGTGTCAGGGAGTGGACTGGTGCAGGGACTCGGGGAGGCACAGGCACTCAGGGTGGAGACCGGGCTCGGCATGGGGATGGGGCTGGGGCTGCGGGTCGAAGGCAGCTCCATCTCCTCTGGGAACTCCTCAGGCGAGGCCATGTGCTGCTCAGAGGCCTCAGGGCTGTTGCTGAGGGTGAAGACCCAGCCCAGCTGTTGGTGGAGGAGGGTGCGTAGGCCGGTGGCAGCTCCACAGCATTAAGTACGTCCGGGCAGTTTGGCAACGTTTGGCGGAGCCGGGCACAGCAAAGGTACTGCAGGGAGGTGGGTGTGTAGCAGGCACGGATCACCTTCATACTGCTTTTCGCTGCGTGGAGCACACCATGGGGTAGAACTTCTTGTTCTGCAGCCGAGTGGCAGCAACACCTGATGGAGGAAGACGAAAACTTCATGTAAGCGCTTCAGGATTAAGAGCCACAAGACAGCCATAACTAAAACGCTGTTTCTTGTGTTTTATGTAGCTAACAAGACCTGCTTGAATTACAGAGTAAACACACACCTATGCAGTGTCGATTCTTGTAGAAAGTCAGGGTGCCGTGCCAGGTGTCCAGGTGCACTCCTATGATGGAGCCTTGACCAAACCGAGAGGAAAACTTCACTTTGTCCCCTTTGTGCTGGAGGTGACCTTTAAAAAGAGCAGAGGAAACTTGAATTTAGTGGTTGTCATGATGGGAGAAGAAGCATGGACAAGTACCCACGATAAAATGTAAAAATATTACAACTTATCATTTAAAATCCTACTTATATGAAAGTACATAAGTATCAACATATGGAAGCCCGTTTCCACCTAATGTGATGAACAAAAAAAGATCCTGCCAGTCATTATCTCAGTATCACAAAATAATGAGAAGCATTATTTGAATGAAATCATCTAAAAAGTTTAGAGGGGAAAAGATTTTTAAAGATCAACATGCCTCCTAGTTTAGAGAAGCAGCAGGAGAACCTGCATGGAAGCTAAGCTATGTACTGCTGTGGACAAGGTCAGCAACAAAGGGTATTTTAAATACCTAAAAAAGTTCATATCAGTAAGTGAACGCAACATTAAAAATATTTTTACTACTTTAACTTGCCATCAGACAGCATCTTCCAATGGGAAGCCGCCTTTATATAAGACGTTATATTGCTCTTTCCAAAGCCAAGTAATTTTACCTCGCAGGAGCTGCTGCCTACCTACTGCCAGCCTCAATCTGTTAACTTGTTTGAGTTTACTTTGGTGTTTGGCAAACTGCTATATTCTCAAGCACTAACCTGTGTAGGAGAGCCCCCAACTGTCTTCATCGTGGCCCAGCAGGCTGCCAAAGCTGTACTTAAACTTTTCCAGGTTCACCTCTGAGGTTCCAACTCCCACCATCTACACCAGTGAAACAGTAAAGACGAGATCAAAGCAGGTGAGAGGTTGCAATGATCCTCAACATCCATTACACGAACATTTTCATGTGTGTTTTAGGCCACTGTAGCTAATATAGCATTAATATTATTCAAGGGGCTGCTACCCACCATGTCTGTTCCATAGACAGGAGAGGTCATCTTGACTTCCCAGAAAGTGTTGGCCATCTGTGAGCTCCTTGGTGCCACGGATGGCTGCCGTGCCACAGCTGTAGTCTGAGTGAAAGCTCACCTTCCTGTTGTCACAGCTGAGGAAGGCTCCGGAGGACTTGAAGCGATCGTCCCACTCCCAATCAAAACCTGAGGGAAGGAACACACAAACAGCTGTATTAGCTGGAAAGCTATGAATTCAGATTTTATCATTTGTAACAACCTTTTTTTTTTTTTTTTTCATTTTTAGTCATATTAGCAGCATAGCACCAGTCCTGTTGGTCTGGCTGTTCAGGTATTTCACTCACATCAGAGAGGCTTTGCTAGTTATAAATGACTAATGGGGAGTTTTCCAGCTGTATTTTGCAAGTGCATTGTAAATGTTTTGTCCCCTGTAAAGAATGTCATTAAAGGGACTATCATCTACAAGTACTCTCTGTCTCTCAGTCCACACTACCTGCTATGATTTGACTAATTTCACTTATTAAACAAGGGGACTAAGGAATTCATGTCTACCTCTAATATAAGCCTGTTTCAAATAAAGACCTGTTACCTTCTGTAGTTGAGGTAAATAAAGGCCCCAGTCACTATTTGAGGAAATTAGCATGCATTTTAGTTTTAGTTCTGGCCTTCTGACTAAAATGCTAGTCATCTGAATTGTTTCAGTTTTAGTCGAGGTTTAGACTAAAAGACTAAATTTAAGATTTTAGTCGAGTAGATGTACAATAGAAACTTATAACCGTAGCTTAATGTAATGTTGCTGGCAACACTGTATTAAGTGCAAGTTGAAAGTTTGAATTGAAAAAATTCAGCAAAAAGTCACATTTATCGTGGGGCTTTGCAAACTGTGTGGAGAGGGCCAGGTGGAGTAGAGAGACACAGCTTCCACTCACCCACAGGCAGCTGCTGTGCTCCAGGGAGCTCTGTCACTGGAGATCATCTTAGTTTTTGTCATCATAAATCACTTTTTATTTAGTTATCATCTTGTTTTTGTCAACAAAAAATGTTGCTGGCAAAAACTATGACAAAAATTACGAGTCAACAAAATTAACACGGTGGTGACTCTAATCCATGACACATTTTTGGTTGCGACCCGAAGTTTGGGAAACACTGGACTATTGGATGGACTGCTGTGAAATTTGGTACAGACATTTACAGTACCCAGATGTTGAATCCAGATTAGAAGATCACATTTCTGAGATCTGGTTTACTGAATCTGAATGGGACATGCTCACAAAAGCCCATTATTGTATTTGTAATATACTTTAATAATATGCCTATTATTGTTACATTAGTCAGCCCAGCATCAACACTACACACTGCCAATTTACAGTTTCTCCCGCTGTGTTCATATGGTGTATTACTGTATTCATAAGATTTTGCTCACCCTGATCCTCCTCCCCACAGAGACAGTCACCGGTGACACCGAAAGCCTGGGCTGAGCTCCTCCTGCCGGTCACACTGGCAGAAAGACTCCCCTTTCACCGGCACCGTGCTGGGCAAGGCCACCGCCTCAGATACGGGCTGAGAGCTCGGCAGGTAATCCACCTCGGACTCCAGGTCGCTGATCTGGTTGACACAAACGGCACAAACAGCATCTTGTAAGCCCATAGATGTGGCCATGGTCCAGGGATGTTGGTTTGGTAGCAGGGAGAGGAATTAAATGCTGTGGAGAGATCCTGAGGAGTGTGTTCAATGTTTTCTCAGTTCTACTGATGCTTTTTTGTAAAGTCTAAACCTAAAAGAGTTATAGTTGCCAATCCTGGATGGAAAAATTGCAGTCTTGCACTGGACCATCCAAAGAGCCAAATGAGAGCCTTATCATCCATATGCCATGTTTCAAGGACTCAACAAGACAGCCTTTTTCCCTACAAGCTGCTCATGGTTCCTATTGGTGACAGAAGTCATGTGTGCTAGTAAGTAAAATTAGACCCTTTCCAAAAATACTGAGCCTCCTTCCCTTCCTTTGGAGACCTGACCATGTCTTACACACTGTATAGCCATTTCAGACAGGGGATAGTCCCCAGTGGAAAACTACTGCTATTCAGGTAGAAATATTACCTTTCACATGTGCATTACCTCGTCGGACTGAACTATTTCTTACCCTCTAACACACGTCTCTTTCTCCAGTCTCACCAAATATACACTCCATCTGCAGCTTTCTCTTTTCGTTGCACAGCGGCACTGCACTGATCTGATCTAATAGTACATTATTTATGCAATAACTCCACTGTAAAGTGGTTTTGGTAGAGCCCCAGTGTAGCTATCATAATGGGCCCAAGTGACAAAAATACCATTTATTTTTTTATTCATTTAAATGAAAAACTAAATAAACTATACAGTTTATTTACACTTTTTATAGTTAATGGAGAGCAAGTATATAATTTTGTTAGAGATTGACTACTGACTATTTTACAAAACAAACAATGGCATATATAGCAATTTTTTTGATTTAATGTAAGTGCTTCTTTGAACACTCTTTGGCTCACGAGAGCCCGTTCTCCACCTGAGACGTTTACCCCTTTTCCTCTTACATGTGCTGGTTGCTTGACTCAGTTTGCATCGGCATGTCAGCCCAGTACATAAGGAACTTGCAATCTCCGTTACAACAGGGTTACCTGCTGCAATTAGGGAATTTTAAATGAGGATGAGTTTGAAGTGAATAAACACTTAATTTCATATAAATTCTTAACAATAAAATTCCTGTGTTATTTTGTTATTCAAAAGCAAGAGAGAAACTAAATTTCAAACCACAGAGATTCAGTTAGAAGCTACAAAAGTACTGAGAACTGAACACACAGACTTTTAAAAAGATCTTTCTCTCTGGTGTCCTGCACACACAAGTTCAGTCTCACAACACTACTGCACTGTCCATTTTTACACCCCGACTGTGCAAAATTTGTTTTGCAATAATGATTTAACTGTGTAATACTGTGTTATACACTGGCATCAGTACTGCATTTATACTGTACATTTCAAAAATTTCAACTAATACTCTTTTCATTATCATTGTTATATACACACACACTTATTCATAAACCATTTTCAGCTTCATTGTTAATGTACACTGTTGTTATTTATCATACTATACATATTTTTACATACTTCTTATTTCTATTTTCTAGTTTTATTATAATTCTCCATGCATATATATATTTCTGTTCCTGGTTGGAGCAACTGTAAAGAAACCCATTAAAGTATTTCTGATTCTGATTGACACACTTTGCTCCACTTTTCTTTCATTCTACCCTGGTGTCTCACCTGTGTTGTTGTCTGGCCATCCCATTCGTCCCTGTCCGACGTCTGGACCACTGCCACGGCATCTGTCTCATGCTGTGTTTCACTCCAGGCCAAGTGCCGAGCCCGGCCGTTCCTGCCCCTTCTCAGCATGGCAGCTCTGTGGAAAGCGGACCCAACATCTTATGACCAGCTGGCATATGTGTAGTAGTAGGCATGCACCTGGTATTTATGTCAAGTTAAGGTCGGTGTTGAAGTCTTGGTTCACAGATTATTTACTGTTGTTTTGTTTGTTGAGGTCACATTATTTTCTGGCACTCTACATATCTGATTACACATTTTCCAAACCCAGCAGGCTGTATTCAAGGAAGAGAGACAGGAATAACTCGACCTATTGAATCTATTTCAGATTGAAGGGGGCTTCCTAATTAACAGCTGAATGTGATTAAGCTCAATGTGAGTCTAACTCAAACAAATGACAGATATCCTCAAGGGGTGATGAGAATGTATTTATATGTTGGTGCATTATTTCAAATTTTGGTATCTTTTATGAGGTGACTGTTGACTTTAATGGTGCAATGTGTTTTCCCCTAAAATACTGACACAGTTAAATTCCCTGTATTTGCAACTACCTTGGGGTTGTAAGTGAAAAATGTGAGTCATCTCGGATTCACAGCATTTTTTTTCTCACTTTGTTTGACAGCTAAAAGTAGGTCAGTTAAAATATCAACAGCAAACATTGTCTTTAGGCTTTACTGAGTTTAACAGTGTTTTCACAAACCTTTCCTCTCCATGGAGTTCTTCAGGTCAGTGTGAACCTGCAAAATATCCTTGTGAGGCCTATTTCAGTCTGCCCCATATGCCACAGTTGGCAGCGGGAAGTGTTTCCATTCACTGTACCTGTGTCAACCTTTAAACCCAACCCTCTGCTCTGCCACTGTGGCAGCATGGCGGTCAGTTAGCTTCAACAGCAGGTAGACACAGATAAGGTCACCTGATCTGACGACTACAATGTGTGCCGATCATAAATAACTAATATCCTGTGTTTACACGCCTGCTCATACTGACTGTGACACCTGACTACCTAATTATGTGGCACTTTAATTCACTATGGAAGAAAAGTTTGGATGTAACTCTGGTGGGATGGAGGTGGATTTTATGGACTCTGTTATGAAAATTTAACTTTCTCCACACTGGGGGAAAAAAAGTTGAGCAAATTCATAATTTTAACTTGTCTGTTTTTAGTCAAACTCTTACTCAAACTCTGAAATTTTGAAATAAACTGAAATAGGTTTCGTCGACCTATAATCTTTTTAAGATAGTTTACTTTTCTTCTTTAGATAAACTTTAGAAACTCCCAAAAATTCTGTATTTCAAAAATTGTTCACAGTTAACTGTAAACCCAATTTGTCATCATTTGGATGCTTGAAAATTCAATGGTTGCAACTGAAAATGTTTAATTATTAACTTCTCATATTATGTTGATTTTGGATGTACCGCTCACTGTAATGTTGCTTGTGAAAATGTAAACACAGGCCTGTTTCATCTGATTCCAAGCAGATTCCAACTGTCAGACTGTTTCATAACCAGTTAAAAACTCTGTTTAGTAGCTTTTATGAGTTTACTCAACAAATCAAAGATTATAGGTCGGACAAACTTTGTTTTTTTGTTTGTTTGTTTTTTTAGTTTATTTCTGAAAAAGAATAGTCAGGACAACTGCCTTGAAATTATGAGTTTTCTCAACTTTTTTAAAAGAGTGCATTTATGATTTAACTACCACTTTTAAGGAAACTTTTGGGAAATTTAAGTCAAAGTTTGTTTGCAGGGAACAGTTACAGTATAAGAGAATAAACAATCCGTGAAGTTGATGCAATCCCAGTGACAAGAACGTTATAGACATTCTGCCTCTATCTAGTAAATATTCATACATCCGCCTCTCTTCTGGGCTTTATGATGTGGAAAGCAGACAGATCCAGATTTATTGATCAAAAACAGAACTGAGAAAACAATCTTATCTGTTCTGAGGTGTACAGACAGTAATCATTACAATCAATAGGCTAAATTTCAGTGTTTTCTTTTTCTGAAATGTATCTCTGTTTACAGTTGACTGGGTTATACGTATATATAAAAAAATCACTTGAGTACCTCTACCTGATAGCATGTCTCGGTTAATGCTACCACTCAGCACAGCAGCTGGTGACTGCTTTGCAGCAGGTGCAGGAGATAACTCCCAATCATTTAGATTAGTTAGTCTGGAACTAGTCTCACTTTAATTGGGCCTTACCCTACATACTGTAAATGCATCATCTGGACCGTCTCAGTCAGGATAAACTGCAGTAGCAATATTCTGATTGATATGATATGAATGCAGTCTCAGTAGGAGGGTGACAGTGATGTGAATGATTTTTGATGTTTCAGATCAGGTCATTGTCCATGCCCTGCTCAGAGTTTTTATTCAAATACACCAGAATGTCCTCATGCTGTCCTTTATCAGTGATCCACCTCAGAAAGTGTGTATTTATAACACAGGTCAGTGCATCCATTAGACTGTATGTATTTTCACTGTCATTCCCTATAATAGTCTAATGTTTCAATTTCAGCAGATACTGTGTGTATGTTCAGTAAATGTGACTCTACAGCTGATATTCTGTTTTATCTTTAACTCAAAACTCAATCAACCACAGTATAGCATGAATACCTTAATTTTAGCAGTAATTAGTCTCTTACCTTGCAGTAGTCTTCCTATACACTGTCTTGCAGTGGCTCATTTGAATGCTGGTGTGTCTCTATATCCGACCTTGTAACAGGTGCAGTTCGCACTCTGTCCCACTTCTCTGCCAGGAGGACGTAAACATTACCTCTCCACGCCCTCCGTGTGTTCTTATTGGATAAGACCTGTGTGGAGGAGGAGTTATGTTAATTTGCCAAATTACCTTTGCCCCAGTGGTCGAACTACCTGTGGACACAGTGATGTAGAGACATAATGTGTGGTCTGCTGATTTGATAACAGAAGAAGGGGAATACCCACCATGCAGAAAAACACTGATTAGCAAGTATTCATCAGGCATTCACCAGACATAAAATATTATATACTGCTGCTAATTATTCAGGTGAAGCATGCTTCACATCTCTGATTACAGTAACATAAACAAGTTACTGGTAATAGATATTATTATTATGGTAGGGATGCATAATATGAATTTATCTAGATTTTATCTAGATTTTTCAGCCATAGCAATAATCTGTAATTAGTTAGATTAGTAAGTAGTTAATTGAACTCTTCTTTGTTTTTGTTTGCTTTTGCTGTAATTGTGTTTTGTTGTAATAGTAATCAGTATTACAACATAAACAAATATGACTCTTCAAATATTCATTTATTTTTTGTCTAGTACATCAAAAAATTCACAAATATAGTGTATGTTTTTTATAGAGCCTTTTACCTAAGAATTCAATTAAATATTTTATGTTTAAATGTTTAAACCAGACATTTTCATAGCCAATATTAAGAATATAAATTCCCCATTATCAGTGATAATTTATCAGCTCCGATATTTATCATGCATCCCAAGCTAATGGATTTTATGTTATATAAGTACTGATGTCTCTGTATCTACTATTACTACGTTATAGATATTATAACAACATTTATTGAACAAAATAATGTTAAATAACTATATGTAGCCACACATAAAACCCTATGTCTGGTGCCAGCTGTTTGCCTTTAACACAAGTAACTGTCGCCGAAGTTATGAGTAAAATACACCCGAAACAATTTACAGAAACACAAAAATCCAGTTTTGCCATTAATTTTGAGCTTCTGTGGTATGATTGAATGCACCATGGTGCGCAGCGACAGCCTATTGGTGGCAGCGGCAGGAAGGCGGGGCTTAGATGTAAGATCCGTTTTGTAATTTGTTATTTGTTACGGCGCATGACGTTGTACGGAAGTAGTCGAGCCCGGTGCTGCTGTGCGCATGTTTGAAGCTCCACATTCAAAATATGGAACAAGATAATGGTATGAAGAAGTTGATTGTAAAGTTTATTAGAAGGTTACGTCCTTATTTGTTGTCGCTACCGGACTGTATCTTCTTTTTTTCAGAGATGGCAGCTGTCAGAAACCGATGCGTGTTTCATAATAGTATCGATTTATAGCTTGACATTAGCTAATTGGCTAACGGTTAGCGGACCCTAACTGTAAATCAGCTTAAGTTTTAAACATTCAGCTCTGTTAACTTTGTAAAACGTCGAAGCGGACCGAGACGTTTTCATGTCCTCGGAGGACTTATTGTCTATATGAAGAAGACAGTAACCTGCTTCTGTTGAACTTGTGAATTCGGGTGATGAAATATGTCACTATCGGTCCTCTTCTCTCTGACCCTTATCGGATTATTTAACAGTTTAATTTACCAACTATCGGGACTGTTGTGCCATCATTAGACTTAAGAAATAACTTTGCATGTTTCTGCTGCGTCATGCTGAATTGACCTTTTTTTTTTTTTGCTCCTTTTCCACATGAGACGGGAGCTTGTCGCTGGTTCGGCATGTTGTGTTGGTCCTGTCGGGTAAAGGAGGTGTGGGAAAGAGCACCATCACCACAGAGTTGGCTCTGGCTCTCAGACATGCTGGGAAAAAGGTGCGTTCACAGACCAGCTGTGTAGTATAACAGCTGACATGTCAGTATATGCTGACATGTTATTACACACATACAGGGAGCTTTTATAAAGACTGTAGGTGGTTATGGTACATGTACAAATATAATACTTTAAACATCATTGTATTATAATAATATTAAATAGTCTATATGTTGTTGTTGCTGCTGATGTGTTCATCAGGTTGGTATCCTGGATGTTGACCTGTGTGGGCCCAGTATCCCCCGCATGCTGAGTGTTGGCCGGCCTGATGTGCACCAGTGTGACTCAGGATGGGTGCCAGTCTACACCGACGCTCAGAAGAACCTCGCCTTGATGTCAATCGGCTTCCTGCTGGAGGACCCAGATGAAGCAGTGGTGTGGAGGGGGCCCAAGAAAACCGGTATGCTATTCTCCAGTTGTAATGGTTTGTATGGCAGGCTATTGCTGCCATGCCAGAAAAGGAATAACACAATGTCAGTATTACGTCCATTCATTCATAAAACAGTGCATTGTTATAACAGTAAAATTTCTTGTTATAATAACTTATCACAGTATAACATGAAACTTTTCAACTCAGCTCAAACTTTACTTATCTAGCACATTTCATACACAGGGTAACACGATGTGCTTTACATTAAGTGAAAATACAATCATAAAAATGAAACTGCAGATAAATATGCACATCAAAAAGTGTGCAGTTATGCAAAAGTCAGTGTGAAACATAGAAAAATATTAAAATGTCAAAGATATAAAAAACAAATGCACACATATCAAAGGTATACAAAACATACTCACACACATACACTAGTAACTTGGCCATAGGCTGTTGTGAGTAAGGTTTTTAACCTGGTTTTAGGTTTAGATATATTTATATATATCATTGTGATGTACTGTTTTTCTGCCAGAGCATTTAGGTCTCAACACAAACCTCTGTGATGGATTTTTTTGCACTTGAACTCACCTTCTTCTGCCCATCTCTGATTGTCCTGTCCTACAGCTTTGATTGGCCAGTTTGTGTCCGACGTGGCGTGGGGAGAGCTGGATGTGTGCTGGTGGACACACCGCCAGGGACGTCTGATGAGCATTTGGCGGTACTGGAGAACCTGAAAAAAACACACCAGAGTGGATGGAGCCGTTTTGGTCACCACGCCTCAGGTACCATTAGAACTTACAGCTGCTACTTTGTTGCATCATTGGCACAACGACAATATATGAAACCTCTCACAGGGAAATTATTACATTTTTTTTTAGTCCACAGGAGTAGGGGCTGAATTCAATACTAACCTTTGTCATGGTTCAGTGTTTACATTATAATGAAAACAAACAACCATGACTTATCTTAAAGTGTATTAGAGAGAAAGAGCAAGTTTTCATCATATATGTTCTCTTCAAACTATAAAAAAGAGTCTCTGGAGAGTTCTAACTCTCAAACAATGCATGCTGGGAAGTCTGCTAATATGCTGATCATATTTCTTTAGAAACTTGAACTCAGAAAATGAGTTGACTGAACTCTGTATTGTTCATCATTTCAAGTCAAAAGACTCGCAGTTAGAAGAACTCATGCTTATAAGTTCTTAAGTGCTCTGAAAATAAATACTAGAAGTATAATGGAACACAAATAAATAAAACTTAAGATTAGTTGATTCCACTTAATTCTTGGCTGTTCACAGTGTGTGTGTAATTTAAGGAAACTGACCAGCGCTGTGGCTTCAACTGAGTAAAACACACTCACTACCATTATGTTGTTGTGTGTAAATGCTAATTCCTGCCATCTTCATAACTACAGAAAGCAACAAAAATGATTAAATGCTTCTAACAAACGTATGTTTTCTGGTTTTGTGTTGACTACAGGCAGTATCCACGGGGGACGTGAGGCGAGAGATCACCTTCTGTAAGAAGACAGGAGTACGGATCCTGGGCATCATTGAGAACATGAGCGGCTTTGTTTGTCCACACTGCTCAGTATGTAAACTTTCATATAAATTGTTTTGAGACTTCAGACGTGAAATAATAACTTCTAACGAAACTACAGAAATGAGCATCTAAGTACGATAGGCTGGGAAGGATTTAAAGGTTGTCTACAAATAAATTGTTGTGTCTATTTTAAATTATGTATTCAATCAGAAATTCACCAAAATACATACATAAAGTTTGTGTTTTTTCAGTTTAGTCAGACTGTATTGATTCTAACAAACGTTCTTTGTTCTCAGGAGTGCAGCAACATTTTCTCAAAAGGTGGCGGTGAAGAGTTGGCCAAGCTGACTGGATCAATATTCCTGGGTGAGATCAATGGGATTGAATAACATGTAATGTCAGCTTCCAGCCACCAGGTGTCACAACACACTGTGACTGCACATCACTCCTCACCCACCATTCATGATTTAGGAGGCATTTTGCATCACTGCCACGCTGCTAAAATGGTCGATCCAGATTTGAGTGCGGCTGCAGGTTTAAAATACATCACATCCTCATCAATAATTATTGGTCAAATGAATTGATCATTTAACATTGTCCCTCAGCGGCTATCCGCTTGGTGTGCGGATCAATCTCTTGAGTAATGATGCAGCTAATTCAGTGCACCCTGTGGCAGTGAGACGCTGTGGTATGCATAGCTTTAGCCATGCAAGTATTTTATTAGTCAAGGCCCCCTGATACATCCTCAGTATTGATTATCATTCATTTCTACGTTAGTGAACTGCTACCTTCTTGCATGAGATGGCTGTGAATCACTTCTCAGCAGAGATATTATCAGGTGTGACATTACATGCAGTTGTGGTGTTAAGTGGGTCAGGTAAAACCAGTATCAACATCGCGTCTTCTCTGTTTCAGGCGCTGTGCCCTTGGATCCCCTGCTCAGCACCAGTATAGAGGAGGGCAAAGACTTCATGCAGTCATTTCCCGAGAGTGCCACCTTCAGCGCCATCAGCAGTATTTGTCAGACTCTGCTCCACAGCCTCCAAACTGCTTGAGTCATGATTTTATTTACTCAAAATGTTGCATTGTGTTCACATTTTAGCACAGTGTAATGCTTAAAGTCATTGTGCAGATGTAATGATTTCTATGTTCCATTTTTGTCCTGTACAGATAAACATTATATTAAACTATTTCCTGTTTATCTTGTTTTATCCAATTTTAATACATAAGTATGAGCCAGCAGTAGGGGAGTCTGGGAGCAACTGTAACACACTCACATCCCCAGATCAGAAACACTTGACTCTGCACTGCTCAGTAGGATTCTCTGCCTGTAGAAGAAAAGCAGGACCATCAAAAATAGAAAGACTTGCTTTGAATGTATATGATGCCTGACCTGTGCAAGGAATTAAATCCAATACAAAAAGAAAAATCTTAGCAGTAATGTGATTACTTTAAGATTTGCTTCTGAGATACAGTAGGGTTGATATGACTTATTTTTTCAGTGCTGATGTTGTCCCCGCAAATTTTTAAGGTAGAAAAATACACAATAAAGATACCAGGATGTCAAATACTGATGTTCTGTGTTGGTAAAGCATTCTGTGGACAGCAAAACATAAATAATAAAAATGAAGAAATGCAGGCAGAGGGCAGCGTCTCTCTAGATAGTCACCAGCACACACTTCTAATGGCTCATAAATGATGATCGAAAGGGACTTTATTTGTATTAGTCTATACATTTTAAGAAAATGTTGCATATTATACCTTTTAATATTATAGTCTTGTCCTTGTTTGTGAAAATATACCAGCTGTATTATTCATTAGTGTGCATGTTTCTTGTATCAAAAGATGACTAGTTATTATATGTAAGTGATCTGTTATGAGGGGAAATGTTACAGTTGCTTCCGGTCTCCACTACAATGCAAGCTTTGTCTGCAGTTATCTTTCGTTACTGCAGTTGCAATTCTTGTGTTAACCACAGTGTGAAGATTACAAACTCTCACTGCAGAGTGGAACAGGAAGACGTGAATACTGTAAAACTGCAACACAGCTGATTTTTTTTTTGTACAGCAAATTCAGAGACATCATTTTGTAAAAAAAAAAAAATCCAGGTCACGCTGCCTGTAAAAGACTAAAATAATGTGTCACAGTACAATAAAACAGTGCTGAAAACACATTTTGTGTGTTTGGGAAGCCAGTCAAATCTAAGTTGGAATCTTCTTTAATTCGATTGTGACACACACGTCGACACATCAGGATAACTTCAATACCAGTGGTAATACAGGATTGTAGATTGGCGCTTCAGTAAAATGCGTCAGCAGCAGTTCCATTTTCAGAAAACAAACTCCAGATCAAACTGGGCCGGTCCTTGTATGAAACTAGGCCACACTTGAACACTAATCTGACCAGATACAAATGATGCCATCAAGTCTTCTTGTGGCATTGATTTGGTTTTTTCTGTGTGGGTGGGGGGGGGGGGGGGAACTATACAATATTAAATTATCTTTTTGATCTGGATTAAATCTTCTGAAACTAGCCTGCCCTTCAGCTTCATATCCAACAGCAACAAGACACTGAAACCCATGCAGGATTTTAATGGCTGGAATGTGGAAGAGATGAAGTACAGCCACAGATGAGAGAGAAAGAGGTTGTGGGGGTGAATAAGATGGAGAAGAGATGAAGTTTTGGAAATTACACTTGTGAGACCCATCACGGGGCACACACACCTTTAATGCAAACAGCAGTACTACAGGAAAAACACTGAAGTTTGAGAATGTTTGCGTAATGATTAGAATACAGCTACACACAAAACTCCCACTTCACCAGCAACATACTAAAGGCAATCTTAATTATTAAACCAAGAATTACATCCAGAGGAATTCCAACCACTTATCACAATTACCCCACAGTGCATTAAATCTATCTATATAGATATTTATATGTCTGTATATATATGTATAATATATCCTGGGGAATTAAAGACTTTTGCTGCATTAAACAGTTCAATGAACAATTTCTTATAAATAAAATCAGTGGAAAAAAATCGTAAAGTCCATATACATTTCTCTTTACAAATAGATCCTCAAGATTAATGCAGAAATTGTGTCAACTCCCGAGTTGATGTGGGAGGAGAAAAAGCTGTGCGGCCCTTTGGTCAGCTCTCAATGACCAGAGGCCAGGCTGCCTTAGCTGGCCTCAAGGCCTGAAATAAGTGGAGGGAAAAAAGGAATCTTCATCATACAACTGTTTTGAAACACACACACACACACACACAAGACAGACAAATCACTACATTGCGCATTTACAAGTTGACTATCAAATTGGGACGACTGTACATATTTGTTGATAAGACCATATTAATGGAGCCATTTTAATTCATTTTTTCCCTGCCTTCACTTCTTTCATCTTGTGTGGCAGAAATTTTTACAATTTTTTCCCCGTTTTACACTTTTTCTCCAGCAGCAACATAATGGACAGATCTTGTAGTGGAGATGTTTGGGTGTTTATTTCGTGGAGAGGATGAGGGCAACAATGAGCCCGTAAAGACCCAAGACCTCAGCGAAAATCAAAATGAGGATCATGCCCACAAAAAGCCTTGGCTGTTGAGCTGTGCCTCTGACGCCCGCGTCGCCCACGATGCCGATTGCGAAGCCTGCTGCCAGCCCACTGAGGCCCACACTCAGCCCGGCTCCCAGATGGAGGAAACTCCTGAACACACAAAGACAACAGTTTCAGCACAAAGTATAATTGATTGAGCAATCTGGGTTAACAATTTAAATGGTTGAGAACATTTCAAATAAACATGCCAGAGACACAGCATTTTTAACATTTGTGCAACTGTGATCAGACTCTATAATGCATGCAGGAGCATGTGTTTTCCAGACAACTGGACTGTATAATAAAAGTTGCTCAAAGCACTGGTTTCTGCCTGTTTTACTGTTCGTACCCTGCAAGATTTCAAACTAAGTGGACAACAAACCTGTGAGAAATGTCTTTGCAGGCAAATTACAGTTAAAGCTGGGGCTATACACGGCAATATTGATGATTTGTATAACGTGCATCGGTGCATCACAATGGCTATATCCTGTCAAAACATGACTCCCCCAGAGAACAGGTAAACAGCTGGAAAGGCCATGCCTGTGATCATCTAAAGTGAGGGACTATTTTGGACAGACACTGAACGATGTGGCGCCCTGTAAGCTCTGCAAATTGGACATGGCTTAACGTTATCTCAGTAGTAGGCTACAACAGCGCTGCACTGAGGTAAAAACACCACAGCATTCTGTCAAAAGAGACACGACAGACAGCAGCATCCTGTTTACTTTTTGTCAGCACCCAAGCATGATATATTAGCATTATCAACACAAGCAACCGTTTGTGTTAGTTACACTCACTTAAAATTGATTTTCTAAAGGTTTCTTCATTACTGTCATGTTAAAAGTAACGTAGTGGTACACCATGCGTCATCTAACGTTTTGGCTGTTTTGTATCTTCTGTTTCCTTTAACAGCCATTTAAATGTCTTAAATTAATGTTACAGACTGTTTAACAGTCTGTAAATTGTTTCAGTTATTTTTCTCTCACCACACTGATGCAAACATATTTACCAGTGATTATCTTACTTGCATATTACCCCAGTCAGGACATAAGTCCATTCATTTTAAGTGAATTACCCAAGTAAAATACTGATTCTTCAGTTCAGGTAAAAGGCTGGCAGTTATTAAATTATCCTTATCTGTGTGTCACCAAAATCCTATTGAAACTAAAGTCCAGTATGTTTCTGATCAGGCATCTGACAAATGGGGTCCATTTAAAAGGGTAGAAATTGGACTAATACTAAAACACAAATTTCTGAAAAGATGACTGCGATTCACTGAACTCACTTGTAGAGGCTGACATTCGCTGAGATGTTGTTGGCAATCAGCACTGCTACTACCAGGCCGTAGATGGCTATAATACCCGCCATGACAACGGGGATGATTGACTTCATGATGAGCTCCGGCCTCATCACAGACATGGCAGCGATCCCCGTACCGCTCTTAGCTGTGCCATAGGCTGCTCCCAAGGCTGGTAGGGAAGAAAGAGAAGACAAATTTAGATAAGTAAACAAGACAACAAACTAGAGTAGACACTAGAACAGCAACAATAACTTTATTAGATTAATCTAAATGTCTAAATTCTCTGATTTCAGCTTCTCAAATGTGAATATTTTCTGATTTCTTTAGTCTTTATGACAGTTAACTAAATATCTTTGGGTTGTGGACAAAACAAGGCCTTTCAGGTTGTGATCTTGGGCTTTGGGAAATGGTGATCAACATTTATCATTATTTTCTGACAGTTTATAGACCAAACAACTAATTGATGAATCGATAAAATGATCAACAGATTAATCGAGAGTAACAATCATTAGTTGCAGCCCCAGTAGACACACTACAATGCAAGTTACAATAGGTTAGCAGACTGACGTCAGAAACCAGAGGGCGCAGCTGAATAATGAAGCAGAAGTGAAATAAGAGATGGAGCAACAAAACGACAACTGTTACAGTTTCTGTTCCCCTTAAAAATCCAACATGGCTCCACATGGGGAATTCTGCTTTGTCAAAATGAAAATAAGTGATCCCGTTACTGACGCAGATACTATGCGACCAAAAATCAGCTTTCTGTGTGTTTGTGTCTCATCTCCTCAAACTGCTCCAGCTCCTGTAATTTCAAAAGTGACTCTGCCAGACAGCTACAGAGTTGTAAATCACTCTCTGAATGAAAAAAGCCTCATTAGGCTTAAGCACAGGAGGAAGTGCTGACATCAGAAGAGAAGCAGGGTACCACATCTCTCCAGAGACAGCATCAGTACCAGGGTGGGCACCAGCAACACACACTCATGTGACATCTGCTGTGTGCTATCTCCAGTCCACACTAGTCTCTGGCTAGCATCACTGTCGTGTGATGGGGAAGGAGGAGAACAATAAGCTTCATCAGCATATTAGCTGTGTGGGGCTGTGACGCTGAGGAGAGAGCATAGTGCCGCCTACGTCACACAAAGCAAGTCTGACTGCAGGAGGAGAGTAAAGGAGAAAAGTCAATGATCACACCCTGCTCTTAAAATAGAAACTATATACAGCCAAATAAATAGCAACCACCATCTATTAAGAGCTGGTTAGAATTCTGCACAACAAAGCATTGAATAGCTGCAGGATGAGTGACAGTCAAGTCAAATGAAGACAATTGTATTAATATACGAGGAAATCAAAATGGAAGAAACCTTAGAAAGAGCAACAGAGGAGGGATCCCTCCTCCAGGACAGACAGCCATTCAATAGATGTCATGTGTGCAGAACAGACCAATAAGAGAGTCTTTTGCTATATCCAGCAACGCCTGTCAGAGCAGGGCAGTGTGTCATGAATCAGAGACAGGCTGGTCTGACAAGATTCTCTTCACATCAGAGGTGTGTGCAAACGTGAACATGTTTATTCCTTCATCCACAGTGTCAGAGACAACAATGACCACAGCATAGCGTTTAATATATTGCTGTGGAAGTTATCCAGCCGTATTTAACACTGATTCACATATAAATCTAGAACAGTTGAAGGCATTTCCTATTTTCACAGATTTATAGGTGCTGCTTTGATGCTAAATATAGCCTTCTGTAGCTTCTCTATTGCACTGACAAATCACAGCTTGTATGCAATTTGCAAACAGATGTCAAAATGGCTGCACAACAGTCAGTTAAACTTATGTAACAGGGTGAAACATCAACTATCTTGCAAAGCAATGTACCAAAAACAAGGACCTGGCAACATCATTTTCTTGCCTCCTTATAGCAAACATACTGATGGTGATTAAATCTGAAAAGTCTCTTGAGATATAATCTTGGGAGACAGCCTTGTGCAAACAGCTCAAAGTGCCCTGCCCTGTGCATTCTCATTTCTTGGGACAATGTGTCGGAGCTAGCCTGGAGATAGTACTGGTTAACTCACAGACTAACTGCGAGGCTTTTTGGCAAATGGATCTAGAGGCAGACAGGAAGAGATGACGCGGGCCAATCTTCAAATGCGCACATGGCAGCCAGCCACGTCCCCCCCACCCCACCCCAAAACTACTTCTATCGATCTATCACCAGACTGATGCCATCAATATAAGGTTAAATCACTCCTGCACATCAACTGGGATTTGTCTGAGTATAACTGAGCGCTGTTTTCGCAAGCCCAGACAAAACACACAAGAAAGAATGTCTTACTTTTTGTTTGGACTCTGTCAAAGTGTCAGACTCTTTTCTGGTGAATTAAATCATTTAATCCCAACACAATCTATTAGAGCTGCAATGATTAAATGATTAGTTGTCAACTGTGAAATGAATCTCCAACTATGTTAACATTCAATTATTTGTTCTAAGTAATTTTTCAAGAAAAAAGTCACAATTTTCTGATTTGAGGATGTGACCTTGGGCTTTGGGAAATGGTGAGCAACCCTTTTCACAATTTTCTGACATTTTTTAGATCAAACAATTTAGCATTTAAACAAGAAAATAATATACATATTAAATGGCAATGAAAACAATCGTTAGTTGCAGGCCTAAGTACATCATATCAAACCATTTGACTGAGGATATTTTTCCAAAACAAATCTTGTGATTTAGCTATACAGACCACCTTTATGACAATATTCTGGAAACCACCCCAGCCTCCTTCTGAACAGCTGTTTCTTTCAACCATTCAGCCATCCATAAACAACCAGCGTAATGTGTTACCGCCAGTAACGTTATCCTCCAACCCAGACTGGGTAAGCTCGACCTCACTGATGTGTGACAGGTGAGGGTTGACAGAGAAACACCAACACCAACATTACCATTCTGTCCTGACGATTAAAGGTTTGATGTGTGACGGGGCGGCTTCTGCAGCGGTGTGGAGGCACAACCTCTGGGTTTTAATCCTAATCCCTTCAGCTTAGGTAAAGAGCTTTTTTCCCCCCCTTTTCTTTTTTCCTCCCTGCAGAATATTTGATGTATGGGATGCCCTTGTGACGTCTTGTGATGTCAGAGCAGGAGGTGCCTGCAGCTGGGGATGATCTTGCATGCAATATGCCCACGCAATAGCCAGCAGATCGGCCTGCTCTGAATAGTGGGTGAGTGGGAAAGCACAGGTTTTGAGGAATGAATGAAGAAAAAAAAAAATCAGGAAGGTTATAGCTGTAAAAATGTTTTTCTGTCTTACACAACTGCATTCTGTCTGTAGCCTACACTGTGTAAGAATATGAGGTAGCATGCAGAAATATGAGACTTGCTGACCAAACTATTGCATCAGAAGCTGAGGGATGTCTAGAGCATATAAACTGCCATCACCAATTACACCTCACTGTTCTAAGAGTGTGTGTTCAAGGGGCAAACAGAAATACAAAATGAACTAAAGCAACTGAAAGCACTATTAATCAGGGCTGCAATATAACTGATATTGCAATATGGCCAAGTGCAACATCCAAATCGTAGAAGGTGCATTTTTTTGATAAAGGAAAAAATTTTGACAAAACGGTATTATAATAAGGTACTGTAGTGCTGCAAAAATGCCCTGACCTACAAATCATATTCCCCAGATGTAAGAAAACTTGTTTGTTTGGGGGAAAAAAAAAAAATCACGATATTTGTTAGCGTCTTTACCAGTTACAATGAAAATTGAAAAAAGGATCATTCATACTAATCTTCAATCATATTACAAATCTCTCAAAGTATGATCGCAATATGATTTTGTTAACATATCATTCAGCCCAACTTTTGATTAATGATTTAAATAACTAGTTACTAAGCTATCTTACTTAGAACATAAACAGAACAGTAAATTAGAAAAGGCAGCAGAGCTGAAATGATTAGTTGATTTATCGATTAGTTAAACTAATAAATGAATCTAACCATTTTGATAATCAATTCATCGTTTTAAGTGTCTTTTTTTTTTAAGAAAAAAAAAGACAAAATTTCTTGCTTTCACCTTCTCAAATGAAAATATTTTCAAGTTTGGGTTGAGTACAAAGTAAGACATTTCTCCATGAGGTCACCTTGGGCCTTGGGAAAGGGTGATCAATATTTTTAACCATTTTCTGACATTTTACTGACCAAACAACTACTCAATGACCAATCAAATAATCATCAACTGCAGCCCTAAAAAGCAGATGATGTCGAACAAGAGTTAAGATGTGTAGCAAAACATGTGGCTTGTGGAGATATGGACCATTAATAAAGATATAACGAAAGAGGCGGGGGAAACAGAACAACGGCAGCAAAGCTATCATGGGGGTGGTGGTTTCTAGCGATCCAGAAAGATAATTGCATCTTATGAGTGTCACCTGTTCTGAGCCAGACACCACTACGGGACGTCCTCACAACAGGACACCATCACCAGACCACTAAAATAATGCAACATCACCTGACACCAGAAGGTCACAGCACTTTACAGGCTGATCCAGAAAATGGCTAATTACTGCCAATGAAGTGCCTTTGGGTTTTTTTATTTGATGAGAATTTTTAAGCCATCCACTTGGACAAGAACTTCTGATGTAAATTTGTTAATATTTTGATATTTTACAGAATGAATGATGGTTCAACCCTCCCTAAATATGCTACCTCGATTGGCAGTAGATTCTAAGTAAATTCGAGCCATAGTCCTTCAGCATGTGTACAATACAGTGACAAAAGTAACAGGAGCACAAGCTACAGTGTCCTGTCACTGACTCCACAACACACTGTAAGATCCATACAGCTGAAGTATGAATCATCAAGTGCCGTCGTCCATCTCACCACTACCACTTCCCTTCTTTGTGTCAGCATGATCCCCTCCTTACTAGCCAATTCCCCAGCTGTCACTCCTTCACCACCACAGACTAGTACTACTGCTGCTAGCCTCAAGGGCCACCACCACCATGTTGCCCTTGCCTATCACTACAAATTAAACCTGAGCTATGACAAGACCAGGGCTTTGGCATCCAGCTGCTTCCATTTATGGGTAGGGTAAAACAATATAAAATCAGATTGTTGTATGTGGAGATTTCTCATTACAATGCAGCCCAATGTGATCTGTTAAAAGACATGTTAAAACATTCCTTTTAATCTCTGACCATTAAATAGGCATGACGGATATATTAATTTGCTTAAAGACAAAAGAAAAGGTCATGAGAGAATCAAAGATTACATTTTGTCACAAAAAAGCCCTTTCTATATTTATTTCAAGGTTTTACATTCTAGGTATTCACTGGTGATTAGGGCTGAATGATATTGAAAAAATATGTCATTGCAATTATATTAACTGATATTGCAATTGCGATATGATTTGGGATATTGATAGAATTTCTATGTCATTATTCTCATCTTTATTAAAACATTAAACGATTATGATGTGATTTTAGCAGGGATCTGTTCTGAACAAAAATGTCCCAAGTCTGCAGAATATGATGTGTCACAGCACAACAAAATTTCAATCTATGTCAAAAATACATGTATGTATTTTGACACATTTTTCACCTTCAACAAACATTGTTCCTCTTGCAGTTTGATTGAACCTATTGATTTTGATTGACATTGCAGTAGGTCACATTGGAATTCTGATCAAATTTTCATTAACTGATAGCGATGATGTCCTTCAGTGAAAACATATATACACCATTCACCACCATAAAAGAGCCAGTTTCGCCAAAAGGCCTCAAACTACAGCAGATCAAGGCCTTTGTAACATGGTCAATTAGCAGCATGTTGATTTCCTATTGGGGCTGCACCCATCCCACGGTCAGTCACCCTAGTCACATGCAGAACAGCATAACATCGGCATATGATGCAGATAAATAATAAAATAGGGTAGGATCCATAAAACAAGTATGACCAAATTATAAAACAAGCCTGTCTCAAAGTTCACTTACTGATCCACTTCACAACTTCTATCCAAAACCACTTATATAGACAGGTGGCACACCCTTTATTTTTTGTCAAAATTGGCAATATTTTCTTTTAACATGTTCACTGCTAAATTAGCTTTTGCATACACATATTAACATTTCACAAGACCAGCATTACCAGATGGCAATTCCAAGTCAGAAGTCTCATCATGTGATAATCATGTGACCTTGTGTCATACCTTAGAGCAATAAGGAAGTTAACCAGCTGATCCAGCTTTCTAGTGGTCATTTGAGTTGTAAAAAAGAAATCAGTTTTTACCTCAAGATAACTTATACGAAATTATATAGACACCACCAGTTTGACAGCTGACAAAGTGTTGCAAAAGAGCAATTTCAACCGCTTACACAGGACGACGTTATTTCAGTCATTTAAATGTCCTGGTTGCTGATCTACTTCGAGCTACAATAAAAAAAAAAAAAAAAACGTGAAACACTTTACACCTATTGTTAACATCATTAAATCCTGCAAAAAAGTAGTGGCATCTTACAGAAAAGGTGGAAATCAACCTCATCTGTATACCTCCTGCTAAGTGCAACAAGCTAGCAAGCATCAAACTGTATGACGAATAAATGCACAACACTGACACTTTTGTGACTGTTTACCAACAGGCACTGCTTCCGTAAGATAGTCGCAGTTTCTGGTCAGTTAGCACCATTCCCCGTCAGATAAGACATACAGCATGGATAACAGAGCTAAGCTAACATCAAAGCTAACTTATGTAGTCGTCATCAGCTAGCTAACTAGTCTTGACTAGTCTTTGCTGTCTGGCGTTGAAGCAGAAACGCTAGCAACAGCGATAACTGTATTAAACTAACACTAACTAAACACTACCACGTTAAAATAAACCAAAGTCAGTGGCTGCTGCAGCTAACTAGTTAGCTGTTAAGTCTAAATAAACGACAGCTCAAGATTAGCATGGCGACGTTAGCGTTAGCAAGGCTAGCAGATGGCTGTTAACTTCAAGGCTGGCAATTCAAAGCACCCTGTTGGGAATAACACAGTTAAATGCAAAACGGGTTAGCAGCAAATACACACAGCGACGGTTTGTGACAAACATCTTAAGTATGAGAGGTGATAATTGTGCGATAATTACCGCTGAACACCATCGCCGCAGAGGCACCCATCACCGCGAAGAACGGAGAGTATTCGGGGTTTTCGGCCATTATTTCTCACACAGTATAAAAATAAACTAAATGTACAAAATTAATTATTAACGTCGGCTCGAAAATCGCACTTCGCGAAACCTATCGAAGGCCACAGGCTTGAAATGTAAAACCGAGTACACCAGGAACTGTCTTTGACCACCTAAACTAGCAGTGTAAACGGGACAGTCACGACTCTTCTGATAAATACCCGGCGCAGCAGTACAAAATGGCGAAGCGGAAAATATCACCTGACTGGCCGTACGGGTAAAACCTATCATCGACTGGGTGCGGGGGCGCACTAAAACAAAGTTCGTTAATGATATACTGTGCTACATAACACGGTTATGAAACAATAAGAGTGTGTTTAAAATGGTGTATGGCTTATTCCGCACTAAGAAAGTCTTTAGTACAATTGTTTTTTGTTTTTTTTTTTTTTTTTTATTTTGAAGGTCACCCCTATCAGGCACCACTTTGGTGTGCTCCGCTGCAGGCTTCCCCTTTGATATCTACGCATTCACCCTTCAAAAGGAGGATGAAATGATGGGGATGAGCAAGAGGGGTGTGGAGACACTGCCAATCTAAAGAAATATTGGGGTTTTGTTATCATAGCCTTCAAGGAAACCAATAATAATTACAAAATACTCTTTTTAAATATCTAAAGTTATAAACCAGACTATAAATAATGAATGTCACACCTAACCTGTGTCTACCACTCACTGCTTTAGGTTCTGTATAGGTTCTGTTCAACCAAACTTCTGTTTTGCACTGCTTATGTTTGCACCTTCATCACCATGATCATGACTACTTGCACATCTTGCAGTGCTACTAGCTATTTCACACATCTTGTCTCCTATCCAACTATCTCATTGCACACTTGTCTCATGTATATAAAATTTTGTGATATTACTTGCATTGACATTTTTTGGTATGCTACTTTTATTTTTATATTTGGTATATTGTATCCTTGTGTATTACTCTTGCATATTTTTTATATTTTAGTATAGTTTGTTTCTGTCTATATTTTCTATATTCTCAGATATTCTATAGATATTTATCTTAATATATAGAGAGTATGCTAAGGTTTTTCTTATACTGGGTACTCAACAATTTTCATTTTGTTAAATGTTATTTTTCTCTTTTGATGTTTACATATATATTTATTGTACACTTATTGTCCATGTGTTATGTCTGATGACTTGCTGCTGTAACAAGAATTTCCCAGTTTGGGATCAGTAACGTACTATCTATCTATCTGTCCTTAATGCTCCAAGAGAACCCCATAATTGATAAAAGTGATCTCTCAAATTGCTGAAATTCTTAATGTTGCATTATGTTCAAACACATTTCTGCATCTTGCACCAGGACTCTACCATGCTGCAGAGGGTGGTTTACAGTCAGCTGTGATATGCAGCAGCGTGGAGCGTGAGAGAGTGAGAGAATTTGAGGCTGAGTGTGTATGTTTGAGTGTGTATGTGTGCGTGTGGTGGGGGGAGGGAACCGGCCGAGAATCCCCATTCCACTGTATAGCTTGCAGCAAGTGCAGGCTCAGAGATCCAGAAAGAGGAGGGGACGGAGAGGGAGCTAGGACACCATGGGAGAGATGGGAGTGTGTGTGTGTATGAGTCACAGAGAGCCTCCTCCTCCTCCTCCTCTTCCTCCATCCATCCATCCTGCTCCCTCTGCATTGCCTAGTCTAGTCAGCAGCGCGAGAGAAGGACCCCTCCCCCCCCCATCACTGTAAAGCCCCTTCACTCCTCCATGTGATGCAATTTCTTCTCCAGCAGCATCACAGGCCTCCTCTCCTGCCTTTTCGAACACTTGGCACAACATCTTACTCCGGCCGCCAAATGCAAGGTTGCATTATACAACAAGAATGGATCATTTTGAGGCCTGTGTGTGTGATGTGTGTGTGCAGTGATGCATTGATAACAAAAAGGTCACAGTGAATGAGCTGAGATGATTTACACTTCATTTTCTCTTTCTCTGCTGACTGACTGAACACTTATTGACCCAGGACTGACTCTTTTAGGTGCACAGGGATGTAGTCTTTCTGTAGAGGTTAGATTATGATGTTCCTGCCTGGGATATGTCGTCGGTAGACATGTGCAGTAATATGATCAGCCTTGTACCTGCACATTATTGCTACCTGTTTGTTTTGGGTGGATGGATATACAAGGATGAAGGAGATGCTCTTGTCCTTAAATGGCACAGATCAGTGGGTTGTTAAAGGTAGAGGATAAGATAGCTGGTCTTAGAGATGCTTAATGTTGTGTTTTCACAGAAACTTGTCCCAGGTACTAGGAACCTTTGGAGGAAGTACCTGCATTTCCACCACAGGGGTCAGGGTCTAAATTGCATTTCAGTCTTTTATCCCCTCAAAAGCCCCTGCTCATGGGGTAGCACTTTATAAAAGCCCAGGGACTGTGAGGTTGGGTCTTTCAGCACTGAACATTCCTGATTAGTCAGATACTTGCAGCATTTTATTTCAGCTACCAGTTTTAAAAATATGCAGTGGCAAACTAGTTTGTTTTTTTTTACAGTGTTTGGACACAGGAGAGGAACTTACAATTAGGTAAAGGTTGGTAATTGCCTTAACCCTCCTGGCTACATAGGGCCCCACAAAACATCTGTTTTTTTGTTGTTGTTTTTTTTGTTTGTTTGTTTGTTTGTTTTTGTTTTTGTTTTGCTTTTGCTTTTGCTTTTTTTTTTACTTTTTGCTAAAGAATTATGTCTTTCCAAAAATTCATATGTTGCCTTAGGCCCCAAAATGTTAAAATTTGCCCCTGCTTTGCCACAAATATCACGGAGTAACACAAGAAAGACAGATGGACTAAGGACAAAGTCCAGGCCTTGCTGAGTATTAATGCTGAGGATAAAATATAGCAGGAACTGGAAATGAAAATGTTGCAGTGTCTCACCAATAATGATATCTGTCTGTTGCTTTAGTTGGTGTTGTATAGTTGTGAGCAAAAATAGCGTGTAAAAACAGCTGTTGCTTTTTCAGATGTCAGTGGACTAATTTGCCTAATATTCGTGGGTTTTCAGATTGAGTAAAAACAGACAACGACAGGCTGAAGGAACCTTTTACTTCTTTGAAAAGTAGTTCCTGTGATGAAAAGTTCCAGGTATTTGGGTGGAAACGTGGCTCGGCTTGATGTGTCGATGTACAATGAACAGAAAACAAGGTTTGTGGCTGCAGATTTTTAAAAACGGTGGTAGAATTGAAATGTAAAAAATGTATTATTAGTATTCAGTAATAATAATAACAATCAGAAATGATCTGTGCTGTAAGCCCCACCCCCAAAGTTCCTGCACTCTTGGAAAGTATACCACCCCTAAACAGAGAGCTTGTTGAGCAGTGAAATAATGTCCAAGAGCTTAATTTTAGACCCTGGTCCCTGCAGTGGAAACACACTGTAAGGAAGGGAAACAGGGAACTATGAGAAATTCTCACGAGGATATGATCCTGTCAAGATTCAAGATGCACCATAAGTTTACTACCAATTCTTAACGTACGATGTATGATGTGTGATTCTACATATACAGGCAACACTACTGACATGATTCTACATCTATTTTCACCTGGTTCTGGTACTTAGACTACTCAGAGTCCTACTGTGCCAGATTTGCCCAGGATGTTAAGTAAAGGAAGTCACAGGGCCTAGCTACTCTTAGATTTTCTCATATGAGCTGGTTTCAGCTTGTGACCAAAAACATAACTTTCATTCTCACTGGGGTGAAGAAATGCATCATTTCATTATTATTTTAAAAATGCTAATGCTGTGGAAAAGCTTTAATCCTGTATTAATAGCAAATGTTTGCTTTCCTTTATGAAATTAGCCAGAAAGGCTTAATCAAAATGATTATTATTCATGTTGAAGGACAGATTTAGAGTCTATAAGGCAGATTTGTGCCATGTAATCAGAAACACTGGGTAGTTCTTGGAAGCAGAGACCTCTCTCCATCCCAATAACCACAATGCAATATTCAGTCTGTGAATCAAAACAATATTTGTCCAGACCTCCTTACCCTCCTTCTTAATCCCCTGTCAGTGTCCACAGCCCCTTGTTGTGTGAGGGGCGGGGGTTGGTCAAGCAGAGACCCATCTCAGTGTCGGGTTAAACACTTAAGCATCTTACTTCTAGAGGCTGGAAAGCATGGTTTTCAGGAGATGCACCAGACCAACACCCAAAGGAGCAGCTAAATATAGACGTGCATGTGCGATTAGAAGAGTGTGAATCCTGAATGGACAGCACAGCCTTGGCAAGATGGAGTCAATGTCACTTACTGTAAAGAAGGAATTACTCCACCACTTTGCCATCTAAGATACGTTTCTCCCCATGCATTAGCCTGCGCCACACCCACTGAAAATTAATTGTCAGTACATTTTAATAGGGCTTTAATGCATAGTGTCGCCATCGATTGAAGGCTTTTATACTGGCATGTTAAATAAAATGTCTAACAGAAAAGTCTGTGTCTGGTAAATAGAGGCTGTGAGGTGGGTCCTATTTCTCTTTCAGGTTTGTTTGAAATCTAACAATGGCTTCAATGAATACAGATATATTTGTAGGTTTATCTGACTCATCTCTGCTAAATATTTTCCAGTCATGCAGTTCACTGTCAGCTTCCACAGATCAGACCTCCAAACAAAAAATAGACATTGTACATGAAGATGTGTGTGTGAGTAATTTAGTAGTCACAGTTAGTGTTTTAGACCCCGACCTACCTACCACTGATGTATGATAACCTACTATTGTTTAATTTAATTCTGGGAACAAGCATACTAGCTGGAAGTAGTAGAAGTGCAGCAAAACACAAGACGATGGGGATTAGGGAGTTAGATTCACAGTCAGCTGACTTTAAAAGGCATCTGGCACACTTATGTGACAGTGTGAAGAAATGTTACCCTCTGTGCAGGGACAGAGATGTGATAGATGTGGAAGAAAAAAAGCAGTGAGAAATAAGACCACGAAACGGAAAGCATGTTGCTGTATTTTCACATGTAGAATACATTTGTAGTTACTCAACTGATATTCAACTGGAGCATGTTTGATCATACAGATACAAGTAGGGTGTACAACCCCAACAACACTTTGCCAACAGGGTGCAATTTTGGACTTCTATTGTTACTATCTTCACAATGGAAAGGACGGAAGTAACAGGAAAATGGTAAGAAGAAGAAAAGTATGATACTGCATTTATATGCATTACTTGTAAACCAAAAACACCTTGAGTTTTTTTTCTTTAAAAAATATTTGTACTGTTATTCACATGAATATCCATGTACTATACAAAGGAGAAACTGCCACTCATTCAAAAGACAGCTTTGATGTATGGCAACACTCAAATTCACCACTGATAATCACAAACATTTATCACATAAATTCATTTAGCAGATCTCCCACATATGTACAGAAAACCAAGAGATGTGGGGAAATAAGACCGGATTTAACCAAAAATCAGTGGACACAGATACAACTTCAATACATCTCAATCTTAGTTTTCCAACATTTAAAAGCACGTCTCACCAAATCAGCTCTCGACGTCACACATTTGACTGTAAACCTCAGTTTATCAACACAGCCTGGCTGGTAAATAACTTTTTTTTTAGAACTGCAGAGCCACCTATACAGTAAATTTGGCAGACTGACCTGAACCACAGAACATGAAGACTGAATTTACATTCTGAAATGTTAACACTTCAGCTCAGCATGAACATGAACTCATCACAGCTGACATAGAAAAAAAACTCATAAATGAACCTTAAGTTGGCTCTGGAGTTGATCCTGAACACTTTGTTTATATTACCACACACTTTAACATCATTAGTACACCATAATACAAATCTGTAAATACAAAAATAAACAGAAAAACAAAAATATCACATATTTTTTCACATGTTCAAATTTGGATTACTGCATCAATAAATAAAAAAGTTACTAATATTTGAATCTGCAGGACGGATGTAGTTCTGTTTGCATATCTTCTCTGTCTTCCACCTTGAACACTTTGCTGGACATTTTACGTTAAGATTTTCTGCTTTAATATGTTTAAGTGTGTGCATCAGAGTCCATGTGTGTATGGATCTACATGCATGTGTGTGTACAGCACTATGAGGCCATGGCATCCTGGAAGCCCCACACTTCTAGCAGTGAAACCTGGAAGGTCTCAGCACACAGGGGCGGGTTGTCAAAGGTGGCACACCTGCCAGTGCGTCCGTGGTTGAGCTCAGAGTCAATGTAGAGAGCGTTGCCTTCACCTCCACCTGATCAGACAAGAAAACACGGTTTGTATAAGTTACAAAGTACATAGACTGTGTAGATGAAACACCAGATTATGTTGGAGTATATTTGAATTCAAGCATACTCCTAACTTTGAAACATAATCTGTTATAGTAAGTACTTTCCAAACTTTGTACTGACTTCTGACTGACTGAACTGTACTCACCCACTATGATGGAGTCAAAGTTGCCAGCCATGAACATGGAAGTATTCTTGGAGTTGAGGTTGAAGTGGCGGGCGGAGAGGAAGGGTGACAGGTCTCCGGCAGGTTTCTCTGGCTGCTGTAAGCTGTTGTTGTCTGCGTTTTGGCCCTCGGAGGAGGCTGTGTCTTCCTGGTCTTGAGTCTTGATGGAGGAGGCTAACTCAGGGTGGCGGATCACCACCCACTCATAGCGCTCCATCTCTGGCTTCAGCTGGCAAGGGAAACACACATTCATCATCAGTTAGAAACAGGAGCATCACACATTAAACAGAACGGTACTGCATAAAAAAAGAAATACCCATTTCCTTGTGTCACACCTACACAAAGCGACAATAATGTGATCTTAAACGAATTCCCTGATTCTTGACATAAATACACATCATGTGATGAGCTGACTAATATTTTGAACACAAAATTTCCACATTTAACTGAAAGAAGGGAGTTGTTGCACTGCATGTTAACAATTTTTCAGGCTCCATTTAGGCACTCATTGATTTTAGTGCATTTATCTTACTGCGCAACAATCTGGTCCAGGCAGTTGTGAGTAAGCTAAAACCATTACACACCCTTAAACAACCAACCCATCATTGCACCATCACTCAAAAGTACAATTTATTGACCTTTGACAGTTTTCTTTGTTTTGCAGATGTGTGCCTGATGTATACATTTTTTGATGATTTCATGCCACTATCACTCAAACAATTAGTGTTATTCTGCAGGGACAAAGCTAGAGAGACCAGTGTATCAGTCAGAGGTGACTGCTTAGGTAATTTTGGACTAGAAGGACCATTACATGGTTGTATGTCTCTGCCAACCAGTTAAATTTTACATCCATGTCTGTCCAGACTCAGAACTTATGTAGTGAATACTTTAAAGGAATTTAATAAAAGATATTGTGTGTGATTTTTGGTGAAATGGAAGTTATCTCCATGTGTGATTCCAGTGAATAATTTCCAGTGGGAAGCACGCCGTCTTCTTAGAGACTATTTTTACAGAGGAAAAGGAGCGCTTCGTCACATGGTGCAACGACAATCACCTGAAGCTTAACATCAGCAAAACCAATGAGATTGTGGTGGACTACAATGCTTCAAACAGGGATGGTGCTGCAAGAAGCTACAGATTTTAAAAAGTGGATTCT
Organism: Lutjanus argentimaculatus; assembly: GCA_034769285.1. Taxonomy (NCBI): domain Eukaryota; kingdom Metazoa; phylum Chordata; class Actinopteri; order Lutjaniformes; family Lutjanidae; genus Lutjanus; species Lutjanus argentimaculatus. The sequence continues at coordinate 17,611,738 of JAWZSL010000016.1, read as the reverse complement.
TCACACACATCTTCAACCTGGCAGCATAGATAACAATACCAATTATTACCTGCTTCTCATGGCTGATACTGATAAAATAACCAATAATTTTACACTTTTGTATTTTAAAACAAAATTGATATAATCAACAGTTTTTGCACAGCTGAGGGTATGAATGGCTAAGATGTAGTGAGCAAAGATGGATGACAGTTTGTACTCCTCACGTTTGTTTATTTTTTCTTGTTAAGTTCATCAAAAAACTTCACCCATATCCTTACACTTTTATAGAGCATGTTGCCTAAGAATTCAGATTAAATGCTTTGATAATCTGTCAAGTCAGATATTAGTATATGCAGTACTTATTGGCTAATATACATTGATACAAATATAGACCGATACAGGCCAATATCGTCCATCCCTAATGGGCACCCAAGCTCAGTATCACCAATTCAGTGTCTGACCAAATGTAAAATATGGGAAATTTTGTCATGAATAGTGTGTGAATTTGTGAGTAACATGTTTTGTGAGGTCACAGTGACCTTCGACCACCAAAATCTACTCTATCCATCTTTGAGTCCAAGTGAATGTTTGTGCCAAAATTTAAAGAAATTCCCTCTGCTCCTGAGATACTGCGTTCACAAGAGTAGGACACATGTGCATGCTTGCAGACAACCCGAGCAGCAAGGAGCAGATGAAGGGAACTAAATTCCCACATATATCAGAGAATGTACAAGCTTCAGTATATCTATAACAACACTTAAAACACGGCTCAAGACAAATGATCATGTGATCATTGATCTTAGCCTTATGGAACCATGTGGACTATGTTATTTATATTTTGTTTGCTTTATATGTGATGTACTGTTTGTAAATTTAGGTATTTGTATTGTTTTTATGTATAAACAAAATATATGAATAAACTAAAATCTGCTTCCTTACCTTTGCTCTCTGGTCTCATAAAAACAGTACTAACAATGTCAAGTCAGAAGATGTTTTAACAGCTGTAGCATGTGTTCAAACTGAGCTTATTATGCTGTATATGTTTATTCCTGTACGCAGGTATCTCTTGAAAAATAGATCATGATCTTCATGAGCCAACCCGTTTAAATAAGGGATTTAATAAAATAAATAAAACACATCTGATAGACACCAGTCCTTGGAGACTGTCTCCATTTCCTTCTGGTGTCAGGTGAGGACCCAGTCAGATACAACTGGATCATGTTACAGGAGTTTCCGTTCTGCGTGTGCTTAAGTATTTGTGTGTGAGATGACGGTGTTTTGTGCAGTGCGGGCTCAGACAGCCCACAGCTGGGGATCAACACAGATCACCAGGTAAATAATTCATACAGACGGGCAGCAGAGAGCAGGGCTGCTTTGACTATTTCAAGCACAGGTGTTCTTACAACTAAAAGCTCAATGCTGCACTATCAGAAAAGCATAAAAGCATGATGAGTGACTGTTTGTACAGAGGAAGATATGGTAATGGTAGTAATGGCAGTATAATGATAGTGAATTGTGTCCCTCTACACAGGCTTTTTCAAATGGGGGCCTCACAGTCAGTTGAGGCCAGTGACTTTGAAATCAAGAGTGTGTGAAACCAGAGTGGATGGTGTCCTCTGGTGGCTACAACGTGGTACTAGCCCAAATTGAGTGAAACCAACATCTTCAAAAGATTCACCTAAAAGAACAGAAATAAAATGGATTTGTAGCTGAAAGGAAGCTAGTAAGACGACTAAATCTAAACTCACCCTGAAGACGAAACACTCTCCTGTGCCAAAGAAGCTCAGTTTGTTGCCTCCTCTCTTCCGCTCCTCCCAGTCAGTGGACAGGAAGGCTCCACATACCTAAAGCAAAAAAAAAAAGGATCAGCAGGTTCAAAAAAACTCAAAATCACACTAGTAGAAGGTTGCTATCTGCAAGCTGCCAGTGTTCACACTAGGATCTCTTTGTAGCACCATAATCCAATCATATGACACCTGTGTAATCACAACCTCTGGCACCAATTCACAGAGTCCAGGACAAGAATAAAACCCAAGTCTATTTTGAAGTGCACAAAGCTACAGTGGAGCTTTTTCGTTATTGAAAGAAAAAGCACTGACAGACAAGGCCAGTAGTGCACACCACATATAACAGGAAGCTGAAAATAAGTAAAACATGTGTGCAGCTGCAGTTGGTAAGACAGTTTACTAGCATGTTCCCCATTTAATATTCAAAAGTGTCTAAAAGAGGAAGTGCCTGAAACATAAGCTAGCTTATGAGAGTAAAGGGCGTAGAATTTGGTAGGGACAGTAGGGACGTGTCCCCACTAACCAGCCACTACTGAATTGTCTCTATAATATTGATAAAAAAAATTTTGATATACCCACTTCTGTCCATCAGTGTCTAGTCAATCTTAGTTAGATTCAGTATTGTGATAAAGCACATATGCTAATTATAGACAAAAAACAATACGTTTTCAAGTTTTCAAAGATTGCATCCCCCCGTCATAAGTCTCACAGTGGCACTACCTACCTATAGCCACGGTTTTTGTTTTTGTTTTTTTTACTGCCAAAATATTTAATATATGATTTAAGTGACTAACGACAAATCTAGTGACTTATTCAGATGCAACACGCAAGACTCCATCAGGATGAGGGGAGGCGGACTGTGTATTTACATCGATGATGCTTCACGCAAAAAATCAAGGCTGTTGGATAATGTTTCCCAGACGTCACACTTCTTATGTGAGGATTTTGATTATATCGTCATGACCATCTTGTTGTTGCTGTTTACATTCAACCTGATGCAAATTTAAAAAAAAAATGCACCACAGAATGACTTCCTGGTATTCCTGTTTATGTATACACATAATTGTATATATTTTTTTTTATTTCATGTTGTTTTGTTTTATATTTTATCCTATTCAAAATTCAATCATGTTATGTGTGTGTAGCATGAAGAGACTACAACTCTCATTTCATTGTGCAATCCTGTTGTTGTATAATAATGAATAAACAAATCTACTACATTATAATTTATTCCCTTGCATTATGTAATCTCCGTCAGAGCTCTTACAGCAGCAGCACAGCATCTCTCCCTCTCCTCTTGCACTGTGGGCAGGAGAGGTAAGTTTTTACTGTGGTTTTAGGGATACACTGTCTGTCTACTGCTCTGAAACTTTGTAACACGACATACATGTCTGCTATCAGTCCCTTCTCTTCTTTCAGTGCTCTCCAATGAGGAAACACTACCCCAACAGTTCAACAGTCCTTGCTGTTGATCACTTTCTTTTTTGAATGTGGTCAGTCCTCTGAACAGAGAGTTTCTTTTTTATCTAGAGTGCCAGTCAAAAACTTTTCTTGGACACTTCTTAAGTTTTCCACCATACTCCTAGTTGCTGTAGCCTACTCCATCACTATGACTGCTCCCTGCTGCTCCCTCTGGCAAACTTATTATTGCATCACTACCTGTGTGCCACCGAAGGAAATGTCACCACAGATACCAGTTATAAAAACAGGTTTACTCTGAAAGACAAAGATTTACCTGGTGTTGATAGGCTTAATCAGCATTGTGTGAACTTATTTGGCAAGGGCTTGAATGTAACAGATGTTCATTTACATGCAAAAGTCCAGAACTCCAGCTTTAAACCTCAAGTAATTCTGTAAGGCTGAGGACATAAAATGAGATTTACATAGTAATTTATACTATATTAACTGACAATCAGGTCAAGAAACCTGACTATTAAGAAGGCTTACCGAGCTGAACTGAATCAATCTTAAAAACATGATGGGATGACATCAGGATGTCTTCATATCCCACAAGTATTTTTAATCATAATAGTGTGCATGCATGATTCCCTCAAACAAGGGGGAATCATGAGACGGTGTGCTGTCTGTTAGCTGTGTGTTGCTTACATCTCCATCTGTGGTCCGGATGAGGAGCAGAGTGGGTTCGTAGCCTTCACAATGTGAGTAGAATCTGAAAGACAATGTTAAAGTTTAATTTATTGCACCTTACTTAACAAACCCCCAATACTAAATCCAAAGATTAAACATATTTAAGGCCTCATGTAATCTAACTTTGGATTGTTAACTTTAAAGCACACATACATACGCAGTTAAGTAAGACACTGGGTATTGATAGAACAAAACACTCAGCTAATGGCTTCTTAATTACCTTATTGAAGACTAATAACTTCTGTTCCACTATAGAATAGAATCAAATAACAGATTGGGTGAAAGAAAGTGAAGACTGCATGACAATAAAGGCAGTTCCTGCAGTCAGAATCTGATCTGTGTATAGAACAGGTTGAAACAAAAAAAGTCAGAAAAAGTACTAAACAAAATTACAAAAGCTTGACTTAATATTCTTTTATCCTTTCTTCTCGAAGCACAAAAGTAAAAAAAAAAAAAGGCAAAATCATCACATATTTTCCTTCATCTATTAAGTTGCCTGTGTTCCACCTGTGTTATTATAAATAGACAATAAAAAAGGACAACTGACAGCAGCAGTCTCAGGATTTTTTCTTGTTATTTTTTCTTGTTTGCAGTTTTTGTTCAAAGCTTCCGGCACTTTACATTTCCTTTAAACCTTTCAGCTATAAATCATATTCAAATACTCATAACAGGGCCTGAAATATAGATTGTAAAAAGCAGCCAAAAGCTGGATCAATATATTGATGTGAGCACTGGACAGAGTACCTGTTCAGACTGCAGCCATGGGTAGAGGTGGTGAAGAGGAGCTGTGGTTGGCACAGGGCAAAACGTTCAGGGATCCACGACCAGATGTCTCTCATCTCCTTGGCACTGACGATCTCCGAGGAGAAGGTGTCAGGGTTGAGAGCCAGCTGCACGTTCCGCCTGGAGACGCCCCCGGAAATATGGACAAAGGGAGAGATGGTGCAGAGTACAGAATGTGAGGCAGATCACACAGCTGGTGATGCAGAAACCTTTAAAAGTAATTTATAGCAGATGATGTTGTGGTTTCAGAGTAAATGCACATTATTTGAAAAAAAAAAAAAAAAAAAAAAGGAGATGGATGTGGAGAGTAGCACAGAGAAGAGAACCCACCTAAAGCTGTGAAAGAACCAGTGTAGGAAACACAGGAGTGGAGTGAAGATGAGACAGAAGATGGCGGATGGAAAAACATGGCACAAACCAAACAAAAAGGAAACAACAACAGAATGTGAGACGAGGATGCAAGAGCAACTTAAACCATCCCTCAGAGCATGGCAGAGTATAAAGCTGGAAAAGAACAGGCCATTCTAGATAATGAAGCAAAGAAAACTGCTTGAGTTATTCATTTATCGTAACCTATCACACATTCTGGGGTGTAAACTTGGGATAAACTTAATCAAAAAAAGTCCCGTAGTATTTTAACATTGCATTCCTCTCATTCTGTGCATACCAGAGTGATTTAATTTATAGTCTGGCAACTGCCTCTTGCATTGAATCATGTCCAAGAATATCCATTCTACCCAGAGTGATAGATTCATGGGTAGATAAACTGAATCTGATTTTGAATCACTAAAGGTACTCTTATTGTGTCCCTGTCATCTCAAATCAGTTAATTAATGCACATTGTTCAAGTGCTACATTCTCATAACTTGCATCTTCACAAGAGGTAGTGGACTGTGATGGGCCTTATGAAAAATAGTGAAAAATGTCCTAGTCCAAGGTGATGTCTTGTCTAGTCTAAAACCCCCAAATTGTCAGTTTAATATGAAAATTAATTTAAAAAACAGGGAATCTCCACATTTGAGAGGCTAAAAACAACAATTTCTGCCATTTAGCGTGAAAAAAAGTCCTTTAACTAATCAATTATCAAATGACATGGCATTTTACTTCCCCCAGGCAAGCAGGCAATCCTTACTGTTGAGCCCTTACTGTATATCAGAGAGATACCCATGTGATGGATGCTGTGTCCTTACTGATGCCTGTTATGCAGCAAGTTTGCAAAGTCAGGACACTAGAAGCAATGCCCTAGTTTCTAAATAAAAGGCAACAGAAATATGCCCACAGTTCACCACATAAAAATCATTATATTGACTCTACCGCTTCTGTTTGACAGTGATTCCTTTCTGCTGCAGGGACTTTTCATTTGTGAGCTGCAGCAGGGTGATCTCTTTGCGGCTAAACAGACGGATGGAGAAGGCCTTCTCTAGCAGCTTGTCGGGAGTGACGGTGGAGGCAATGCCCTTGACAAAAGCTTGAATGTCCGCCCTGACTTTAGCTGAATCCTGTGGCTGCTGGCTGCCCTGGGCTCCTTGGCCACCTGCTTTTTGCTTGCGGTAGAACTTGAGCAAGGCTATAGCCACACGGTAGAGAATCTTGTAGCCCTCCACTAGGTAGACGTCCAGGATCCTGACCACATGGCTGAAAGGCAGGTCACCCAACACCCAGCGCTGCCAGTCTGAGTAGACTTCAAGCACATCCTGGGCTGTGGCTACAATCAGTTTGTGGGCGGGTGCGCAGTACTTATTGGCCAGGTCGCCAAAAGTCATGCAGCTAGACTCATATGCGAGGAAAGTCTGGTCCAGCAGGCGTTTGCCAGGCTCGTTGCAGGCCAGCATGCGGCTGACATGCTCGAAACACTGAGCTTCATCTTTGCTGAAGTGCAGAAGTAATGAAGTAGCGGCTGGTAGGGATGGGCAGTGGGAAATATCTGGAAACTGCCCAGCCAAACAGTTGATAATGCGATGAGCTGAGGCTACAGCCTCTGCCTTCAGGCAGTACCGTGGTACTGGACTTCCATCCACAAAATCTGGAAGTGGGATGTTGGAGGAGGGCTTCTTAGTGGCTGCATTTCCCATAATGTCACGATACACTTCTGCATCTGGAGTAACTGTACGACAGGGAATGGCTTTGATGAGCTGCTGGTAAACTTGTGCCCGTAGTTTGTGGTTTTTGGCCCAGTAACCCTGCCGAGCCATCTGTTTGAACTCTTTCAGGTCTTTACAGTCTACCTTGGTGGGCCCGCTGCTCTTGGCCAGATCACCCATCTGGTTCCAGTCCACAAAGCTGCCATATTCTTCTTCAGCCATGGTGCTGCTGGAAACTTGCTGGACTGCTTGAGTGGGAAGAGAGGAGGGACGCTCTGGGGTATTACTAATCGCCTGTCCTCCACACAGCAGATAACAAGCCTATTTTTCTTTACTGCCCATGATGGTTACTGGAAGACACAAAGAAGAAAAAGAGGAGATTAATGTGCATAATCATTTAAAATGGATCGATAAATAAAAAATGTAACATCAGTCAATCTGTCAGCAGCACCAGAGCATAATTAAACTTCCATTTTCTGCAGTTATATATGTTTCATACCGAGCAGTATTAAATCAAAGATGACCTACTAAACACAGTCCAGCTGTACCAATATCACTGGCTTTACCATCCAGACTCTATTAATTAGTTGAGGATAATACATTGGATCTGAGATTGTTAGACATGTTTAAGCATATCTCTTTCCATTAGAGGTGATTTGCAATATCTTAAAAGTGATGTATTACTAAATGGCCACAGTAAATCTGTAGTGTAAAATAAGTAACAACATTAGCCAATTAAACTGATCAGATTTATGCTCTGATAAAAATCTTCAAATGGAAAACAGTAAGTACGTTGTGCATTTCATACTTTGAAGTGAAAATAAATCAAGTAAACCCATAGCTTGAATGGAATGCAGTGCGAAGCAATCTTAATGACACCATATGACGGCCACAAAATAACCTCAGATGACCTGTGATGCTTGGACAGATTTAAATGACCAGGCAAAGTTTAATACTAAAGCAATTAAACTGAGATCTCTGGTGTTGAGGGAAATAAAACAATGTTCACTAGCAATATCTTAAAGAACTCGATCAAACAATAATGAAACAAGTTCCCGCAAAAGAAAACTCACAAGATACACAAGATGCATGTCCAAAGGTCATTTGCAATAGCCAGCATACTGAGAATGGTTGTCATACAATCATCAAACCATTTCACATGGTTTTTTAACAAGTCACATGGAGATACATGTTCAAAGATCACTTGCAATATACTGAAGATGACAGTCATAAAATCATCAGATCATTTCACACTACCTTCCAACAAGTCACATGGAGGTGCATACCAATACATTACTGCATGTAAAACTAGCCTTCACGGTGAGTCTCTAGAGAGATTAACTGTCCTACTTAGAGGGCATGTTTACCCGAATGTTGCCAGTTTACCTTTGACACAGGATGTAATCTGTCAAAGTCCAGACACAACAAAAGAAACTGAATTGGCCCTCAGTGACATTTAGTCAATTTAATTAGTTCTCAGAAGAATCGGCCAATATAAACCCTTTGCACATCATCAATTATCAGAACACTCACTTCAACAGAAGTCTTCTGAACCAAAGCCTTGATAGTTTTCCAGTGCACTTAACCCATTGTGTATGTCAAGGGAGGCATGGCAGCATTTAATACATATACAGTAACTTAAAATGTTTAGTAAGATGCCAAATCCAACAAGCTTAGCTACCATTAGGTTCAACTGGCCTGCCACACTGATGACAAATTAACTTTGCATACTCTACAGTATGCTTGGCATAAATAACAAAGGTCCAAAGAGTGTTGGAGTTCTGGTTGTGCATAGTTGAGTGGTTTCGTGCCAACATGATTCCTCCGTACTCAGAACTACACAACTGGCTGCTGTCTGTATGTGCCATGGTCAATACTGGAGCCAGGAGTTTGTTTTTCTTGGACAAGGGGAAAAGTCAAAATTAACCTATTTAGGTCAGAATCAGACAGGGTTTGTAGGGTTCATAAAACACCAGCAGGTTCTCAATTATTATACTTCACATCCTCATTCACTCAATTTATACACATTTATATCAAGAATTAGTGATAGACAATTAATCAGGACAAGTACTGGGCATTTTGAGATAATCAGCATCGTCCAATACCTAAACTCATGAGGCAGATAAACAAAAAATGTCTGCAGACACAGCTGCAGGCAGCCTTGTCAGTGGGGACACTGTGGAATGATGTTAGTGCTTCCTCTTGTGAGTTTTGGGAAAGATCATGAGTCCTGTATTATAACTCTAATGCATTCTGCTATAAACGTTCCCCTTAACTTATTCAGTCAGCATCGTCTTTTCTAAATATTACCACGTTTCTCCATTCTAAATTACTGCAAATCTCATCTAAAACCGTTACTGGTTAGAATTAAATATATGTAATAATCCAGAGAATAATGCAGTTGAATGATTTACTGTACCCTGCTCTCTCTTAAATACAAGTCACGTTCTAAAATCTACAGCATAACCCAATGTATTTTTCTGTTTTGTTAATTAATAAAAATTCCATCTAAAACAACATGTTAATGATAACCATGTGTTAGATTGCATTGTCCATGGAATAATGCAATTACACACGATTTTTCTTTGTTTTGATATCAGCATTATATACTGACCACCCTGCACTATAATAGCACACCAATAATATTGGTGCAGCTTCATCTTTATCTAAAACTGTACAGAAATATTGAGAGAATAGACATGCAAAAAAAAATAAAGAAAGAAAAAGCTGGCAGCATTCAAATGCATAATGTGCAATATGAACCTGCTTCTCCACCTCAGACTCACCATCATCATGGCTCTAAAGCCTCACTCTACTTCTTGCTGACATTTTACTCTGATATTCTTCAAAGTTTCTCCTTGGGTTTAGCTCAAAACTAAGCTAGGTTTTAGCTTTGCAAGAGTGAAGAAAAAAAAAAAACAACTAGAAAAAAGTTGCCAGCCAACCTTGTCGCACATCTTAAACAGCGGGAATGAAATGATAGTGTTTATAATGTGGCTAATACGACTGCTACGGGCCATTTAAGGTAGAAGGACTCAGAACTCTTTTGTGTTTTGTCATTTTAATAGGATAACAATTTGGAATAACATACACACATTTAGGAAAAGTCAGGGACTTATAGTTACATGGGTTTTAATTCAACAAAGTTAATACACTGCAAAATTTAAAAACAGCTAAACTGACTGCCTTGGTTGTTCTGATGTTCAGCCCAGTCCTAGACCAGAAGGTTTTAACAGATATCTTTCATCTTGTCAAACCCTTCAAGGGTTTAAACAGTTACTGTATTTACCATGACATGACTGAATCACATGATTGTCACTGTCACTGGCAATATTAGTATTTGCTCAACAAAATTATAGCCAGTAGATGTATATGAGAAACGAGTCAAGAGCTGGCAACATTAGTATATGTTCATGCATTTAGTTCAAATTCTTTATAAAATCTGTGAAAAAATACAATTGTTGAAAAACAGGAAAAGACAACACTTGTGATTAACAATTAGAGCTGCAACAATAAATCGATCATTAAATTACTTGCCAACTACTTTGGTAATCAATCTGTTTGAGTCATTTTTTAAGAGAAAAAGCCAAAATTCTCTGATTTCAGCTTCGATAAATGTGAATATTTTCTGGATTCTTGACTCCTCTATGCAAGTAAACTGAATCTATTTGGGTTGTGGACAAAACAAGACATTTGAGAATGTCGATCTTGGGCTTTGGGAAACACTTTGGGACATTTTTCACCGTCTTTCCAATTTTAAAACAAACAACTATTAATCGACTGATCGAGAAAATAATCGTTGGTTGCAGCCCTAATAACGCTATCCAGAATTTAGGATGATGTTTAAGTCTCATACCACAATATCAATATAATATCTATATATTACCCAGCCCTAATGCCTTAAGTTACTTATCCAAAGATGTCTTATTTTTTTGCAAATTACATGTTAATACTTGAGGTAAAGAAAGAAAAAGGAATCACTGGTAGCTCTGCAAAACTGGACTGACAGGGTTAGATCACGTTAGGATTCAGTTTTTATCTTTAGGGCTCAGCAAATACACGACATAAGCACAGACACAGTTAACGTTACCGTGTCTGTCACACTGCTCCTGGGCTGTAGTCAGTATGACAGCGTCTGTGAGCACAGTTGTGTCAACACACACTGACTGACAGCTGCAGATGCGCGCAAAGCTGCACGTTTCCAGTCGAATAACCTCTTAACGTTAGCTAGCCAGCTGAGGAGACGGTGGCTAACACGACAGAGGTGGCACACACGCAGGGTCACAGGGTATTTAACATTACCGAGTAAATCTGATGCACCCTTTTCCATTCACAGCCGCCAAGTTAGCATCGCTAGCGTTAGCTAGCTGCAAGCTGCTCCTGTCAGTGCATGTCAGCAGCTAACCAGACCTTAACCAGTCACACAGAACTATCTGCCTGACAGTATAACACGCAAGACAGGCACGAAGCGATGCAAATATTGACCGATAACAAAATAACTTAGGTTAGTATAATATGCTGGCTAACGTTGTTGCAGCAGCTAGCATGAATGTTACCAACCGCACATTAATTTGGTCCGCAGGCAGGAGGCAGGCTGTCTTGGAGTTTGTTGATGTGGAGAGATTTCAGCTTCAATTTGTGGGAAAGCGATTAATTTAAAACACAAAGCCAGCGACAGGAAGAAGGATTGCCTCTTCTACACGAGTCCGACGAGTGGTAAGCAAAAAAAAATAAATTACTGACAGCAAGTAAACGGACGTTATCCTTACCTGGATGTGAGATGTCTTGAGACGTGAAGCAGCGTTCATATTAAGTTGCCTCGGGCATGCGCAGTGGCTCCGACGACACGGTCAGCGTCTGTGAGCGTGAGCTGCTGGAGCTGCAGAGAGGGGGCTCAGGTGGGCTGGTTAGATATACACTGTTTACTGCTTTTTTCTGTGAGCTACGGTTAATTCACTAGAGTGGAAGAACTTAATCTTAGAAAATAGTATCAGGATTTGAAGTCTAATAAAAAACAACAACTAGATTCAACTCAGACACTCATTACACTTCTGTCAGCAGCTAATTATTGTTAATTTATCATTTATACCAGTGGTCACCAACCTTTTTGAGACAGAGCTACCTCAAAGGTAATGATAATGTGGAGGACCTCTATTTTGTTTTATTATAATCCTCCCGAATAACATAAATTTGCACGTTATCTTTAATTAATAATGCATTTAATAGGCTACATATGAGGAAACTGTCAGTGTTCACTGATACTGTCAAGAATTCCTCAAAATCAATATTAATAATGATTTAGTCTACCAATCATAGGAAAACACAGAAGTACGTGTAATTTTAATTATTACAACAATTCATCTGTTTCAACATTTGTGGCAGTTTTAAACAAATCATCTCACATTTTGTCACAAATCATCACATGCGTCACATTTTGAAGAAATCAACAACAATCAAGTCACATTTTTGTACAATAATATTAGAGTTTAAAGTTAAAGTTCCCACCATAAATTTTATACTCATCTTCAACGGTGTGATATTGACATAACAGTACAGTATTTTTTCCCCCAATAATTCAACTGTGCAGTAATTCAAAAGTGCAACACACTGGTTTACACTGGCATCAATACTGAATTTATACTTATATTTCAACCAACCAGTACTCTTATTTATAATATTCCTGCATGTAACACACTTACTTATGGAATCCACTTTCCACCATTATTCTTATGTTTATTGTTTATGTAGACTGTTGTATATGTTGTTGTTTACTTTTACACATTTCTTATTTTTCTGTATTGTGTATTGTAGTGCAACACAGTTTTACATTTTTCTTATTTCTATCTTCTTATAATTTCTTCTATGCTTAAATACATTTCTATTCTGGAAAGGGGGTAATAACAAAGGAGGATCTTGTGTTTTTGATTTGGATTCTAATTAGATAATAGGCTAATACACATGCTGGTGTCTATAACAATATCAACCACTTATCACATACAAATATCTACACTTCCATAAAATGTACTGACTGGAGTATTTTCGGAACGCTGCAAAGATATTACCAAAAGTATGCAAATGTCCTATTGTGCACCAGAGAGCAACTCAACACAAATATTAACATGTTCCTTTTATGGCTTATTTCTATAAGCCAACTTTCACTGCTGTGACTGTGCAGAGGTTGCATGGCAAATCACAGTGTCTGATTTGTCTTGTTTACGTGCAAACATCCTCTGTCAAATAAATCACTGAGATGGGACAGGAAGTACCATAGCGAGGGCAACAAACCCTGTCTTTGTCCTGTACTCAAAGCAACCGGCCAACACATGACAGTTATTACTGATAATTAAATTGTGGAATCCATCATAGTCTTACACAACAGCTCAGGGTAAAATGTTGTTCGGCCTCCTCCTGTCCCTCTCAAACACGGCTGATGTTTCTCATGTCCTCTTTTACCGTGACCTTCTTAGTAGTGCTAGAGTGCAGAAAGAGTGTGTTAAAACAGTGGTTGATTATATTCTGATGTGTGATAGAAAGTGTAAATAACCTGTCAGCCTTTGCCAAAGTTTTGGCAGCATTTGGCTGGAAGGTGGAGTTAGTCTCCCACCCAAAATATGGCCAAATAAATGTTCTACTGTACATCTCAGCAGCACCCAGTACATTGGACAGTATTAAACTTCTCATTGATTTTATGATTGATTGTGTTTTGTCTCTCTTGAAGATGCACAAGTTCCTCACAGCAAAGGTGGCGTCCACGACCTGTGAAACAGGTTTAAACACCTTCTTCTGACCTATCAGGCTCTAAAGTGTGTCAGAAAGAAGACCACAGCCATGTCACATTAGGCATCTTAATCTGCATATAATATATATAATGTATATATATATAGCATCTTAATCTGCATATCATTGTAATTTGCATGCTATCATTGATTATTCTGGTCTCATGTTTCATTTCAGTCTGTAATATTTAGATCAAACTGGGGCATGGTTATATAGTAATATAATGTAGTCCCCAGATAGTGTGTGTGTGCATGTGATGTTTATGTGTAATGGCTGCATGCATACATGTGTGTTTGTACTGTATTTGTTAGGAAACTGATGAAAAATGAGAATAACTGAGTATGAATGATTGTCTGTGTGTTGTGCGTGTGTGTGTGTGTGTGTGGTGAGAGAGAGAGAGAGAGAGAGGAGAGAGAGAGAGAGAGAGAGAGGGGACAGATGGGTGTAAAGCCAGTAAGCCTTTAGGTCTGAGCTTATGTAGGTTTATGCTCATCAAATCCTTTTGCTCCCACACACTGCGTGACATCACTCCAGCCCCACCCCATCATCCTATCTCCGTTTACACACACATACACATGCTAGTGAACACACTGTACATAGCATTATATACAGAACCAGGACCTGAAGCACATCTTTCATATCACACCTACTCTGTCATATCTAACCAGTCCTGTAAGATGACATTTAGAGCTCACAAGGGTTAGACCAGTTAGTCCAGTGATATCCTGTAAACCTGCACCTTTAGCATCAGGGACTTACAATAAACTATTAATTAGAGAATAAGACATGTAATGACATTTATACAACCTATGTAGGCAGGCAGCAGGCCTCTCCATGGATGGAGCTTAATTTGGGTCTGACAATTTTAAAAAAACAAACTTTGTTTTTAAATTTATTTCAATAAAGTCATAATAAAATATGTTTAATCTTCAGAAAAAAAATATTTGCCCGCCTCAGGTCATCAAATAAAGTATTTTATTTGCTATTTTTCCTAAGAACTGCACTGTTTTTACAACCCTGTTGCCAAGTAGATTTCTGAATAATACATATATTTAAAATATGTGATTAAAAGAAATTATTAATGAATTTATGTCACTTATAATTATTCAAATACATGTAATTGAACACAGTGATTTTGAAATTACCATACCATTCAATGTCACTGATGTGGGATGGTCTATAATCATCACTGTCACAGAGGTATAAACTTAACATGCATGTTTTTTGTTAATTTAAAGACTAATTTACAGATAAATATTTGAAAAAAACATAGTAATTCATTTGACTTTTCATCTAGAAGTATTTATTTTTAATATTTTTGATTTAAATCACTCTTTAAAAGGAGGTGGGACATAAATTCATCTTCATTTGTGGAAAGATCCAAGCTGTAGCCCAGAGAGATTAAAGAATTGGGATTTGCAATTTCATTAAATGTAGCTAAAAAAGGCCCCTAAACTCTGACTGCGAAATTGTGGGCAGGCAAAGTATTGAATTGTACTGCAAACTCCAAGCACCACATCTGTACAGCTGCCAGTCTGTATAAAGGTTAAGTGGCAAAGGCAAATGTATTTATATAGCACATTTTATACACAAAAGCAACCCAAAGAGCTTTAAATAAAGTTTTCCCACAAACACTGAATGGACGCTAACTATGCTAAACTGTAAGTCATTTAAATCAGTAAAATTAAACCACTGGCAGCTTTTCAATTGTGAGGACTTGATTGTGTGTCTTTGCTGTTGTCATTGTGACCTGAATGCCTTTTGGATTTTTATGTTTGACAAATAAGAAGAAAATGCATAAAAATAAGCAAGAAAAAAGCAAAAACATGATTTGGGTGATATATGTTATACTAATTTATTAGTTTATTAGTAAAACATGATCAACAGATAGTAATTAATAATCTAGTGTAATGGTGTGTTCACTCTAATGCAAGGTGAAAATTTGGTTCACTTCCTGTGTGAACGCAACATAACTCCGTCGTCCACAAGTGACAGATGACAATCTGCTGGAAAACGTACAGATTTACCTCAGCTTTACACGGAGGTGCTGTCTGCCAGTCCAGGTTCAATGTTCGTAGCAAGGTTTGTCGTAGGCAACTGGACTTGATAGAGTTAAGGGGAGGAAGGTTTGACATCTGGGCCCTTAAGTCGACTGCTAAATGTGTTCATGGCCTATTTTGTAAGAAATTGATCTGCTCCCTGTTTGTAGCGTCGCCGTATGTCAGCTGACTGAGCAAGAAAATCCTTTTCCGAGTGACGTATGTATCCTATCTGTCTCTGTCCAAATGGGATGTTGTTAATTGGTTAAGTGGTGTGGATATGTCTGGCATGCTGTGTGGCTCTGTGATCCTCCTCCTAATTACTGTTGCATGCTTGTTCTCATGATTAGAAGCAAATTTAAGAGAAAATAATACCAGTTTTGTTTCCTTCATCTTTTTCTGCAAACACATTTCAGTTAATTTGCTGTGAGTCATGCCTGAATTACAAAATTATGTCTTGTGATTATATCTATAATTTGTTTTCTAATTTTGCTTTATAATTTAAGGCTTTTAACTCTTGAACCCATGAGAAAGTTTGATTTTTTTTCAGTGATTTGAGAAAACATTTGGGATTAAGCTGTGTTTCCTTTTCCTGTCCATATTCCAATACAGGTTTGACTCTAGAAGAACACCTTGGCTTAATGACACCTTCTTCAGGTACCTAGGAGCCCCTGATCTGACCTGTGGTCAGCCTGTGTGGTTTTTCCACTTGATGCTAACGGGTGATTTTCTTGTTTCCTCTTCATTCATTATTTAATGAACCAGCAATTTGACTAAAAAGGAAAACCATTGCGGTTCAGTGAACATCAAAAATGTGAGACCCTTTGATAATTCGAGATGATTTCTCTCTACACATTTCCATTTTAGCTCTTGGAAACCCCAATTTCAAAGAAGTTGGGATACTGTGTAAAACATAATAAATAAAAACATGCAGTGATACTTTTCAACCTATATTCAGTTGAATACAGTACAGTGACAAGATATTTAATGTTCAAACTGATACACTTTATTGTTTTTTGTAAATATAATGCAATGTGGGTTTTTAATGAATAATGCATTATGGAGGTGTGTTAGTGCCCATGGCATCATGGGTAAATGTCACATCTGTGAAGGCCCCACTGATGCTGAAATAAACATACATGTTTTGGAGCAACATATGCTGTCATCCAGACAACGTTGTTCAGGCCGCCCCTGCTTATTTTAGCAACGGTGTGGTTTCACGGTAAAAGAGCTCAGGTACTAGACTGGTCTGCCTATTGTTCAGACGTGTCTTCCACTGAAAATGTTAGTAGTAATATGAAGCGCAAAATATGACAACAGAGACAACAGACAACTGTTGAGCACCTGAAGTTAACTGTCAAGTAATAATGGAAAAGAATGTCATTTTCAAAACTTCAACAATTAGTGTTCTCAGTTCCCAAATGTTTACTGAATGTTGTTAAAGAAAAAGGTAATGTATCACAGTCCAAAACAGCCCACATCCCAATTTTTTTGAACATGTTGCAGGCAGTAAATTCACAATGAGTGTATGTTTACAGCAAACAATGAAGTTAATCATTTTGAACATTTTGCACTGTATTCACGTGAATATAGGTCAAAAACTATTTGCAGATCATTGCATTATGTTTTTATTTATGTTCTACAGAGCATCCCAACTTTGGATTGGGGTTTGTACAACTAAAATGAACCCCTGACAGAAATAAATGCATTAACTCCTGTCTGAATGAGTTATTTGACAATTGCAATCATGTTACAACACAATTATTCAGTATTACAACTTAACAACTTTTAATTGAATTTGACTGTTGGTATTTTCTTGGCTCTTTTATTACACTTACTATTGTTACTGTCATTAAATTTGTACTGTCTTTTGTCTGTATTGTGCCATTGAGTGCCAGAGGTTTGCACCATTTGAGCTATTTAAATGAGCTCCCTGCTTGAGTATCAATTCACAACCAAGGCTTAAGTCTAGCCAGTGAGACTGAAAGAAACTGTGTCACCCAATAGCGTGGGCTCCATTGTATCTGTGAAAAGCCTAAGCAGCACTCTGGGTATTGTTTTCTTTAAAGGGGAGTCAGGTTACCTTGACAACCGCAGGATGCCTACCCATAGGCCCTGAGAGAGAGAAAAGACACGGTCAGAGAAGGAGGGAAAGAAAGCGAAAAGAGACAAAAAAGGAGGCGAGATACTTCCCAGCCCCGACTTTATTTCCTTTTTTTTTTTAGTTTGTGTGTTTTGAAAACAGGCCTGATGGTTGCCAGTGGGTTGGGACCAAGACCCAACGAGGTGAGGATGTGTGTCTGTGTGTGGTGGTGTGTGTGTGTGTTGGTTTGTCTTGTACGGTCAACTGTTGACATCTCTGTATCTGTCTCACATTGACACACAACAACAAGCTTGGTGACAGCAGTTTTGTTTGGTTTAGGTTCAGTATTTCTGCAAACACACTCGCACAAAGACCGCAGGCTGAAAAGGCTTCCATGGCCAGTCACGCTGGCAACAGCATTACTTTGAAATCTATTTATTCCATAGACTTTATTGGTGAAATTCATGTGGAAAGTGTGACCATTCATTTGCAATGGATCTTTAGTGATTAAACACAAATATGGCGGTGGAAAATGAAATAATGTAACAATAGCGCAATTATGTTTTTTTCTGCTCAAGACATAACTAGATTTATGTTGCACTTACTGAAATTTGCAGTCCTTGTTTTGACAGTGAGATTCAACATCCTGTAAACAGAGGGCCATGCATGTTGCACTGCGGCCACGCAGGTAAGACTCAACATCATTCGTGGCTAATCGATGGCCATGAAGTGGTAAAAATGTGGAAAATATGTAGAGCAGAGAGTAACTGATGCTCCTTGCCTCAGTCATACCAGCCCATGTAGCATGCACTGACATTTAGTTTTACTTATTTCAGCTGGCTAACAGAAAAAAAACATTGCTGGTAGGTTGATAGGTTTATGGCACCTTAGAGTGACTGTTAGGCTGGTTGACAAAGCACATTATATTGAGCAATTGACCCTTCCTAAGTCCTGCCCCTTTTGGAAACTCAGTCAGCTTTTCTCCTTCCCCTTTTTTTTTCCTGGATGGTGAAGTAATGACCGACCCTACTCTGACTCTATTTGGCTTGCACTTCTTGTTTTCATTGGTTTGGGTTGTTTGTGCAGGTTGTGAATATGTTTAGGCATGAGGAGTGTGATTAGGTAGGGTTAGGGTAAGCCAATTCGAGGTAGAATCCCTGTTTCCTATACTTAGGTATGCTATGTTATAGGCTTGTCTATGTTAAAAAGAAACTGCATTTTGAAGATCTACATCAATCTTTAGCCAGCTAGTTACATCTAGATAATTTTATCAGCTGCCTAACTCTCTAATCTACATTAAAAAAAAAAAGTTAGCTAGCTAGTTAGACAGCATTTTGCTAACATTAGTTATCTTAAGATGTGACCCTATGTAGCTGTTTCAGGTACCCTGGCAAAATCTTTTAACCATCCTCAAAATTTGTTTTTCTTTCCAACCACATATTACAAATGGACAGGATCAGCACTCCTTTAAAGTGAAGCTATAACACCTTGGTCGCCCTCTGGTGGCAGACTGTAGTACAAGTCATAAATCCTGCCTCCCAGTGTTAATAGATAGCACATGATAGTCCAATCTAAAACATCCAAGTACACATTTAAAATAAATTTTTCCCAAAGATAGTCTCTATCATTTTTGGTAGCTCTTATCACACTGATGTTTGTTCAAGTGTTCATTTTTCTGATCAGTTTGACTGACAGACGAGCTCTGCTGGTGATTGAGTTGGCCGGCTGTGCGGGCAAGAGCTCATACTAACATCTTCCAACTTTATTTACAGTAATTGTTCTCAAAATAAACAAGCCTAGCATGTATCATATGTAAGTGCAAGATACAAGAAAGGAGAAAGTTGAGTGAAGTTCTGCCAGTTACCAAGCTTGCTTAACTGTTATTTGAGCACAAAGCAAAAAGTGGCGGGACTTAGGAAGGGTCAGTTGATTTATTTTTGTCTTTCTTTACGTGTTGCTGGATCTTCTCAGCATGTGACATCGCCTGCAGTGGATATCAGGCCTACTATCACAAAGTAACCAGTTTTAACATGATCTCTCCTGGGCTGTTTTTCCATACTATATGTGCCCTCAACCAGAGACATTTGATTTTGTGATGAGTGCTCTGACAACTTTGATGAAATGCAGATTGATAGAATAAAAATGGAAATAGTTTGTCTGGATCTGAATCAGGAGCTTTATAGGCACTAGGAGAGCCTGAAGCTGTTTGCGCATGTACTTGAGCTTGGCTATGCGGTGTTTCTTTAGGTAAAGGTTGGTGGGTTTACTGGCCTGATGAAAGTGAGAGCGAAGTGATTGCCCTCTCTGCCCCAGTTAAAGTGAAGCTGGGAGCCCATGTGAGCAGTGAGCAGACGCATGCTATAATGGCACATCACGCTTCAGATATTTGTTTTGATACACCAGGGTCCTCACTTGAAGTCATGGAACAATTTAGTTCTCCACGTTCTCAGTGTATTTGATGAAAGGCAAAGTCAGGCTGTGCGGTTTTATTGCATCAAAGCCGCTCTTAAAATCAAACCTATGGAGTTAAAAGGAGATTTAACTGGTTGGTCGTGACACAAATGATTTAAAAATTACATTTTATGTCATGTCCAATATATGGCCCACAGACATACTAAAGAAAATATAACGATGACATATCTGGAGTTGTTTATTCTATTGCACATGCTACTGAGTGTGTGCTTATTGAAATAATATGGCGATGACTGGGCATGGTCTTCCATCAGACCAGGCCTGTGTAGGCTGCTACTGGGATTCACAACCAGAGAAGTTACCTGCTGGTACTTGTGCAGTGGCTATAGGGGATTTGTGGAAAGATAGCAAGGTAGAGTTCATTTATGTATGCTGAATTAGCAGCAAAGTTTTAAAAGTTAGCTAACAATAGTGCATGATTGAGGTTGATGGTGAAGATTAAATAATGGATGAAGAGCTGAAATAGTAAAGTAAAAGTAGGCTAATAGAGAAATGGTTGAACTATGTTAACATTAGATTACTAATGAATAAACATTTGAGATAGTTAGCTAAAGTAACAGATACACTGTTGAAACAGGTGAACAATAGCTATTGAGTATATGTTTGAAATAGTTACCTAAAATAAGTGGAAAACGGTTAAAATTAATAGCTAGAGGTAATTAAAGAGTTGATGTGAGCTAAAAGTAATGAATACACAATTGAAACAGAAAAGAAAAGTGTTGAAATAGATAGCTAAAATGATTAATAGTTGAACCAGATAGCTACAGGAAATTGATAAATGGCTGAAATGGTTGAAACTGTTAGCTAAAAGTAGTGGATAAATCTTTAAAATGGCTAAAAGTACTGTTTAAATGCTTGAAACTTTAAACTGACCTAAAACAATCTTTTAATTACATGACACACTTAAATCCACCTATAAATATAACATCCTGTTTGAAATCAGTTCAAATAAGCACATTTTACAGGTGGTGTCACTGGGACTAGAGTTAATTGGACTAAAAAGGTTGGGGACCACTGCTGTTTGTTGTGCCATTCAGATGTTTCTCTGTGTATTGTGCCCTCTAGTGGTTGCCTGGTGCTCTGTCTGTGCCTGTCTCTGTTCACCCTGCTGCTACAGAGCCTCTGGGTACCACTCGAGATGACCAGGGATGAACCTGCTGGGAGGTCACCCGAGGAACACGGTAATGACACAAACATGGTGGACACGCATGGTTTAGCTTAGGAGTGCACCTTTGGCAATAAAACAGAAGCCTTAACTTTTTAACTGTTACTTGCAAAAAGGTAAAAACATCCATATGTTCATGGATCCATGCAACTATTTAGCAAGTATTACGGCTTGCTCAACACCGAACCTAATAATAGACACAACAACAGTTAAAGTTTATTGAAATAAGTGGATGAAAAGATGAGAAGAAAAACGATACCTAGCACCACAAAGGTGCAGCTGCAGCTGGATAGAGAGAGAGAGAGAGAGAGCTGAACAAAAGGGCTCAGCCCCCTAGTCAGCACAGGTTTGTGTCAATCAGGTGATCAACATAGACGGATCAGCAACAGGATCAACAGGAAACACCAACACACAACAGGATGCAACGCTGAATGTAACACAACACTGATTATGAATAAAGAACGCATAGATTTGGGAAATAGGGCCAGAGAGTATGAGTGCAGGAGATTTGCTGTCTTCCCAGTGTTAAGAGAAGCTTTGTACACAATTCACGGTGGGTCCTCCCATGGTTCTGATAGTTGTGGGTTTGTGGCCAAGACATAGCCTTGTTCAATTCAATTCTCTTCAAACTGTTTCCCTTAAAGTAGGGTATTTAAGGGGGCAGCAGACAAGGTTGTTTGGGCAAAAGCTTTCTTCGTGGTTTACAAGGACGAGACAAATATTGCCAACAGTCTCCTTCAGTGTGTTTTTCTGTTAAATGAGCAGTCTTTCTTAGGCACCCGATGAATAAATCGGCAGATTCTAGTGCTGTGACTCTCCCTAACTTCTTGATCTGCGAGTCGCTCTTAAATATCATCAGCAGCATTTTGGAAATAGATTCAACAAGCTCGGCTCTGTGTTCCAGGTGGTTAAGTGGTTCAGGAGGTCGCTAATAAGCGTTCAATGCCTTATTTGTTGCTTTTGTTAGGAATCTTTATTGAACAATTTAACATTTCTTGCCTCATTTGGATAGTTGATGATAATATTTTGTTTTCTGTTGGACCTCAAATGAACGCTGATTCATGTGGGTTAATAATCAAATACACAGGGTCTAAGACAGAATAAACTCATAACAGAGATTTGACGATGTGGCTGCTGATGAATCAGTTTCAAAATGTAATCACAGAAGATTATGCCTTATTTAAACATCCAAATCCTTTTCTTCTCAAATTCAAGGAAAATAGTTTTAAGATGACAATATAACCCACTGGTGCATCTCAGCCACAGACCCACAATTGCTCTGCGCTTTGAGAGACCCACCGCGAGTTGTGTACAAAGAGCCACCCAGCAATGGTTGTGTTGGAAAATCTACCACATGGGGGAAGCTATTGGTCAACACACAAAGTTAAATTTATCACCAAATGCTCAGTTTTCAATCAGTCGTCTGTAAAGAATCATCTGTCAGACCAAGTCAGTTTGTCATATTTAATCTCAAAATCAACTTGTGGATTTGACGCTGGCACTGGCACGATATCATTTCAAGGAGAAATATGTAATATATTTACTCTGCTAAATCATATAATGACCATAACATGTCATCAGAGATTAAGGAAAACATGCTGAGTTATACTGGTTGAATTTTCCATTCCTGTGTGGAAAATCTATTTTTGCTGCCCGTTTCACATTTATTCACTTTACATGGAGGTAAAATTAATGCGAATGTTCGCAGAATGAGTAAGGTCTGTTTATGAGTCGTAAGAGATCATTAATACTCTTTTAGAAGGAGTAGATGTTTATAATGGCAAAATTGAGCAATATGTTAATGGAGTCTGGTAGGCAGTAAATGAACTCCAACTCCACAGTGTGTATTTTCAGGTCAGTGGGCTTTTGTTTTAAGGATAACAGGCTTAAATTTACATTGATCGACAACTGACAGAGATATAAAAATCTGATCAACTTACAGTGTATGGCCTGTCGCTTTTTATTGTCACAGTATTCTGTTACATTCACTTGCGCTTGTGTATAGTTTAAGGGCCTGATTATACTCTCAAACGGCTTTCAGACAATGGAATGTAATTCAAAACATTTTCCAAGATTGGTCCCTTGATCCTGGTCAGCATGGATTCATATGAGGCCAGTTTTTGTCATATAATTAAACTTTTCTCAAGTCTGGGGTTTAAATTCATTTCCACTACCTGAGTACTGTTTGAATAGCTGTAATGACCCCATAACAACTGAAAATAATTCTCTTATCTGCTAATTAACACAGCCTTGGAGACACTGGCAAAGGCTTATCTAACCTCTTAATCATATGTCTTAAAATGAATAAATACAATGTATGAAAGTGTCTGTTTCTTTCTGGCATTTCCAGTGTTGTGTTTTTTCTCTTGTAAAATATTGGACACTTTCACCCCATGACATTGCATCATTTTAAGGGGTCACAATGTGTGCACAACACCTGTCTAAAATCAGTGCAAATGTGCTGTTTGTGAATAGCTTGACCTCACTGTATATGTTGAAATATAACGTTTAAGGCATATGAAGTCAGCAGTTTTAGCTTAACCCTTCAACCATAAGGTGTCTGCAGAAACATTCATAAAAACGTGCATACAGTATGTCTACATGGATGTATGTGCCCTTGTGTAAACCACAAAGTTCAAGTTACACTCATATACATGTGGTTGTAAGAAATTATGACTCACTACCATCTTTATCTGTCATAAAATCGTCATTCAGTGAAATTCACCTCTGTAAAAAAATGATTAGATGCCGTTACCCCCTACCTGGAGTATGGAAAACACACATCACCTTAATAAGTGCTGCTTCATTCGCAGCAGATCAAGTTAAGAAAATAGCATTACATAACCTGCTGTTTCATGATGCACTGAGCAGGATTTCCTATGACTTAATACTTTACTATGAGGGGAACATATGATACTGTCCATACATGACACACCGTGTTGTATACTTTATGTCACAGGTCAGCGTGGTCTTGGCTTTCGTCGGCTGGCTCTTCGCTTGGAGGCTCTGAGCACTCAGGTGCAGAGGCTGAGCAGAGAGAGAGATGTTACCCAGCTGACCAGAGATGATCTCAGTCTGTTACTGCAGAGGTATTCAACACCATCTCCAATCTTAACATACAAACAGAATTCATGATTAATCTCACTATAATCAAAGCACAGATGTAGTGTTTCGTATTTGTTCATACAGTGTGGTTGCATGTGGGTGTCTGCTCCAGCTTCAGACAGGACCAGCAAGGCTTAGCCCACCTGGTAGAGAGGGAGCTGAAGAGAGTGTCTCAGAGGCTCGACCAGCTCAGCCGTCACCATCACCATCAGTCTCAAACACCGTCACCACCTGATGACCTCAGACTACACACAGGTAGAATCCAGACTTATATCACATGTAATTTGTCTTAATTCACTTGTGTTATTTAATTACTTTTTTGATACACATTTTCTAGGATTTTAGTCGTTTTGGGCAAGTGTTTTTATTTCAAGCTTATGACATGATTTCACTACACACAGTATGCTCATGATTCCCAGCCTTGCTGCTCTGTGATACAAAACTATAGGGATAAGACAGCCAGAAGATCAGCTGTCTGTGCATCCATTTTTCTCTGGTATTTCACGCTTTAGTTTGGATTTATTACGCTGTGTGGGTGGACAAGTTCATACCTAAAAAACAGAATTTAATATAAGCAGGTAGGGAGGATCTGTGGAGTTTAAATTACTCATATGGAAAAGATATGGATAAATTTTACTAAATGTGTATATGTTCTATCTGAAACCAAATAAGTAAACTAATGGGTGGTGCCTTTTTCCAAGCTTTCTTGGAGAGGGACCCACAGCCTCAGACTTTGAAAAGCCCTGATTTAAATATATTTGACAAGCAAGTATGAAATATATATGACAGTCACATCCTAGTAAATTTGTGTAATATGAAACTGACATGATTCAGGAACTTTACTGAACTATAGTATGTATTATATATCCACTATGGGTGGGGGAGAAAATTGATTCTTGGCTAAATTTCTACTTGGTCGGCAGCCTCCTGACTTAAAAGCTAGAGTATGGAAGAATTTTAGCTTCTATGAAGTTGGAGGTAAAAAAAAGGACCTGGACAAGAGCCACACTGTTTGCAGGTTGTGTCTGACTAAACTAATTATGAATCATCACAAATATCAGCAGTAGCAAGTAGTCACACAGTGAGAAAAAATCATGTAGAAACAAAAGATTTTGATGCATTGCATCAGTAATCATTTTATAATCGCATCATATCCCACTGAATCTGACTTGAATCAAATCATTCGGTGCCAAGAGATTCTCACCCCTGATAACCACAGCAGTATCTTTTAGAAGATCTGTGTAAAATCAAACTTATATGAGCTGGGCAAACATTATGAAACCGAAATATTGCATGTTTTGTACAAAATTGCAAACATTAAAATGTCACATAAGACATAATAATAAAAAACGAACAATTATTTACAATGGTATATATTTTTATATATATATAAAGCAGATGTCTTTGTAGGTGAGACATGTTTTAATATATAAAAACTACAAACATGGAGTGCCCCATTAGCTCACTGAGCATGTGCACAGTGTACACCATTAACCAAGGCTAAATCCTTGATTCATATATAAATCTTAAAAGTATGTTGTATGATAAAAAAGTGACAGTAGCCAGTTTTGTGAGTAAATCATAGATGAGGCATATATGGCTTATAGGACAAAATAAATAAACTTTTACTGTTGGAAGCAGTGGGAAGTTTTCTCTATTTCTTTTTCATATAGGTAGTCTGACTGGGATCTCATAGTGAGATTTAGACTGAAAAGGGAAGTATATTAGCCTGTTATATACAAATCTTTTCTAGTTTAGCTTTAATCTTTTGATAACTTTCCAAAAAAACAAAACAAAAAAAAAAAACAAAAAAAAAAAACAAAACAAAAAACAGTTGTCTCAGCTAAAAGAGATATTTTAGGGTTTGTTCCAGTTATAATATGATTTAACAATTCTAGCCACACCAAATAAATACACTCCCCATTCCCTGCATGTTGCCAACTTCAATAATTGGCCCACTGCAGAAAAGCTTTTCTGTGGTTTACTGCTGTGGTAGTGTGATACTCTGAGCCAAATACACGGTTCATAGCCTCAATAGAGGTTAACCACACAGTGAAATTAACAAGCTGTGATAATGGAGGGTGTGAATGGGGGGGTTAAAGGGCAGTGGATGCAGGTGGTTATGGGGGATGAAGTCCTTGAATAGAAGTTTAACAAGTCCCACAGAGCCAGTGCCGATCAACTGGCCGTGGGGAGGAAAAAAAGTTTACGTCCACACTACGACCCTCCTGAGAGGTGTCAGGTGAGAGTCGGGTTACGCACCCTGGTTGGCACGCAAGGGGTTGTGTGTGTGTGTGTGTGTGTGTTGGGGGGGATGAGTGCTTGCCTCCCTTCCTGAAAAAGTTGAATTCATAAAGCTCGGCCACACAGGCACCATACCGTGAAAATGTGAGGATACACACTTGTGGACATGAACACACACGCAGTATGTACACACATGCCACCCGCAAGCACACAAACACTCGCTTCCCCATCACCAGCCTGTTCGCCCCCTACCCTCCTCCTCTCACATTACCTCACACCCATAAAATATGACTGAATTACCCACGAGTCCTTTCACCAACTTGTCTACTCATACTCTGTTTTTGCAGAGGGAGCACTTTTTTTTTCTCCTATAGCATATCAATGTTTTTAAGCTTTCACACCTCGGCTCCCCCTGCAGCTTTTCTTATCTTTTTTTCCCTCTCTTTTCTCTCTTTACTAGGTTGTTTTACATAGTTAAAGACTGTATATTTTGGGGGCCTAGCGTTGTAAAAGGGTATGTTTGGTAGGAGGCAGGTGGGTCAGGTGTGTGTGAGCGTGTATGTGTTCATTCCAGTTGATTGACATTGGCTAAGATGGTGGGGGGCTTACGGGAAAGGGCCTCTGAGAATACACTGCCTCCACTCTAATGCCTCTTACATGTATGGCAGCACTATACATCGTGCTGATGGCTGCTATTCATTGTGAACGTTTCGAGTCGAGAGGTTGTATATCAAAGTTATTATCCACTGTTCTTCATTAACCGCGGTGAGTTAACTCTACAATGTACTTTTTGTTGCTAAAGCCAGAATGGTGGAATAATGATGCATTTAAAACGGCCACATAACGAAAAAGTATGTGACGGCTAATATCTTACCCACAGGGCCCAGTGAGAAGTGTGAGGTGCCAATGGATCCTGCATATCCAGTGTGTGCAGACAAAGTGGAGGTGAGAAAGCTGAAATAGATGTGGTAGCATAAACCATATCGCTCTGTGTGTGTGCACTGTTGAAGTGCGTACCTCCTTTTAGACTGGGTTGCATCAACAAAGACTAATTTGATAGAAGATTAGTTCTAATCAGTGTTTAAAAAAATAGTTTTAAAATGAGGTCATCCAGATTTAAAATTCAGCAGAGCTCTGTAGCACAATTAAAAACTAATCTCTGTTCATTAAATTTAAATTTATTGATGTAAATATGAATTAAATTCTAATCAATATGGAGATGCTTGGTTACCCGAATAAAAACAACAACAACAAAAACAAAAAACAACTTAATTCCATGCTGTCGGGACCTAGCAATTGGCCTATAAAAGAAGTGGGGAGGCCCAGAGGAAAGCTGCTAACTTACGGCTGCTCTATATTCCTCAACAAAACATTAACCTACATTGTTTGCTAACATAATTTAACATTAAGCCATGATTTAACTGTGTTTAAAAATGAATCCTTGTTGGTGCAACCCAGCCTTAAACTTCTAAGTTTAATATTTAGTTCCACGAATATGAGCCGGATATGGAAATCTGCATGATACATTATTGTATATAACCAAAAAGGTGTGCCATTATTTTCAGTCATTATTTTGATTTAACATGTGTCTCCCTGGCAGTTTTTGCAGGCCCGTTGGCAGTCAGACCCCTGTTATGCTTTTTATGGGGTTGATGGTACCACATGCTCCATATTGACTTACCTGAGCCAAATAGAGGACTTTTGTCCCTCTCGTCTTGGAAGAAATCACTCTGCACTGCCTTGGCACCAGAAACCTCACTCTTACAGACAGAAGGTACAACCACATCAGGTTCACGCCATTGATTATCACAGTACTATAATTTTATCATACTTAACACTTTCGCGTATTGTCCACAGGCTGTGATACGTACAACCCTGAGCCCGCTCTATGATGTCATCAGGAACAACAGCGGTCCTGCCATCAACTTCATTCGCTCCAGAGTGGAAAGGATGTCTGAACGGTGGATACAGGCCGGTCTGAGGATGAGGCAGAGCAGCAACAAGACAGTGTCGGACCAGATGAGGGTACACAGCAGCATGTCAACTCTGCCATGCATCATTTAGTTTATTTTCTCAAATTAATTTTGGAAATTATCTTACATGTTTTGATGTTTTCAAAAATAGGCCTATGTGATTATAATGTCATATGTAGATATTGATTTTTAATATTGTTAAAAAATAGGTTCATTTATATGAACCTTATTTTAAATTAATCTCTGTAATGAGTATATTATGAACTGGCATCAATTAAAGATGTATTTGGGACTTCGTAACTGTCCCACCTCCCATCCTGCAGGTGCTGCTTTATCCCGGTGCCCTGGCTGGGAGCGTTGGCCAGCGTTTTGACGCCATGGTGAAGAGAGGGGGTCCTCTAGGGGAGCTGGTCCAGTGGGCTGACCTCAGTGCCTGTCTGACAGTCCTGGGGCACAATCTCACCTTCAGCACCTCACAGCACCAACTCCACAGGTTGGCATCACTGTCCTATAGCACTAGTTACTCTAATCTGTCACAAAATGTTATTTTAATTAGGAAAGTATTGATATGTATGAAAGTATTTTAAGTATATTAACTGGAAGGAATCACTGATATAATAAGCATTCATAGATGCCTGGTCTGTCATCGCTTTACACTGAAGTGATGAGTGCAGCAAAAGATCAATGCTGAATGATGCTGGTGGTGTAACATGTCTTTATTGTGATTGATCCAGTCTGATAGGTGCTGCTCCAGGTCGAGGCAGTTGTCCAATCCAGAGGCCTCTGACCTTTGACCTCATCTATACTGACTACAATGGGCTTGCTCACCTTCAAGGCGCCATGGGACTGGCTTTCCTACATTACAAGTACAACCACACTTTTCTAAATACATAATTATGCTTCAGTGCTTCTCTATTCTCAGAATAATGTTACATGTGTATTTCACGTTTATTCTAGGTGTCGCTTCAGAATCCTGGACTCTTTTGGTACTGAACCAGCCTTTAACTTGGGGAGTTATGCACGCAGCCATGGATATAAAACGCTGTGGGGCAGCTGGGGTCTGCAGCCTCTGCAGTACATGACCATGTTTCGTAAGTCTGTGTGTGTGGGTGTGTGCGTGTATTTGTATTTTTGTGTGTCTGCAATCATGCAAACATGTGATTCAGTGAGAGTGTGTGTGAGACCACAGCTGTCACACTGTATGATGATGGCTCAGAACAGCATGTTGATTCAGAAATGCACTTGTCAACATATGTGTATATATATATGGACACATACACATTTACACACATATTTATATCTTGCTGCCGCAGCACTGATCCTTCACACACACCCTCTGAGCGTCTTCACAGTCAGAGGATTAATAGCTGAGGTTAAATAAACGCGGTGCCCAGACAGAGCTTTCATTCCAACACCTCTCGCTGTCATCTTTCCCACCCTGCCGGGAGATGGAGACAAGCTGGATGTGCCGGGCCGAGAGCCACCCTTCATGTCTCGGCCTGGACCGCTGTTTATTTGTCCTGCTGAGGGGGAGAGTGGGATGGCTGTGAGCTGATGGCGGGGACAGTGCAGAAAAAGAGAGAGACAGCAAAACAGAAACAATAGGAAGGACCAAGAAAAAACAGAAGCTTGAGAAAAGAGCGGGCGGGTGTTTACGCCTCTGTTTTGAAATGGGAGATAGTCGAATGAAGGGTTGCACTAAACAGACAAGCAGACGAAGCAGAACTGTAAACAGGCAGCAAGAACACTGAAACCAACAAACAAAATGAACTTCATTCCTTCACAGCCTCCAACATGTTGCATGATCTCGATCATATCAGTGTGCTGCTGCATATCTCTGCTAATCTGATATTGAGTGTTAACCAGTGAACCGAGACAGGTGTAAGAGACAAGTGGGGACAAATGGAGCTGAAAAGGAGCCAGAGAGACGTTCTTTGCTGCTGTGAGGGTGAATGAGGGAGGATTTGGCAAAAGTCTTTTAAACAAGGACCTTAAGACAGGAGAGAATGAGATCGTACTCGTCCACACGCACACCTTTGCTGGCACATTCCTCGTAAAGTAAATACTCATCTTTCACACCTTCCTCAGTGTGTCGGAGGGCAGCAGGGTGGCAGCTGCCTGTCCAAACAGCCACACGTTAACCTCTCATATAATACACGTAGAGTCCTCATTTCCTTTAACTGCTGATTTATACTGCACAGTGTGTTTTTCCTCTTTCACAGAGTTTTAATCTCAGCTGTTATTCACCTGTTATATATCTGACCTGTTATCAGTAATGCCTGTCCAAAGGTAATTTTGGACATTTTTAAGACAAGTTTTAAAAAATGTAAATAATAATCATAAATTTTATTCATAGAGCATTTATCAAAATAGGATTTACAAAGTGCTTCACAAAGAGAAAATAAAATACCATGAGAAAGATGAAAAAAAAACATGAGGGGAACAATTTAAATAATAAGCAATAAATTAAAAAACAATAACAAACAGACAGCTCAGATAAAATTAGATAATGCTTTGCGATTAAACAGCATTCTTAATAGGAACTTAAAAGAAAATACTGACTCTTTCAGTCTTATTTCCTTTGGCAGGTTGTTCCAGAGCCTCAGGGCTCTGATGGCAAAATCTCTGTCCCCTTTAGGTTTGAGCCTGGACTCTGGAAGGGACAGAGGGCTACTGCCCAAGGATTTCAAACTACGCTAAAGG
The DNA here is from genome assembly GCA_034769285.1 of Lutjanus argentimaculatus. Classification (NCBI taxonomy): domain Eukaryota; kingdom Metazoa; phylum Chordata; class Actinopteri; order Lutjaniformes; family Lutjanidae; genus Lutjanus; species Lutjanus argentimaculatus. The sequence continues at coordinate 17,580,399 of JAWZSL010000016.1, read as the reverse complement.
TCATACGGGTTAAAATGTCTAACTATAATCTTTAGCCAGGCTGCGCAGAGCCGTAAAGGTAATCAATAAAATATTTAAGTCAATCCTAAAGCAAACAGGGAGCCAAAGTGGTTTAATACTCCTCAAAAATCAGTCAGTCTATAGACAACAGCCATACTTCCATCAACGTATTTTTATGCTCTGACATTCTCCTCATCGCACCATCATGGCTTTGTAAGACATCCATGATCGCCCATATAGATCTGATGTAATCTTCCTCACATTAGAACATGAAACAAACAGAAATGTCATATTTCCATCCATTCCATGCCATCTCCTGCTTATCTCAATGAACCAACTCCTAACAATCACATAACAGCAATGGATTTAAATAAGCATTCATTCACACTTTCTTTCACTTAAACACGGCTTATTAGTACAATATCTGTGGTGCATTTTTTAAACAAAATCTTTTTACATGTCATCTAACCACTCTGTGGTCTGTCATCTGTAGCTCATACTCCTGATAACTCCTTCCTGGGCTTTGTGAGTGAGGAGGCAGCGAGGGAGGAGACGAGGGAGGAAGAGCTGGAGGCAGACGCCCACAGGAAAGACAGGATAGCAGTCGTCTATGGCAAACAGGACTACATGTGGCAGGTATAATGACCAATAGAAAAAAGTACATGTATGTAGAAAGGATATGAGTTAGCATTTTATAAGATTTCACAAATACAGGTTAGTGTTTTTATACATGCTTGTCTCAAGTCTAGATATTCTGTATCCTGTATGTCCATGTTTCTGTATGTTTGTGTGTGTATATACCAGGGTAAATCTGAGTACGTGGGGGTGATCAGTGAAGAGATGGAGACCCACGCTACCGTCTACCAGCCTGCAGGACATGCCTCTAATCTGCCCAGCTTCATCAGAAACCACGGCCTGCTGACTCAGGAACGCTTCCTGCGGCTTCTCCGCAGAGCCGAAGGTCAGACCAGAGCTCATCTCAGAAAAAAAAAAGCTGTGAAACTACTGAATCTAGTGTATATATTCTATATGCCAAAACTGCAGGTCCTGCTTTTCCATATCTTATGATGAATCCTCATCAAGGTGCAAAACAATATGTCTTCCCGCTGCTGATTCCCTCTCAGGTGTTTGTGGGTCTTGGGTTCCCCTATGAGGGTCCAGCTCCTATTGAAGCGATCGCTCTGGGCTGTGTGTTCCTTCAGCCACGATTTGACCCCCCACACTCATCAGACAACAACGACTTCTACAAAGGAAAGCCCACCACCAGACAGGTAGCTAACACCTTCAACTGCAAGTCTATGACACCCATGTCTATAATGAATTATAAACATATTTTAATGCGTCATCCTGTGCTTAGAACAATGTTTAAATAAAGTTATGAGCACTCATACATATTCATAATGATAACAATAATCATCATACATTATAAAACATTTTTAATGACTTATAGGGTCAAGTATCATAACTCATAATAATCACATTATAATGCGATTATAATGCATTATAAAATGGTTAGAATGTATTACAACTATGAAAATTATAATACACTAGGATCCTTTCCTCAAAAAAAGTGTCTAGCAGTTATGAAGTATTATGATATAAAACCTTATAAATATTAATGAGTGCTTATAGTATGACTATAATTATAATTGCTATATACACGGTATAACACATTATAAGTATGTTTATAAAGCATTATAAAGCAATATAGACATGGTAGTGTTACTGAAATGTTTTGAATTAAATATATCAATCATGCGTTACTTTCTCGATCTAAAGACAATCAATAACTTTGGCTCACAGATCTCCTCTCAGCACCCATATGCTGAAACATTCATTGGCAAACCCCACGTGTGGACAGTAGATGTGACCAACAAGACTGATGTACGTGAGGCAGTCAGAGCCATTCTACGCACAGAGGTGCTGTATATAAATATACACAGACACACACGCCCACCTTGCAATCCTATAAATTTAAGTTACAGTAGCTCTGAATAACAGTGTGTATGTATGTTTTTGCAGGTGAAGCCTTTCACTCCCCGAGAGTTCACATGTGAAGGAATGCTGGAGAGGGTTCATGCTTATATCACTCACCAGGTACAGAGATGTAGCCATGTGAGAGATAGACCTGTTACACTATGTTTGGGTGCCCCTTTAAAGGGAGAGCTCACATTATTTGAAGTTGGGTTGTATGAGGTATGTATCTATAGTCAGCGTATTAACTACAGTACATGCTGGGCGACACACCCCTAGTTTAGAGAAGCAGAGAGGAGTATCAGTACAGAAAATAAGCTGTGTAAAGGGTCAGTAAAAAAATGTATTTAGCCACTTCAAACAAAGGCCCATCTCAAAAATCAATATCAGGTTCAGTGCACACTATATTTAGAATGTTTTCATGGCTTTTCGTTGTTGTCAGTCAGCCTTGTCCAATGGGAAACCCCCTGCCTGTTATTGCTCTGTCACACTCAACCAGACTCCATAGGTGAAATTATTAATTTCACCTCACAGAAAGCAGGAGTTGCTGGTCCACTACTGCCCCAGTCGGTTAGTTGTTTGTGTCATTGTGTGACTTTGGTGAACTAACCTTTTAAAAGACCGACGTCACACAATAACACAGATAAAGTAATGAATCCAAGCAGCGATAGACCAGCAAACCCCGTGTTCTGCATGATAAAATCACTGACTTTGTCATTGAAGTCTGGTTGAGCAAGAGAGAGCAATTTCCCATGGCTAAAATGTGTTTTGCTGCTTTCCTCATGCAGTTCATTGCTTAGCTTCCATGCCGGGACTCCTCTCTTCTTCCCCAAACTGGGGGTGTGTTGACCGCCATCTACTATCTGTAATACACTGACAAGTACATCATACAAACCCACTTCAAGTAATCCAAACGATCCCATTTCCTGAGGCGGCCTAATCTTGCAGACTCATTGACACTGGCCTGTTGTATTAAACTAATTATGAAGTGTGTGGAAACAAGATAACTCAAAATGGAGTGGAAACATTTTCCTGTCAAATGATATATTACTTTACCAATACATCAGCCTGATACTGGCCTTGTATGAAATCATCCTCCTCTATTATGATGGATGTTCCTCTTGAACTTCATCTTCACCTCCATCTAAATTAACTTTGCAATAATCACTTCCAAGTCACTTTCATTTTACAGAATAATATATTCATAATAGTCTGACCCACAACTGGAGTTTTTGTGACTATGTGTTTTTCCACCCCACTAAGACTGTGGATATAAGGGAAACAATTCAGTTCCTACTTGGTTTAAACTCTGTGCTTTCTTTCTCTTAAATCCCTCCAGAATTTTTGCAGTAAATCCGTCCCTACTTGGCCACCAGAAAGCGCACTGAGGGTGCACCTGGGTCCCCTAGGTCAGTCATGTATAAGTGTGTGTCGACTGTCCTCCCACGTGTGTGAGCCGGCTCTGTTTCACCACCTCAACAATCCTGCTGCATTCACCAGGTGAGACGTCAGCAGGTACAGACTGTGAAGGTCTGAGGGAAAGGCAGTTTAACATATACAAGTTATTGAACTGGGAAATTACAGATGAAATTTGTCTTTTTGTTTTTGTCTATGAGTGTACTAATTTTCTTCATAAATCCCCAGTACACACAAATTAACACACTTTCATTTCCTGTTTTGTAGACTAGGGATTGACTGCTCCAGCATGGGGCAGGAAGCCAACCACCTGTTTCCTTCCTACAGCCCTTGGGGTCGACACTGCGGCCTTCAGCAGGAGCCTCTGCTGTTCAGTTGTGCTGGCTCTGACCCTTCTCACCGCAGGCTGTGTCCCTGCAGAGCTCACCTACCTGGACAGGTGGCCCTGTGCCCTGACTGCCTCTAAACAACACTGTTAAAGAAAAAACTCAGGAAATAGCAGGAAGATAAGAGGAAAAATGTATTAAGATGAAGTCAGCACCAAAGAGCCAATCTGTTATACATACTGTGAAGGTAAAGGACTGATCTTGACCAAAGACAGCCAGCTGTCCTGCCAAAGCTACTGAAAGCTTTGTTTGTGGATCTTATGGGGATTCAGAGATCGAGTATCTGCACTCTGTTTTATAGTATTATCATGTGCACATCGATATCAATCAAAAGGAAATAACTCAGTCATTTAGCTGCTGTTTACACCTTGTATTAACATGCATTCTGGGTGATCTGAACATAAGTGGACAGCTCTAAGTGCAGGTGTGAATACACCCAGGATGCATTGTGGACACATTGTGATCTGATCACTCAGACCACATTCAGAGGTGGTCTGGGCTGCATGTGACCACATTCTTTCAGCAGTGTGTACACAATGTGTCCTGGGCCACACTGAAGGACCCGCCTACTCAACTGACGTCCGGTAAGTCCGTCAATTGGTTCACTGTAATGCAAATTATGTGTTTGACCTCTCTTACATTCCAAGATAAGCAACAGATGTTTGTGAATTCAGTCTGTTTCAGCTTATTTCACCACTGAACAAGTACCTGCAATATCCCCAGACTACCTTAAAAACCTGTGCAATTTAGAGAATTGTTGAATGAGGAGAAGCTTAATAAATCTGGCAAAATGGCTACTACAAATTCTTAATTATTTGTGTCTACTTGTAAACTTGCAAGTTCTAGCCTGAAGGGTCTCTCTCACATTAGAACAATAACAAAAGTTTTTTGATGACATCGTGAAGTAGCATGGGATCATGGGATGACAAAGCAGAAGTCCAGTCTTACTCAAGTTCCTAACTCTCTGACCTATCCGATATAGCTTGTGTTTTCCTGGAAGTTATAGCAACTAGCAACTAGGTAGCAACAGCTACCATGAAATGCATCATTGAATTGAATAAATTATTAATTTCTCGAACAAAATATATAACACATGTCCAGTATTTTTAGACATTTTAATGTGGAAATGCTACATAACATAGCTTTAAATGTAACACATTACACTGTTTCTTTTCTTGTAAGAACCACTGTCAGCTGCAGCATCACTGCACCAGTGGCTACTCCACTCTGAAGTGCATCTTACCTGCCAACATTTAGAACACACTTTTTCAACTGATTTTAGCATTTGCACTAAATTTATGAAAGAACACATGTTGTCTTAGATAGATATTTATCTGTCTTAGACCACACTTAATTGACGATAAATGTCAAATTTTACAAATACAGTAAACAGTGACCAATATAGGCTACTTCTTTTTCTAGAGAAAGTTGTGCAATTTTGTGAGTTGTTGAGTTAGGAGAAACTTCATAAACTTTGTGAAGTGCTGTTTATTATTTGGGCCTTCTTAAAAATTTGGCAAATGTTAAACATCAAGTTATTTCTTTCTTTGTGTAAAAACTAGTGTCTGTTTGTCCCAAACTGGTCTGATAAAGCTGTGTCTTTATTCGCATATGCAGGAAAATTAGATCAGATTACAAGTGGTCACTTCAGATGCATTTTAAAACCAGGTGTGAACATACATAGTCAGAGCCGTCCGCTTATGATCAGATCACCCAAGATGCATGTTTATATGAGGTGTAAACAGCAGTTTAGTTTCAGTTAATTCACCAAAAACACATCAAGTGAGGGTTTTTGTTCTTAAGGAAATGAAGATTGGTGGCTGACATATTAACATATTAATGTGGGAGAGAGTTGTGTCATGTGGGTAAAGTTTGCACATGTGAAAAGTGAAACGTGGCAGGGTGCCTCTTTGCTAAATTTGTCCAATGCAGCTGTAATGCACAACACTGTTTTGTTTTTTTCACAACAGTCATTACTCAGGAACCAAACTTAATGACTGTTATTTCATAAGTACTTAAACGATTGAAGGATGACGAATTCAAGGCCTGCTGTCACAGCGTGGAATAAAATCCCTCTTGTTTTTCTAGCTTTTCCTTGATCCCTCAAGTAAACAGTCTTTAAATGAGGGCAAGACGCACTTTAGGAAAAAAGTGTATTTAAATGAGTATAAGCCATATAATTCTCAGTGTTTACCTTCTCCTGCACCACATCACAGTACAGTGCACTTCAATATTATGCTAAATAAGTATCTAATCATTCATTTGCTTACAGTAATGTATCACAGTGGTCAGCGTTGCATGGGATTAGCGCTCATGTAACCCTCTATGCATTGCTGGCTGCAGATATTAGCCCCGGCCTCGGAGGAGAGCGGGTGACAGCCTAAGTGATGAGGCTCATTATCTGAGTGAATCATGAATAACCTCTGGATGCCTTTGGGAGGTCACAGCCATATGACCATGATTATACTGTCATATAAACCATTGGTTCCCAACCGTCTTTGACTGAGGAAAGCCCCTCAACCCTGTTTAAATGCATGCCCCCCGTCAGTATAGGCAGAACCTCATTGTTTGTCTTTCAAACACATATTTTGCGTCATTTAGAGTGGGAAAAAAGTCACTGAAGGCAGGATTAATTATGTTTTCTTGAGTTATTTTACTAGAAATTACATCTTAAATGATTTTGATCATAACAGATGACTCATTTTGCCCAGAGTCCAATATTATTCCTTCACTGCCTTATGACCCGCAGATACTTAGAACCCCCCAAAGGATATTCTGCACCTCAGGTTGATATGAACAATGGAAACTTAACAGTACAGTCTTAGAAACAAGGGGTCCAAAAGAGTTCTACCTGAAGGACTGAGGTTCCCCCTAGAACCGTTTGCCCCTGAAGAACCCTTTTTTGAAGAAAGGGTTAGTCAAGGTTTGTTGATATCCTTGAAGAACACTTTCATTGAGGGTTCTTTGTAGCATAATATAAAATGGTTCTCGGTAGAACCCCCAGGATGGGTTCTAGATAAAACCCTTGAAATATATAAGGATTCTAAGTAGAACCCCCGGGGCGTTCTACATGAAACCTTTGGAATATAAAAAGGTTCTCAGTAAAACCCTCTGAGTATGTTAAAGATGAAACCCTTGAAATATAAAAATGTTCTCAGGAGAATCCCCTTGGATGGGTTCTTGATAAAACTCCCTAGGAGGGTTTGAGTTGAAACCTTTGGAATATTAAAAGGTTCTTCGTAGAACCCCCTGAGTGTGTTATAGATAAAACCCTTTGAATATAAAAATGTTTTCGGTAGAACCCTGTGGGTGGGTTCTAGACAAAACAGTTGGAATATAAAAAGGTTCTTGGTAGAACCCACTGGGTGGGTTCTAGATTAAACTCTTGAAGTATAAAAGGGTTCTCAGTAGAACCCACTGGGTCAGTTCACATTGATGTCCTTAGAAAGTGGAAAGATTCTGGATAGAACCTCCAGAGAGGGTTCTGGGTGGAACCATTGCACCATAGAAGGGTTCTTCTTTAGAACCTCTCACTTGGGGTCACTGGGTGAAACCTTTCACAGATGGTTCTAGGTATAACCCTTTATGTTGGGTTGTAAGTGGAATGCTCTGAAAGTGTTTCAAGTGGAACCAAAAAGGGTTCTCCTATGGGGACAAGCCAAAGAATCATTAATGGTTCTAGTTAGAACCTTTATTTTTAAGAGCGTACATACAGTGTTTTAGCTACATGACACACACAAAGAGAGGTTTTATGCTCGGACGTTTCCATTTCAGAAGCCTTGAATGGTCACACAGACGTATCCCATCATCCCTGCCTGCACAACAGCTCGTGAAAGACACAAATGATAACAACTAAAGGCCAAACTACAGCCCACGATCAGTGTCGTAAGTGATGGGGTGCTGGACGTACATGGCGCAGCTGTTCGCAAAGATGGCTCCAACAATGGCAACGGGCTACTTCTTTGAACTGGATCGATGTGAGGTTTTTCTTGGAAACAACATGCTCCTGAATGTTAATTGGCTGAACTAGAGACCTTTTTCTGCCTCGATACACTCCATGTGACCAGAACATGTTGTCACTCAGGGATCAGACCGCTCAGGGCTGCGACGACAGGACCGCTCCACAATGTGATTGACTAGTAAATGCCTGTGAAACGGTCCATGAAAACAACTCTTGTGATGACTTTGGTGGATTGTGGTGAATTCACTTGGCCCTGTCAAATGTGCCTTTTGTTTAATTAGCTGAACGGTCCAAAGATGATGGAAATGAACTTGTGTTTATGTCAAAGGGCTGTTTGGATTAAAGGAAAATAAAAGTTGCTTTTGACGCAGAGGGACGTTTCAGAAACAAAACTTTTGGAAAGTGATGTGTCATTTCTGGATGAGTCATGTTAATTCATATCAGTTACACGTGTTATGGCATATAAAATCTGTCACTCACCTCCCGGGGGGCTGATAGCAGAGGGTTCAAACTAAGGGTTCAAAAACAGCACAGAGCAGATATGGAGTAAATGTGTAAATGTGATGAGACAAAAGTTTTAGTGTTCCACATGACTGCCCACTGACCTCATAATGAATGAGACTGCACAGGAAAGCAAAACTGACTGTAGATAGATAGATAGAGACATAGATAGATAGGAAGTCTGGAAGTCACCAAGGTTAACATTTAGTGAGCTTGCAAGCGGGTAAAATAATGCAGGAAATGCAAATGTATATCGAAAAGATCCAGCCATTGGGAATATTAACATTCTCCTAAGACATATTGTTAAATTATGAAGAAAAACTCAACTCAAATATAAAGAACAATATATTAACTTAGAAGAGAAACCCCCCCACCGTTTCTGAAAACATAAGCAAGCACAGTAGTATTTGTGAAGACTGAGCTTTGAGAAAATTCCCACTTCAGAGATGGTGAATACCACATAAGGGGGGGGGGGGGGTTCACATGGACTCTTCTAGTGAACACGATAAACACAACTGAAAGTAGGCACGGGGGTGCTTTGAGCTAAATGCTAGCATTTAGCTTGTTAGCATGCTAACATTTATTAAAGCTACAACAATGAGGTTTTAACTGGTTATGAAACAGTATCAGTTTCGTAGCGATACCTCTGTATGACCTACTTAAGTTAATGAGACCATCAGTGAGAAGACTGGCTGTTTCTATATAATTATTCTAAATGTCTGACACTGGGTTGGAGTGTTCTTGAAATCAGATTAAATTAGCCTGTCTTTACATTTTCCTAGGCAAATTTACAGTGAGCGGTATGTTAGCCAGTTAAAATGAACCAGGAGGAGATTTTTAAGCATTTAGATTTTGAGCTCTTTAGAATAGAGTGACCTTTTCTTTGGCATAACAGCAAACCATTAGCATACTGACAGGTTCTGTCAGAAAGAGCCTATGATGCTAATCTGTGACTCATAAGCTAGCAACAACCTTGACAATGACACATTGATTGATTGACACACTGACACACAAATCAGTGTTGAATTCAGCCACATGGTGTATTGTTTATTTCTATAGTGGGTTAGGTAATAATGACACTTAGTGAATGTTTAACACAGGACATTTTAGTATTTGACAGATATTTGTCAGGACTTGGGACATCCACTTTGAAACCAGGACAATCGTAGTCACTGTAATCTACACTATAGATGAAAGTTAGGGGATTACCAACCAAACTGATTAAGCTACTATTCAGCCTAAGGGAGACATGAATGTCTCTACAAAATTTCATATCCATCAAGCAGTTGTTGAGATATTTCATTCTGGACCAAAGTGATCGACTAACTGTCAGGCCGACATCCATTGCTGCTAGCATGGCTAAAAATACTGGATTCCGAGCTCGCATGTGGCTGCTGCATGCCACCTCTGCACGTTGAAATAACGATTAGACGGTTAGAAAATAAGAGATGATTGATGGAGGAGAAAAAATAAAAACCCTCGAGAAGCCAGGAGAGGAAACATGAACCTGTGTCGGGGTCAGCCAGACATCATGGAACGTTCGTGCTCTAGTAGAGCTTCAATAATGTTTGTCTGAGTGCTTTTTAATTTTACATGAGAGACAGGAACTCTTTCGGCCACATAGGGACTCTTTCTCCTATACCTTTTAACTGTGGAATGTGGTGGCAAATCAAACTGCACTGCCAAGAAAAATGAAAGATCTTATAGAAGAAAACAACACAGGGAGAGTTTCACTTAAATTCAAACTTTCAACCTTGTGTCAAGTTTGTCTTTTTATATGACAGCTGAATTTATTCTGAGAAACCTCACATGCCATAGAAAACCGAGACAACAATTTACTTTTTTCAGACTTTATTGTTTTACACACATTACTAATTTACCTACAAGTTAGGGATGACAAAGTTTAGATTTACTCCTAAATGATTGCTCTGTATCAACTTCACGTTACATAATCAGGGGGATGTTATAGACATAACTCACCCATGTCTTTTTTTTCCTGAGGGTTACTGGAAAATGTTGCAACTTCCAAAATTTGTAGTTATTGCTGTATTATATTTGCATGACTGTTTACTATCAATCACACTGTTTACACTGGACGTTCAAGTGTTTCCCAACGTACTTCTGGTGTCCAGTCAAACACCACTTCAGATTGAACAAAGGCCCCCTCTTTTTCTCATTTTATTGGTCTCCTGCCTGCTTTTTCTTTTCTTAACTTTCTTCACATCCCTTTTGCTCTCACTCTTGCCTCCCGTTTCTTACTGCATCTTTATCAATGCTATATACCCACATGATAATCAATGCTGATATGATTTAGGACTGATCAAACTGGCTCTCAGCTCAAAAGAGTGTTGTAATGGGAACAGCACAACTTGGGCAAGATGTACCACTTTCAATCTTTTTTATTATTATTATTACCAAAGTGTTGATGACGAGAAGACAGAAAGGTCTTGGTTTAAACCATTCTTACTGCCAATGTGATGAAGACATCTAAATGCAAATGGGTGGAAACAGTGACTAATTGGCTTATTGATGAGGTACTGCAGATCACTGGATTACCTCCAGTTTGCACCATATTGATTTATTAACCTCTGTGTGTATTTCTAAAATGACATATGCAACTGAGAGGGACCATCTATTTTTTTTTACTAAATTATTTTATAGCCTACAAATTCACAGTGGTAAACTAAGTACATTTACTCAAGTATTGTACTTTAGTATAAATTCAAGGTGTGTGTCATTTCATTTTATGCAACTTTATATTTCTACTCCACTACATCCCAGAGGCAAATGTTGTACTTTTTGCTCCACTATATTTTGCATGGCAGCTTTAATTTCTAATTACTTTTTCAAAATTGTTGAGTTTTTGGCGAATTCTTTTGATTCTTTTGATAAACTAAATGATTATGTGTTTGTTTATGTTCCTGAGAAATTTCCCCCACTTCTTAAGCTCAATAAACCATTTAAACCCCAAATACAGTACATATCACAAATGTGAAAACAGGGCTGTTTTCCTGAGCTCATGAAAAGTTGGCCTTTTAGAGATAAGTGGTTCTCACAGGACAGCAGAAACATGATGACTTTGTCAAATACGACGCACTGCTGTAGATTAAACTACCCAACAGATATAAAGCAGTTAAAATGAGCTCAAAATTAAACAGCTGTAACATTAATCCAAAAACATCAGACATAATAGTCCAACACTGACAGAAACCATTTTATTGAACAATACTTTTAATTTTGGTACTTCAGTACTTTTGGCTGAAACGTATATGCTTTTACATTAGTAAGGTTATTAATGCAGGACTTTTACTTGCAGTGGACTATTTTCACAGTTTGGTATTTGTACTTTTAATTAAGTAAACAATCTGAATATTTTTTCCACCGCTGCATGTACTCCAGTCTTTACCTCTGTCTCTTTGCCGCTCCAGCTTTGTTGATTTGCAACAGCAGGTTGTTCCCTAAAGGGGGCAGTGTGGTCAAGCTAAACTAGCCAGCATTGTATTAAGTCACAGCATACCAGTTAAAACCTCAGCAACCTGCTTAGGAAACCAGTGACAGGGATGAGAACAGAGGAAGCCATCCAGATGAAATTGGATTTCTGTATGTTGGGCAATAGAGATAAAGAGAAACAGAAGTAGTGCATGATGTGTGGGGACAAATGGAGACACTTCCAGTCCTCACTACAGGTAGCTCTCCATGTATTTCACCCAACGCACTTGCAGAAGGGGGGAGGGAGGAGAGCGGCTTAACTACCATCAGAAAGCAGCTGCTTTTATTGAAACCTGTTATTGGCGTGCCAAGATTACACTGAACAACAACAACCCTCCTCCCTGGAAGCCAATAAAATGCCGACAACAAACACTTGGCTTGCCTACAGCGCTGTTAGAAGCCACAGAGGTTGGCCTTAATGATACTTGGTAACTATTACAGACTATTAAACTAAATGAATAAAAGAGGAAAAGAACGAGAGAAAGAGAGAGGGGGGATCGGAGCGAACAGTGATTCCTTAAGAAGTTGTTTCCAGACGTAATGTAGGTAGCTGACTCATTGTTAGGCAGCCTTAAAGGGATAGTTTGTATTATTTGAAGAGGGGTTGTATGAAGTACTTCATCCACAGTTGCCGGTCGGCATGCCCCCAGTACCAGCACGAAACTTTTGCGTCAGACAGCTTTTTCTGCATTTCTATACACCAAATATCGCTCTCTTCAAACTAACCAAACTAACTCACCGCTGCCTTGATCTCTTAGTTTGCTTGTGAGTTTGTGTTTTCAAAAGGGTAGTTTGGATTCACAAAAGTCACACAATGACACAAATAAACTTCACAGATTGAGGCAGTGGTAGACCAGCGGATCCCATTTTCTGCGTGGTAAAATGACTGTTTTTTGCGTTGGTTGGTTTGGAGAGAGAGCGATATTTGGCTTTTATAATGGAAGTTTCTCATCAGAAAAAGGCTGTCTAATGGCGAGGTAAAACTGTAAAAATATTCAAAATATAGCATACACTTAAAATGATATTTTTTTTTTTTTTCTGGTGGACCTTTTTAAGTGGTTGAAACACATTTTGGTGCTGACCCTGCCTTTGTGCTCGTGCCCCTCTCTTCTTAACTGGGGGTGTACCAACCAGCATCTACTCTAAGTAATACACTGAATATAAATACGTACCTCATATAACCCCACATTAAATAATCTGATTTGCCCCTTTAAAGCAATGCAATACTTTGGTGTGTGTACAAACGGTGGACTCCTTGTGGCTAATTTGTCGTATATGAAAGAGTGTGTTTTTGTGTCTGCCTGGAGACAGATAAAATAGCAAAAGTGCTCCACCTGATGTGCTGTTACATCCATCAGTAACACACACACTGCAGGCCAGAGAGCTGTTGTACATGCTTGAGTGGTCGGGGCATGGCACAGGCCTTTCCGTGATTTTCCCCAAACGTCTCGTGTCAGTATTCCAGCAATCTCACCACACCTGAGTAACTCTGAGGCAGACGTGATCCGGTCCATGTCTGCTTGTGGTGTCTCTTATGTGTGTGTGTGTGTGCGTGAGTGTGTCCAGAATGCTGCTAATCTCATTGTCTTTATGTATGTATTCAACTGAAAGCATTTTATGACCTCTGGGGGGCAAGAGAGGTCATCCACATGGTCTTAGATCTGAGCAACAGCAGCCAAAAGATAAAATGTGATATCTGAAATTATTTTTCGTAGGGGTGCCCTGGTAAAAAAAAAAAAAAGACTAAAGTACACTTCATTTAAGTATACTTGGTATACTTCCATGTGCACATAGTCAGTGTAATAAAATGTGCTATTGTCAATTTATTAACAACGTTCTCATACTAATGGTACATCATTAGAGCTGCCAAAGATATATTGAAATACAACTAAATGCACTTGACCATGCTATTTTGAAAAACCATTAAGATGCACTTAAATAAGTATATGTTTTTTATACTAACGCTGTACTAAAAACTGTTTAGTATTTTTAAATCCACATTTAGGATAACTCTTAACATACTTACAATATAGGGGAAATATGAATAAAATTCAATCAAAATGTGTGGATAATACATTGTAAATAATAATAATAATGTATTTTAATTTGGAATCACTTTCATATTAACTAAACTATATCTCAAGTTGAAAAAAGTTAGAATAAAGAACATTTTTTTAAAAGTACGGCATTAAAAGTACTCATGTGTATTTAAGTGCATCTTAATGGTGTCTCAAAATAGTACAGTCAAATACCCTTAATTGTATTTTACTATATTTTTAACAGTGACAATTATGTATGATGAGCATATTAAACACATTATTAGTAACTCAAAATTGGAACACTTTTAGTACATAATTTTGAGTATACTAAATATACTTAAATTAAGAGTACTTTATTGCATTGTTTTCACCTGGGCTAAGGCTACTTTAGTGTACTTGTGTTAATCTGAGTTCAGTTTACTTTTGTGTACTTTTTAAAAAAATAATAAAATATCAAAATATGGACAAGTACAATATCCAAATCACAGAAGCGGCATTTTCTTGGGTAAAGGAAAATGTGTGACAAAACGTCAGAGCCGCAGAGATGACCTGAAATATGGTCCCAAAGCAAAAATGCTCTCATATTATTTTGCAGGTTCCATTTGTACCTATGCAGCTAATCAATTTTTCTAGAAAAGCTAGTAAGAAGAAGTGAAATTTTCTCTCATTTTGTGCTGAACTGATCCATCCTTCCCTCTTAGCACACAGACTACAGGAGAGAAAGCTGTGAAGAAACACAGAGCTACCAGCGAGCCCCAAGAAAGCCCTTGTCATCTTTCATCCTACACCTCTGAATTGCCTTCATTTTCTGGGGGCCCATAAATGGCTCTTATTGTCCCATAAATGGCTCCTTTTGGGGTGGGATTTATAGTGAGGGGTGGCAATGGGGTGTGTGTGTGCATGTGTGTGTGTTAAAACCCACCTTTTGATGTCCCCCCTGCTTAACAGGCAGTGCAGACGCGCCTGCCCATATGCTGCACGGTGCCTTTGCCACACACTGTTAGCGTGCGACTCTCTCACACACACAGAGGCACATTAAAAGATATTAAACTGCTTTTCTGCTTTCATTCAGAGTCATGGGATGTAACAGCCGAGCAGGGTGGTTCACGTTAAGCTGTGCCACTTCCTCAGCTGTAATTAAAGACGTCCATGCAGGGGGTCTCTAAAAGTCTTGTTTTGCTACACCCCAAACCTGACCTTTTACAAAAGAGAGTGTGAGGCTTTTTTCAAACACTGTGGAGCAGGTTGAAATAGTCTAGACTTAAGTTTATTTCAGGGTGGAGATGGTGGTTTTTCACAACAACCAGGGTTGTTGTGATGTACATGGTGTTGTTGTTGTTGTGATATTTAGAAAATTTAAATATTGATATCATGTTAGCACAATAAACAAAGCTAAAGATGTATTTGACTAAGATTTTTTTTTTTTTTCAAATTTTTGATAAATATCTTTATAATTTTATTTGTTAATTTTGACAAGGATAATTAATTGTTTTTTCATGCCACAAGCATCATGTAGCGAAAATCTGATACCAGCTGATGTTCAGTTAGTGGTCCTATTAGACTGATAGCCACTTAATTTATAGTATGCATCATCCATCAAGTTGATAAGTCTATGAGTATTATTTTTGTTAAGTTGGAAGTTATGTATTCCCAGGGTTTGAGCAACAAGGTTATACTGTGTTGAAATAAAGTTATAATTATATGTAATATTACTGCTTTCATCATTAGCATTTAATAGGCAGCTTGCTTGTGCAGCAAAAACATATATTTAAATAATTACATTTATATCATAAATGTGCGATGCCGATGTGGCGGCTCTAATTTGTTGCCAATTAAGCACTAAAAAAAAAACACAGCTAGCTACAGCATGCCTTTGCACAGACTGTCCAATACTACTGCATCGTCTATCGTCTAGTGTTGGACAAGTTTACTTTTCACTTATTACTTCTTTAAAAAGTAATAATATTACCTTACTCGTTATTTGGTGCCAAGAGTAATAAGGTGCATTACTCGTTATATTACTATAATATATATATATATATATATATATACTTTTGTACCTTGTTGGCAGCCTGTGTTGTGCTCCAAGTTGAAAGCTTTTGATGTTATCCGTCCAGATGTTGGCTGTGGTGGAAACAAAGGCGACTCTCTGAGCGTGTCCTTCAAATTAGATTCCATCACCATATATTCTCTCTGAGGAGCCAAACAAACTCAAAATAGTGACAATACTTCCAGCTGTGGAAAGTATTCCTCTCTCCCTCTCCCTCATCTTCCATCCTTCGTTTAGCTTTTTGGCTACCAGCCGACGAGACCTGTCCTGACCTGCTGCACGTACACTTCATCATAAGGTCTCCTACCTTGGTCAAAAAGCAACTCAGTCACTCAGAGTTACTTGAAACAGTAACTGTAATATAATCACTGGTAATTATATACATATTACATATTAAGTAATAATATTACTGTAATAGATAATAAATTAAGTAATAAAAATAATACATATAATAATATAATAATCCAATAATAAATAATACTTAGTAATAAATTACTAAGTAATCTATTACTGCCCAACACTGCTACCAAAATCTATAATACTGTAGATGTTCAACAGGGTTACAATCTGGTGACAGTGAAGGTCTCATTATTTTCACACTAAACCATTAAGTGACCCTTCTGCCCTGAATGGAGGCAGGCATCTGCATCACCTGCATATGTTCTGTTATTTCACTCATTTATTTATATATATATATTATTTATCCCCTCACTCCTAACTCTGAGAGTTAGGAGTGAGGGGCACTCGGACAAGACAGGCAGAACAGGATAACAACTGAACCACTGATCCAACACGACAACCTGACACGAAGTGACTGAGAGCTGTCTTCTGTATACTGTGGTTTGTAGTAAATGAGGAGCAGCTGGTCGAGCAGCTGACTGGAACAAGTGATGAACTGAGGTGGGAAACCCAGAAGTGAATCACAGTTGGACAGGTGGAAAAAGGCAGAAATTAATGAGATCAGCTTGAGGGAGAAGAGAGGACAGAAAAGTTGTTCTAACAAAATGCTAGCAACAATATTTGCTTACAGATTTCCCTTTTGTTTTAAGACAATCCTTCACTTTTGTTTGTTAATATTTGTGTCTGCTCTTGGTCCCTCTAGAGTAAGAATCCATTTCACCCTGTCCCTTTTTTTTTCCTCTCACTCACAAACTCCTTCACTCTCTTTTCACTCTAACTTTTTTTTTTCTCTTTTCTGCCCACTTCTCTCTTTCAGTGGCAGATGAGCCAGGTGATAGTGACACAGCCAGCTGTATGCCAGTTACCACGGTGATGACAGCTGCCAGCCCAGGTGCACAGGCAGCTGGGAAGCCCAGGAATGCGAGTGAGGAGATGTGTGTGTGTGTATGTGCATGTGTGTGAGGGAAAGAGAGAGGGAGATGTCTGTGACACTGGTATCTGTGTATAAGCATGCTTCTGTGTGTGTGTGTGGACAGAGATGGGGGTTGGGGGGTTGCGGGGTTGGGCAGGAGAAGGGGTTGGGGGGGGGGCGTGGGTGCTGGCGGGGACACAGGTGTGTTGGTGATGGTGGGAGCGTGGGAGAAGGCCGGGAAAACGAGAGGGGGGATGAGCTGACCTTTGACCCTTTTCATCGTCTGGGCAGTTCCCAAGATCCATCTGCAGCAACTCGGATGTGTCCTAGCGTCTGCTGTTGTCTAGACGTTTGTCCGTCACTCACTACTGGCGACCGTGTCTCAGCGAGCGTAATTGAGTCAAGACATGAAATCATAGCAGGAAACACGCGGTGAGCCTAGTTAGTGCTCGGATGACATCAGCCTGTTAAATTGGATCCTGTCAAATAAAATGAGGTTATGAGATGAACTGGAAAGATAATGAGTGAAATCCCAACCATTCCCACACTGTTGGACTTTTTTGTTGCTATTTCATTGATGGTTTGAGCACTATTGAGTCATCACAGCGAAGCACATTCCTCCTGCGGTGCACCTGTGAGGCGAGCACAGATGATACAACCGCCATCCCTTCAAACAGCCTCTTTCTCTCCTTTCTTTTCCTCTCTTTCACTCTCTCTGTCTCTTCTGGGAACATTCCAATCTGCTCCTCCTGTGCACCCTCTCCTCCCTCTCCCCTCTCCTGAGAGCGGGAGGCCGCGGCGCCATCACTCACCACTTGGTGATAACTGGCACAAAGGGGGCCTTGGTGGCCCTGGCTGCAGCCGCTCGAGGTGCACCGCCACTGGGGAGAGAGCGGAGGAAAGTCCCCCACCTCCTCAGATGATGAAAACTCTGTCAGTGCGGATTAGGAAGGAGCGGTGTGCATCGGCAGAGGGAATAACGGCGATAAAAGCCATGCCGCCGCACCTCTGCATGTCCATCCCTCTTTCAACTTACTCACTATTTGTCACTTTAAACCAATTTTGGGATTCCAAAGCTTTCATGCTGCTTTAACGCTGCCAAACTGTTGTAAAGCCTCATTTTTTTTCATGTGGAGTTAGTTTAATGGGCTCCCATTTAGCCTTGCTAGTGCATTTTGATGATCAAAGGCAAGATTTTTATTATATACCTACAGTAAGTCTTTGAATTTCTACAGGTACTCCACACATACAGTTGGCAGTAAAACAGCATGTTCAGGGTGAAAATAAAACATAGTTTTACTGATTCACAGTGTGTGGTCTCAGCTATCTGTGTGAGTTGCATTTACATATTTAAAATATTGGTCACACTTTACTTGAAGGAGTCATTACACTGTCATAACCATGTTATGACACTTGCCATGATCATGAAGGAATTTTTAACAATGTCATCTGGTCAGTTATGTAATTCTAAAAGGAAAGTTGACATTGTTCGAGATGTCTTTGTTATGACAACTTGACATTAACCAAGACTGCATAACATGTCAGTATCTGTTACGACAACTTGACATTATCAAACTTAAAGAAACTATTATTGACATATGTGGTTGGTTATGACACTGGCTAACATGAGACAAGTGTGTCATGAAAATATTACATGATGACAAGTAAAGTAGTGCGCTGTCACATGCTTCTGTAATGGTGTCATGAATAAGCTCCTGGAGTGGTACCCTTGGACTTGTCAAGATGTCATCAAATGTTATAAGGCCAGAGTACAGCAGCTAGTAGGCTAATGGCTGTCTGCTGTTTTCTGGAGCTGGCGTTAGCTAGTTAAATTTTGTTAGCTGTGGAGCTAGTGCCTAATTAGCTGACTCATTCCCAGGGCGTCAGCAGCCAAACCCAGAGAAAACCACCTTGGTACTGTATTCCCTGCCAAAGACATTGATATGATTAATATGAAGTTGTCATAACAAATACATCTCAAACAATATCAACTTTGCATATGACGAAAACATTCATAAATAACGGGTGCCACAGTTTATAATACTGTAATTACAGTCTTATGCACACCCTTCAAATAATGATCCTATGAAAAAATTAAATCATAATACATGTACAGAACAAAATTTGTGATACATTGCGGACAGACGAGGGCTCTCGAGCCACTTTGAACAGTGGGTGATGGTGAGGAAGGAAGGGAGACTGGATGACGACGGCGGGCGCTGCGAGGGCACAGCACTGGAGGATTCTGGGATGGGGGCATTAAGTTGGGGGGCGGGCAGGGGGGTGTACTTATTCTCAGGCTGGCACAGCAACGGTCTCGCTTCATGGTGAGAGAAAATGGGCGCTGAAGAAGGGTGGTGGGAGGGTGCAGGCTCCAAAATTGATTTCATGCCGGAGTCAGACACAGCCCCAAGGAAGGAATAATATGTTGTGTGTGTGTGTGTGTGTGTGTGTGTGTGTGTGTGTGTGTGTATGTTTGTCTGTGTGTGTGAGGAAGAGAGGGAGAGTAAGAGAGTCCAGTGTGAATTCTGAGGAGCACACAATGGCAGAAGGAGAGACAGAAAAAGAGAGGGGCCGACCTGCATCAAAGAGACTGGATCTGCATGAGAAAAAGCATGATGCTATTTTGCTGTTGACATCGGCAGCAGGCAGCACCACAAAAAGTGGGTGTTTGTTGTTCGCTGATTATTTCAGTTCCACAGACTCCAAAACTACACATCCATTGAACTATATTTTCAATGAGATTACAACCATTATGTACTCGTACTGTTTAAGTTTGCATCAAACAGATCTACTCTAAACCAGAAATGATGTATCTCCATTATCACTGACAAATTGAACTGAAGCAAAGCTGAACTAAATTCAAATCTTTATTACCCCGTAAAGTCTGGGCCTTCAACAGGGGTCCATGGCCCCTACAGGGTCCTCAGAGTTACTGCGGGGGATCGCCAAATTATTGTTTGAAATTTTTTTGAACCTTTTTTTTTCCCCAAAAATAAAATATGTCTGAAAATAAACATGAACATGAATCCAATATATTAATATCAAATATAAATCTGCCTATTACGAAAAAAGGAAAATAAATCCAAAACAACAACATTACAACATTAGTCTTGTGCTTTGTGCTGCAGGAAGGTCTGGCTCCACACATTATCATTTTTCTATAGGGGAAAAAACACACTGCCTGTTTTCTATTTCTTGAAACAAATCACAAATGTCTTGGGCAGTGCTGAGTCCAGGATGCAGCCATAGTGTCCCTGCAAAATAGTTCTGTTTTGGTGGAACATTTTCACATGGGGTGGTTAGCCATGGCATTAAAATGGCTAAATCCCTGCAAAAGAAAAGGTAGCATCTGGTAGCTTGTTTACGTTTGTACCGCTAGTGACCAGGTGCTAACTTGCCATTGTAAGTGTGTTGCTAGCTCAGAGTTGCTAGTTTTTTCCCGTAGTGATGGGGACTTTCAAAACATAGATAGCCGATATGGTATATGCTGTCTGAAACAAGCAGCCAGTGGTGGGCTTATACCCAGCCATCCGGTGGCTATGCCAAAAGGCTACCAATGAATCATGTGAGCTAGCTGACCTACTACATCATTGCGCAGCACCCATCCAGTACAGCAAACTATTTAGCTAGGTATTATTGAAACATATTGGCCAATTTGCTTTATTATCCCAAGTATACAGACACTCTTATGGGCCACAATTGATCATTTTCTAACTTCATGACCAAGAGACTCTGAGATACCCTCCACCTCAGAAACCACAAGTGAAAGTGCACAGGGTGAGGCTAAGCAAACATTAGCCATGCTACAAGTGTTGCAGACTAAGCAGCTAAGGGCAAGCAGAAACTAGAGAAGACTTCACAATATTCAATGCAATTGCATTGCAGCTAAGTGGTCCATGGCCTGAAAAACATTTAAGATTTTAGACCCCTGCCTTAGGAGAATGTCACTTTTTGAGGTTAATTTCACAAAAGCAAATGAACACTTTCTGTCACATTCGACAGCATTTACCACTAGCTGATGGGAAGCAGACAGAGGCTGAAAAGGCAGCTACAATATTGCAAAAATAAAGTAAAATCTCATCAGTGTGCTTTGCCATTTATGTAAAACATATGCAGCAGACTAGCAGTGATCTCCATACACTGCAAAATAGTGAGACCTTGAGGAATGGATGCGTGCCATTTAACAGTCATTTGAAATTCAGGCTGTTTCCTCTTTCTAATGTCTCTTCCACACAGACACAATCATGTGCACGACTGCATACTTGGAATCCGTCTCTTTTAAGTATTCTCACACGTGCATACGTATACATGCATGTGCGCAGACACGCTCACCTTTGAGGGGTGTTTTGAATCGGTCTGCTCCACAGACCACAGACCTGCTGCCTTTATTCTCACTCATTACACCTATCGTGAACTTGGCCGCTTTCTTCCGCTGTTTTCTTCCTTTGCTTGCCCTCACTTGCTGTCACCCTCTTACTTTTATTTCCATCTTTCCCTTGATCTCTCCTTCCTTCTTCCCTCAGTCTCCCTCCATTCTCTCCCTCTCCTCTGTCCTTTCCCCCCTTCTTGGCATCGGCGGCAGCATCTCTTTTAAGGCACATGTCAAGGGAACTGTCTGCCGCTTTCAAAGGCCTTTGTGTCCGGCCTTTCTTCCCCTTAATTTGGTTTCCCCAAAACACTTTCCCATAGCATGGCCGTCTCGCCCCCTTTTCTCCCAGCTACCCCTCTCCTCTCATTGCTCCCTCCCTCACACTCTTCCAACTGTCCTAAATACATTTTTACTTAAGATGATATGCGTAAAGCCATGGTATTGCATACTTTTTTGTAATTTTACATAATCTATGAACATGCATGTTAATATATGTGGAGGTAATAAGGATATAAGTTATGCTAAATGCACTTTAATCGCATACTCTCTAATCCAACAATTAGTCAGTTCTTTGAAAGTCTTTTTTTTTTCAGGAGAGAATAGGGATATATGATCAAATTCATTAAAAAATTCTGGAGCAAGAAAAATCCACAGCATGGTAAACATACTTCATAGTACCGGGCCCTCCAGTGCGTCCTGGGCATCCGGTTTCCCCGCTGCCCTCTTCCCATGACTTCTCCGACCGCATAGGTTTCTTCAGGGAGCTTCTTGTCATGGCAACGCTTTCCAAAGTATTGTTCTGTTCGCAGGCCAAATAAGAGGGAAGATGACCTTGGAACAAAAGCACGTATTTATTTATTTGTTTTGTGAGACGAAAGAGGAGATGAAAGACGCGTGGAGATGACGCGTTAAAAGTTTTTTGCGAGCAGCAGAAAGTTGGCAAGAGAAATAAATTCTGGAAATAAGCGTATGGTGCCCCTGGTGGGTGCAAGTGACGGCATTCTTCCTCACGTGTGTGCAGCGTTGCGGTGTGCTCACCTCAGGCAGACACATGTGGTTTTAATCCACCGAACACGGACAGACTCCTTCACTCTATCTGCATCCCCCCCCCCCCCGAAAAAAAAAATCTCTCCTGTGTCTCTTCATCTATCCCATCAGCCCCGTCTTTGCTCCCATTCCTGCTCCTTTGACAGCCGTCTCCCTTTCTTCCACAATACATATCTCCTTTTCATATTTCTCATATCCCTTGCCAACATCTTTACTATATGGTTTCACCTTTTTGATGAACTCCTTTCTTCATTTTTTCCCTCTTTGTCTCTCCTGAACACATCAGCTATCGTTGTACTTGTCATCCACTCTCTTCTGAAATCTTTGAACTATTTTCCTCCAGGAGCATCACAACTGTGTCACTCTCACATCCTTCCGCTTTAAGAGAGTGATGCCAACAACATCTCTCTTCTTCAGGGATTGTGTGTTTCAGTGGCTAGAGTTGTATCCTAAACCACAAGGGGTCAGAGAAACGTACTGGATGTTTTTATATCCGTCCACGGGGCTTAAGAAGTCCAAATCTGGAGTAGATACTTGCTTTGAGGCATGTGCGTGTGTGGCCGAGCAAGTAAGTAACTGCCTTTCCAAGAGACAGTTTTATAAGCACAATTGTGTCCAAGTGTGAAGGAGATCGTGGTGTCTTGGTGCTGAGAGCTTTAGCATGATAAAAGGGGATGGCTGAAAAGGAGATGTCTTTATTGACCCGTCCACCTCACGGAACTTATTTCATCCCCCGCTGGAGTCTTGAGCTGCTGTTTACAGTAATGCTGGATGTTTCCACAGCTCTGAAGGAAAACAATAGAAAAGGTTTGTCCAGTTTTGAAAGGTTGGTTTCAATTTTGACAGCCACGACTGAGCCAGTGCAAACTGTCTTCAAACCAGTTTACTCCTAAATCAAAAATACATATTTTTCCTCTTACCTCTGGCGCTATTTATCCATCTAGATAGTTTTGGTGTGCCAAGTTTTAGAGTTATCAGCAGTAGAGATGACTCCTTTCAAATATAATGGAACTAGACGGTACTCAGCTTGTGGTGCTCCAAGGACCCCCCTCCTCAACTAGGCTGTAATCTCTTGTCCATGAATAAAGGCCTGGTTCCTTCTGCACGGTGATACAGTTGGCCAACATCCTTATACCTCACACCTACATGACAGAATATGTTGATTGCTAATGACTCCTATAACAGTTTGCCGGACCTTAGGTACGCCACATCTGTCGTAAGATCGTGGTTGGGGTTGAAATAACTAGGCAAGCTTGTGACAGAGAGATTGAAGGTTCAATCCTCCGACTGGCATAAATCTGGGTGGGTGAAGTGAAAGACCAGCATTTGCCCCTCCATCATTACCACCACCAAGCTGCCCTTGAGCAAGACCCTTAACCCCAGCTGTTCCAGTGGAATTGTGGAGTGGCCGGAAGACAAGACTGTAACTACCCTAAATAAATAAAAGTTAAAAAATGCTGTTCATGCTGACTTTTTGTTTCACAAAGGACATGAACCCAGTCACACTGGGTTAAAGGCCTGTGTTTATTTGAGCCCCCCGCCCCTTCTACATATAAGTATTTTCTCGCTCTTCTCCTGTCATATCTATCCTCATCAGAATAAACTGCTTGCACTTGTGACTGAAAGGGTAATTTTTCTGGTGAGGATGTACTTAGATGGAAGGTTTAGTTCCTAAATGAAAATAGTTCCTACATGAAACTACTCACAACAAGGTCTGTGGATTATCTTGAGTAACTGGGTCATGATTTCTTTCAAATGTATTTTTTGGCATTTTGAGCTTCACAAGACGAGTGCCATCTAGTTCGATTATGTTCAAATGAAGGCAGACATCTGTAGCTGATATCTCCAAAACTCGGCAACTCACACCAAAATAATCTAGATGGAAAAATAGTACTGCAGGCCAGAGGAAAACTATGTATTTTTGATTCTGAGGTGAACTGTCCCTTTAAAAGCAAAGTTGTGGGGGGCTGTGGTTGAGTTGGACTCTCTGTATCGCAGAATCAACAACAGGATTGCATTACTGAGACTATAGTAATTCTATGAGACATAAGAAGCTTTTAAAAAAAGGTTTACCCACTTTTATGGCCATTTTTAGATGGATGATGGTTATTGAGAGTGATATGGAGTGAGAGTGATACGGCCAGGGTCAGATCAAGTCCTCCTGTGCACAACAAAACATGAGAGAGGCGCACTACAATGGAATGATCATGATGGAGGACATTTGCTTCTAATTGACCTCCACCCTCTCGACTGGGGCCCCCCAGCCAGGCGTGGCCCGTCGCCCCGAGTAACCCCACGCAGCATCTCCACATCCCAGAGTGGTGAATAGGAGCTCACTCGCTCACGCTCCCTCCTTCTACTGACACACACAGCCTTGTACCTTTGGCCTGTGAAGCAGGAGAGAGGTTGTTTTTGCTGTCTGAACTCAACCAACCATCAAACCGCTCACAGCTGGGACCCAGAACCATGACCTGGGACCAGAACTCTGAGGAAACCTCCTCCGATCTGCTTCCTCCACAGCAACATCAGATATGTCAGTGGTGGTGGCATAAAAGTGATGAAGGCTTCTTTCTCCATAATAATTTAGACATTTTGGGTGCAGTTGTGACAAGTAAAAAAAAATCAGTCTGTATCAAGTTAAAAATATTGTAAATTCATGGTCTGAAATGTTATATATCATATTGAGTTGTGTCCTCAGATTATCCCAAATATGAAATGTTTCCAACAATACTCAAACAAAAGAGAGATTTATTCAAGGTAACTGTGCATTTCCCTGCTAGCCATTGCTTGGTAGTTTTAAGGTGCTATAACTTGAGATATGGATATGATATATTATCAGCTATGGTGGTTCTTTACAAGTGAAGAAAACAACTCATGACCCCAACAACACTTCAAAATGTCATCAAACTACATCTTTTATCTACAGAGTGGTCTTAAAATGATAGTCCAAGATCGTTCGCTTCTTTCTCCACCCACATACCTGAGGAAATGACGGTATCTTCCTCATTGGAGTAGTTCTTGCTAAAGAAACATCACCGTATTACTCTTGTGATTATTTCTCCCCATTTTTAAGGTGTGGTGAAGATCTTAAACAGAGATAATGTGTCTGTAGTAACTTGCTAACATGTCATAAGTGTCAAGAAATTGTTTTTGTGACACTGTGACTAAGTTAGAGTTAAGTGTGTCATTGAGAGAAGTATGCATGAGAGCGAGCCCCCTCTCCGTAACAAAACTCCACAGCTTCACATTTTTCGTATAGCTTCATATTTGTCATATATTTTGGTCTGGTATCTGAATATTGTTCACCTACTTTAGTGATTTTTGTTAAACTGCTTTTTGTTTGACAGTATTGTGAGAGAAAGTGAGTTTTTTTTTTTCAGATACCGGTACTAAAACAATTCAGTATAGTAAATAATAATTTAAAGTTTACTTGAATTTATACATAAATTCACAACACTTAACATTTAGATAACCTAACCTTAGCCAACTAAAGTAACTGAGCACTAAATAATAATAACAGTTCTAATAGCTGCTAAATATTGAGTTGGTATTCTTGGTGTTCTACAAACTCCACCTTCAGACATCATCAATTCTTTTGCAGGAACATTGAAACATTTGTTAAAGGTCCCACCAGGTGTTGGAATAGTTTGGAGTGAAATACAGCCAAACTTCTGCCTTAATGTTGACCAGGCACGTTGGGTGCTGTGTCTGTAACGTCTGGACCAGAGAGCAACTATTTCAAGTGACAGTTCAGGCATGTGGCACCACAATGAGGCACCATAATCTACATTGTGATTCAATCCAGTAGGTATCATACTTTCCTGTAGTTAATTTGTAAATTGTTTTATTTTTGTGAAAATTATTAGAGTAAAGTTCTCGCTGAGGAAACCACTGCTGTATCACTCTCATGATTATTTCTCTCCATTTTTCAGGGGTTTAACACGGTCTTACCAGCAGAGACGGATCAGACAGCCATTCAGAAAACAAAGAGAGCCCTTTATGTAATACGACATAAAAACTTAAAATCATGGTTCTGTTTTCCACAATCAGTTAACTTGATGTCAAACAACTCAGTGAAATTGGCCATTTATTTGGTTTCCCAATGAGACAGGCCACCACTTCAAAGAGATTGATTACCGCTGCCAAGCATGCATGAAATCACAAGACATATTTTCAGTTGTGCTTAAATTATTTCAAGCACCGCGTTTTGGAGGTTAGACCTTTCCTGATGGCTCAAGAACAAGGCTGCACACACATGCATGCATCCACACGCAACAATACAGGCAGCAGCACACATGCACCATAGTCCAGACAGCCAGACTGCCCATATGTCCCCCCTTTCTTTCTCTGACTGTTTGTGTAAGTGAAGACTCAAAGTGGAGAGAGGACCAATGGTTGTGTGTGTGTGCGCGTGTGTGATGGGAGAATAAGAGAGAGAGAAGACACTAGGAGTGCTGGTGATCTGACAGTGTTTTGATGGCCGTGGGCTGGAAACAATTTTGAGGGGAGATGAATTTAATACAAATTCCTCCCAGCGCAGCCATGTGTCCCGGTCGACCTGAGCTGCCCCAGCACACCTCCCTAGAAACTCACACCCTCCTCCTCACCCACCTCCACACTTTCCAGCATGCTTAGCTGTCACTCACGGCCGCCTGTCACATTCTCCTCACGCTTGATGTGTCCGTGTTTGTGTGCATAAGAAATGTGATGTTTGAAGAAAGAAGCATTCTGGGAGTCAATCATCTCACGGCCGAGAGTGACAGTTGATGGCCCCGCTGGAGGAGTTGAGTTTCACAGTACCTGAAACTGTTTTGTCTCAGCAGACCCTCGCCGTGCTGGTCTAAGAATGTAATCCTGCTGCTGTCATGAGGTGCTGTGACTGATCAAATGATATATTGACTTTAAACAGAGCTCAGCAGTTAGATTATGGAGTAAAAATAAGACATTGTTCAAAGGGAATTATGTAAGTTGTAGCTGACGGCCTCATACTGTTTCAACCTGTCTGCCATTAGTGCATCATTTGTCCTCCTTTTGATCAAACAGGTCATTTGCGGTGAGGATTAGACAAAGATTATACTTAGCAATCATTGTTCGGCCCACTCCAACTTCATCATCCACTCTCCTTGTAAAAAGATACCCTACACTTTTCTGCACCATTGGCAAGCATGATTGACCACAATTAGGCCAATTACAGCCAATTTTAATGACTGGGACAAATTGATGACAGGGTTTATGGGAGCAGCTGTCCTCATTTTCACCGTATTACTCTCATCAGCCTGGACATCACTGAATGAACCGAAGAGGCTGCTGTAAAGGTGGGGGAAGTTGCAGAGTGGAATGTACCGTACGTGTGTGGAAGCGTGGGCGCAGGCTGGAGTACTTTCTCTGTGTGAGTGCAAGTGTTAGGGTGTGTGCGTGCGTTCGTGGGCTCGGGTCAGTGTTGAGTCACGTCCAGCGCTGATCTGTAGTCACCGCTGCGCCAGAGCCGCAGGTGTCCCCGTGCCCCGTCGATCGCGAGCCGCCTCTTTTTCCCAGGAAAATGCTTTCAACCGGAGTTGGGTTACTGCAAAGCAGCACAGACATCTGAGAGACGCCAGGAATGTCCCTCCCCATCAAAGGGCAGCATTTGGCCATTTTTATATCTGCAATTAAAAAGGGAACAATAAGAGGGAAGAGAGGGAGTGAGTGCGAGGATAGACTGAGGAGAGACTGAAAGAGGGCTGGAATAGAGCGGGGAAGTGGAGAAGGAATGTCAGCACCTGCTACGGCTGCATGTGCTGCCAAAGAAAAAACGCTGCAAAAAGAATGATGAAGTATGAATCTACTCCTCCCCCTGTATTATTTTTAATAAACCCTTTAATAAAAGGGAATGACCCCTCTTGACCCCCACTTTGCATCTGGATGTAATTGTTGGGGGAAGCACTTTGCCAAGTTCAGACACAGAGAAGGGACATGTGAAGGTAAACGTGTCTCCTGAGGCTAGAAAAAGCCACAATGTTACAATCATTCACTTTGATCATTACAGCATTAATTTGGAGTCAGTTATAGTATTTAAAGACACAAATATCAGAAACAAGAAAACAGAACTGCACATCAGCTAATTTGATGCTTGACTAAAAATTCACAACCCGACTATTGACCATATTAGCTGCAATGCAGTGACAGCAATTGTGAAGATTTATCACCTGCTCAGCTCTGCAGTTCTCATCAGCTCTGTGGAGTTTTAAGCTGCTAGTAGGCTTCTTTAGAAGTGCTTGTTGAATAGCTTTGGAAACCGTCATCCCCCACACTTTTCCAGTATCAGATTATGGGAGGGCTGTGTCCAACCATTTCTGCAACTTTCTTAAACCAACAATCTGACTTTCATAAAGTGATTATCCAGATGTTTTATTCTTTACACAATTATTTCTGACACTTTTCATGTGAACAACTGAGTGTAACATCCAGGAGAGACTCTGAAAATGTGCGTGTTATCTCCATATTTATTTCATCTCCCTTCTTCTGCTTTGCTGTGTTTTCACTCTACGTTGCGACTTAACTTAACTCTACTCACTCTTTTTTTGGTTTTCCATTGTCAAAAGTTGTGGACAGTACCTTTTTTGTTATCACATTGGTCAAGGTTAAGATTCCAAGTGAGCTGAAGCAATAGTGGAGTGAAAGCACTGCAAACCATTAATTGGAAAGTAATCACTAGAATTGTCACTTGTGCAACAAAGACGTCCTGTACTCTGACCGCAAATGACAGCCCACAAAACCATGCCGTGGTCAACTGGTGAAGTGCAGACTATCCTCTGTTTTGCTGCTGATGAAAGGATTGCCAAAGAAAAGTATATACTCCATTGTTCCTGTGTGTTTGTGTCGCGTTGAAGATGATTTCACGGTAGTTTCATCTGGCATTCCTATGACAATCAGTTAAAGAATCTCACCTACCTACACTGAGGGGGAACCAGCTCCACTTGAAAACAAAACTGACAGAATACCTGATACAGACTCTGTTGGATGTGCAAATTAACAGCTATTTGCTTGCTATTAGGATATATGTTGTGTTCACAGCATCTTTCCACTGCCCTTAAGTGAACAAAACATCAGTTATTGCAGGTTTAAACTTTCTATTTTTTAAGGAGAGTGGAGAAGGCCAACTCACACCATAGTGAGCATACAACTGTTACTGTTCAATCATCTAAAGTTCAACAATGATCTTCATAAACAAGATGACCCAAGTTGTTCTCACTTAGAATTGAGGAAACCGTCATATATTTAATGGAGTTTCATTCCTAAAAGTTCTGCAGTGCCTTTAAAATCTCTGTGCTTCACCTCACTTATTTTTCTTGAAATATGTTTTTATGGGCCAGGAAAACTGTCCAAACACAACCCAGAATAAGGGCACACAACACACACCTTGGGGTTTTTTGGGAGCTCGTAAAAATGGGTGTTGATTGCATTTTCTCTCCCTGAGCCACCTGTGCACACTTGCTTGGTTTTAATCTTTCAGTTTGTGAAATCTAAGCCGTGATATTTGACCAAGACAGAACAACGTTTTAACAGAATGTTCTCTTGGATTTTCCCCAATCACTCACTTATATGGATTTCAATTTTGGTCCATGAAATTAATTTTTCATAGTTGGCAGTGAACAAGTGGTGGAACTTAGTTGATCCTTTAGTTGGGTGTGACTGTGTTTGGCAGAGCTAGTTGAGTCACTTAATGGACTTTCTTCATACTCTCATGCCCTATGTCTAAATCCTTTGCATGCTGCCTCTGTCACTCCCTCCCACTTTGGCTTTCCCTCTCTCTCTGTGACTTGGGGAGCTTTTAGTCGGCACATTGCGTGCGACAGCGGTGCAACAGGCTGTAAAGGCGCAGTCCAGGAGCAATAACATAGCTGGTGCATTGTAGAGGTGTGTATCTGTGTGTGTACTTTACTGAGACAGTAGATGCACCTGTATTAAACTGAAGTGTTTTTAAATCCGTCAGTCTATGTACATATGTGTGCTTTAAAGACTTAACCATCTGGCAAACGCCACTATAGGTCCAGCAGAGCGCAAGCTTTGCCTGTGACACGGACTTCCATCGCCAGCTCCAACAGGCAGCTGTGTTCTGGCGCCCCATAAACAGAATTCCTGCCTGATTTTACAGTTCTTTCCTTTTCCTTGTTCCCTTCAACAAAATGTGAATTAGGAGGGGGTGCCTCAGCCTATAGGGTTTGTGCTGGAAAGCATCCCGACTCGAACATTGATTTGAACTGCGCCACACTGCAAATAATAAGAGACTGACCAATAGCAAAATTGTTCCAGTAACCTGTTTGATCCAGGTGGCAAGTGAGCTAGACAATCCAAAAAAGAGGTGGCGTATTCCAACTGTGGGCACGCTGCTTGTGAAAACATCCATATCGAGAGAGCAGGTGGTTGAAATTCACCAACTTCCACCATCTTTAAATCTTGGCATGAGTAATTTGACAGGCGCTACAGGTGTATGACTCTTTCTTATATTTTTTAACATATAAATGAGTCCACATGAACTGAACGGCCTTTAAAAATCCATTTGGTGAACACGGGATTCCGGGGAAGGACATTGATTGGCTGGTGCCCTGCTGTGATGCTACAGAGGTGGCTTTTTATTGGAGGTTTTTCTGGGGAAGCAGGAAGTCCCTTTGGACGCTATAAAGCTTGCTCATATAAAGGGGTAATCCCCAGATAATTACAGGTGGGGTGCTCTATATACAGACTCAGACTGAGGGGGAGGCACCTACTACCCAAGGTCAACCTGCCCCCCAACCAAACTCCCCTACCTCAAAGCATGGATGATAAAACACTAATAGGCTGAGGCTAACGCACGCTATTGCCAGCAGTTTATTTCCTTACTATGGTGGTAGAAACTAAGCCTTAACAGGTGGATTTCAAGTGTTTTCACCAACTGTTTCTGATTAAACATCACCTTAACAAAGTGCAGATTAAGTCCTAGAAGAACAGGCAATGTGGATTGGACAAAACTCAACTTTTTAAAAATTTATTTTGCGGATATGGGGTTATAAAAAGGCTTCAGTGTATTGGACTTGATAACTTGATGCTTGTGGTTTGACCCAGAAGCTGTAGATACAGTTTCCACAGCCAGTGGTTTAACCTCTTTCACTAATAGTAGTGTTTCTCCTACTCTCTCTCATACCAGACGTGCTGACATGGTCACGGCTAGAGTTACAAACCATCCTGCATAAAACAACACACTCGCCCGATAATGAAAGGAAAAAACATTACATTGCTTAATAAATTAATATGGAATGTGGTTTATTTTGCCAAGCTGATTAAAATGAGAAAAGGGCCAGGTTAATTATTGACTTGGGTTTCTTGAGGAGATCATGACAGAAAAGAATAAATAAGTGAAAGAGTGAAGATGAAAGAGAGAGATGAAAAACAGACAGGCTCTCCTCTTTGAGTGTGTGTGTGTGGTGTGTTGTGTGTGTGTGTGTGTGTGTGTGTGTGTGTTCACTCCTCTGTGCACACCAAACATAGTTTGCATAGTTTGGAATTTAAACATTATTTTATTTAAGAATACACACAACAACTGGATATAATATGATAATGTTTATTTCCAGGAGCAAACAGGAGAAGCTGCCAGAGTAACTTGTATTATAGGATGTACAGATGATGCTGCAACTATGGAACTGCCAAAATTAAATAATAAATGACTCAAAAAATAAATATATATGTCCTTTTATTCACTACCCCCATTAATTTTCGAATTTACTTATTATTTTTAAACCTAATTAGTTTATTTTTAAATGTATTTATGTTTTTTATTTTGTATTTCTGTATTATTAGTAGGACAGTTAATCTAAATTGTCTGGAAATTGCAATATGACTTACAGCAACTTTCAAATCGCAGAAGGTGTAATATTTGTTAAAAGCAAAACACCATTTTAAATTGAATATTGACATGCTGCAGAGATGTCTTGACCATGTTTTTTTTTTTTTTTTTTTTGATTTTGTTATTTGTTTTTTTAATAAATTGAAAGATTTAGACCACCAAGACCAAACTTGCTGTAATCAGGTATCATCTGAAATATAAGTAGAGGAACAAAACCGAATTCTCTTAATTTGAGATAGCAAAATTTGGGACTGAGGTGTTGGTGGTTGGTGGCTGTTCAGCCATGCAGGGGGAGGTAATCGTAGATGGTGTTGTAATCCATCTGACAAGGCACCTTAGCAAGTCGTCATTGTCAGCATTGGTCTCAGGCTGGATTTCCATCTGATCCAGGCAAGTGAACTTTGTTGGTAGGCACTGGGGCTCTCGACTCTGCAGTGAACGTCTCTGGTCCTACCGTGTGATATGGTAGAACCAGAAACTGTTGACTGAGTACTGGTGTTTCTTCAATTTCCGGTATCTCTATGCTGGACCTGCTGTCTGAGAGCCAGAACACTGCTGACTGAGTTCTGGTGTTCCTTCTTGAGGTATCTCTTTGCAAATGTTGGCAGGTGGACTCTTGACCCTGCACTGACTGTTCTTTGATCCTGCTGTCTGATAGCCAGAACACTGTTGACTGGGTTCAATTTGGGTGTCACCAGGGGAGCTCTTGACCTTGCAATGAACATTCTCCGGTCCTACTGTCTGATACAAGAAAGATTGTTCATCGATTTCTGATGTCTTTTCTTGGGGGTCTGGTGTCTCTGTGCGTGTGTTGGCACTGGGGCTCTGGACCCTGCAGTGAATGTTCTCTGGTCCTACCATCTGGCAGGACCAGAGACTGCTGACTGAGTTCTGGTGTTTCTTCAGCATCTGGTATCTGTCTGGTCCTGCTGTTTGATGGCTGTCTGCCTGAGTTCTGGTGTTCCATCTTGAGGTATCTCTTTGCTGTCTTGGCACAGGGACTTGCGACCCTGCATTGACTGTTCTCTGATCTGCTGTCTGATGATCAGAACACTGTTGACTGGGTTCAGTTAGGATGCAGCAGGGGAGCTCTTGACCCTGCAGTGACGTTCTCCGGTCCTGTTGTCTGATACAAGGAAGACTGTTGACTGAGTTTTTTCATTGTCTGGTGTCTCCATGCAGATGTCTGCACAGGAGCTCTGAACCCTGCAGTGACAGTTTTCTGGTGACATCTATTGTGTTTAAGTTGTCAGCACAGAAGCTCTGTGGTAAGCTTTGAACAAAGAAAGGAGCAGAACTTCTACGGGTGTGATGCGTATCTCAGGGTCAGGTTCAGCTTCCTTTTAATTAGGTCCACCAACAAATGTTGATCACTCTGGTTCTCTGTGTCCGTCACCATCAGCTGCTCAAGGTCATCAAGACACCTAAGCCTGAAGTATCTTGTTTCCGTACCATAGTAGTCTGTCTTGTGCACAAACTCCTCTTGTGTCTTGAATGTCCAGTGCTGCTGACGGTTGTTTTCTGACTTGAAATAAAAAGGTGTACGACCCCAAGGTTCAGCACATCATCTTATGGCTGGCCTTTAGTCTCTATGATGAAGTTCAGAAAATCATAGTCCATGTTCCTGGGGTAGAGCGGGCTCCCTATAACCAGTTCTGCTACTGTCAGGCCCAGAGACCTCATATTTATGACCTCCCAAAAAGGAAGTCCTAGTATTATTTCTGGCACCCTGTGACAGATGGTCCCCAAATTGAGACCAGGCTGGCAGGCTGATATTGGAAGCACCAGACCAAAGTCAGTCAACCTGACTCTCAATGGCTGCTGTTTGCGGCCCACAAGCATAATGTTGTCCGGTTTGAGGTCTGCATGAACAATTCCGATTGAATGCAACTGGTAAAGAGTTGTTGCCAGCTGATGAACAGTTGGTCTAAGCTTTGTCGTAGGAAGTCCCTGGCAATCTCTGGCATGCATGTAATCACACAGGCTTTGATCTAAAATGATTGAATTCAAGCCTTTTCATAGAATAATCCATTCCATTTCATGATATTACAAGTGTCCGGATTCAAACACCGCAGTCGCCTCAGCAGGGCAGTTTCCGCTCTTGCATTATGAACAACATTGGGGTGGCACTTGTTTACTTTGATGGGCACCCTCTCACCTGTTTCAGTGTTGCAGCGTTGGGATACAAAACCAAAGCCACCCTCCCAGAGGTAGGCCTCCACTTGGTGGCACTTTCGAGTGTGATCCCTAAGGGCATCGAGGATACATTGCATTACCATTTGGAAGGATGTTTTGTTGCGTGTGTGTGTTTTTTTTCCTGTTTTTCAAGGGGTTATCCAAAATGAAAGAAGATAGTTTGTTTCCACTTGAAATAGTTCACAATCAGGTTGAAAGTTACTGGTCATGGTCAGTCAAACTGAAGACACTGGCCATATCACTTGGTGCATCCATGCACTCAGCTATTTCTGTTGTTCATTGACAGCAAGTTTATTGTTTATTGTAATTGAAACACTTTACTATACTGGTGGTTGATTCACGGTATAAGAATTCAGCTGGCTGAACATTGTGGGTTCACGAATGCATTTTAAGCCAGTGCAAATGATCAGTTTTTAGACACATATAGTGACATATACAATATATATTGCTGAATGGAAAAAATGATTAGAGAGGATTATTCTTGAGCAAAGACATGTGACGGGAGCATTTCTGTGTGTTCACATTTTTATGTCAGACTGTCTTTGTATTTTTCTGATATATGTTGAGCATTGTGTATAGGTGTGTATTTTCATGTGATAGTGTTTTCTCCAGTGTTTGAGTACAACAAGCAGGCTTCTCTCTTGTCTCTGCAATCTGATTTACAGACAGCAGTGTAGCTCTGTAACAACATCTGCAACTACTCCTTGAAATATCACTCCTAACACTAACACACAGTGCTAGACAAATAGACAGTGGTTGTCAGACAACCTGATACATATTTCAAGCAGGATTTTGCTTATAATCTGATAAAGAAGTCTGTGACATGTACCTTTTGGCAAATTCAGATGGAAAACAGCATGATGAGTGTAACCAGAGTGACTGAGTGTTCAGTTGTCTGCTGCAATGAAAACTTTCAGAAAGGCAAACAACTGGAATAAATCTGCAGAGTTTTGGAATAACAATATACAATATCAGTGAAGAGATGATATTGAGTGAGCAGCATGTTCCATATGCAAAAAAACACTTGGGGGATGAGGGGGCAATTGTGGGAGCAAGGTATTCCCTAAAAACACTGGAGGCCAAGTGAAATTGAGCCTAATTCCCAGGAATGCCGCTTCCGTCTGGACATGTCGATAAAAATAAAGCTTATTGTGATAGCGGGGGTTCAGCCCCCAGGTAGGGTAATGAAAAGAAAACTGGCAGAGCTCCCAATGGGAAAGGCTCACCTTCCACCCTGCTGGCCATGAGCTGGATATTCATATGGATACAGACCTACAGGAGGGAAGTGAGTGTGAGTGTGTGTTTCTATGTGCATGAAGTGTGTGTTTGTATGCACGTTTATGTGAGCAGGTTGTTAAGAATGTTAAGCTGTACACAAACATGCACTTATCCAGTGTGGGTGGAAGGAAAAGCTTTGGAGGGAAAGTGAATGAGGGGTTTGGAACCACAACAGGTATTTAAGTGACTGTGCAGGTGTGTGTGCTGGTGAAAGCTGACAGGGGCTGAATTACTGATAAGAACTTCTTAAATTAATGTACCCCAGAAGCTGACTCATCATTTCCCACAGCAACAACATGCATTGAAATCAAGAACAAAAACTATGACGAAGGCGAGAGATTGAGTGTACCTGCAGGTGATGCGTTAGCTGTGAAAGTGAGGGAACCTGTAACAAGCAGCCAGCCGGCGAGCAACACAGGCAGACAGCTGCGCAGGTCGCTCCGCCTGGAAGCTTTACGAGTCGGCTCAGGTGTGCCTCTCTGAATGGTCTTTACAAGCCTGAGGATGCATTTAATGAGACTGGCTGGGTCTAACATATGCACACTTATTCATATTTACACAGACATGGCAAACAATGATACAATTTTACTTGAACAGTCAAACAATATATGTTTAAGTCACAACTAATCACGAAATTCAGATTAATCACAGTCATAACAACCTCAGTTTTACATATTGTGATGATGATTGTTATTTTCGCTCAAAATTCCAGCTTAAATTTGAGATTCAGCATTAGAATAATACAGTCTATTAACTTTTGCAGCTGTTTTCTTCTTTTTATTCTTTCAGAGTCAAAAAAGGTTGGAAAAAACTTTAATGACTTAAAAAAATAAAGCAACCAGCAGCAAACCTTTTTGAATTTACTCAACTAAGGGCTAATTTGTGTCAACCTAGGTTAAAAAGTTCACTCAAAGTGCTTTCTTAAGTTTGTCAAACTCTTCAGTAGACCTGAAGAGTGATTTAAGTTTTACAAACTTAAGATGGCATTTCTTAATTTTTGCCCTTTGTTGAGTAAACTCAAAAAGGCTTTGGCTGCTGTTATCTCAACTTTACGTATTATTTTTTTTACATGGTACACTGAAATCATGAGATGAATTTGAATAGATGGATAGCTCTTTTCCTCGTGGGTTCAGTCTTTGTGCTAAGCCATGCTAATCAGGTTTGGCCTGTAGCCTAGCCTGCAGACTTGAAAGTAGTATTGTCCTCCTCATCAAACTCTTGCATAGAAAACAAGCCAATTTCACAACTTTTTGAACTGTTCCACTAAATTATCTTTTTATTATTTGTACAGTGTACAGGGCCTCAAATGGCAGGCCAGGTTGCTAGCATGATAAACATGGTAGCATATCTGAGTGTGACTGATCCAATTAACAATTCACATTAACCAAGGTCAAATATATAATAGTAATTTGTTCAGGAGAAGAAGGGTGATTGTTGAGTGTCATTACCAGGTTGTCAAATTCTGACGTTTTGGGAATGAGACTCAGCAGTCAACTGTCCTCTGACCTGTGAATGTCCATATTCTCCCGTCATAGGATAGATTTTCTAAAGCTTTAAAACAGATACAAGAGGAGGAACAGAAGTCTGGTTTTCAAACCACCTGAATTACATTATTCTCAAACGTTTTTATGTAACTATTGCCTGATGATGCCAAAAATAAACTGACTACTCCAGCTTTAACTTTTAGCACATTGGTCCTCACTTGTGTGAAAACCTGCTCTTAATAATCCTGCCATTGCAAAACATGGAAACTATGCAAGATAACTCCACAACTTGGCTCATGCTGCTTTATTTTCATATGCATAAGAATACAAACTATTTAACTAAAAGAAAATATGGCATGGAATTCACTGTTACTGTCAACATTCAAGCCTGACACCCCTACTCAGGCCTAAAGCTTGGTGAGAAAGCATTAATGGTTGTATAAAAGACAAAGGTGTGGAGTTATGATTATTACAAATTCATCAACATTATGACATAAAAATGTGTTTAAAATCTCTATCATAACAAAATCAAATTACACAGTTAACTTTTCAACATGGGCAGTTTTTTTCCAAAACAAGTGTCTTTTATTTTACCTGGATGAGGTCCATCCCTGATGCTTTCAGTTTAAGCAAATTATAAATGCCATGCAGAGCTTTGTTTGTTAAATGGGTCCAACATTCACTCACCGCTTAATTAAATGAACTTTAGTTTACAGGTTGAGTCAAAATAAGGTCTGATAGAAAAGCTCCAAGAAGTGTTTTTACTCTGGGAATATATTCACAAGGCAGTGAACGCCTTTGTTGGTTTGTGTCTTTTGGACAGAGAGGTGAGAGGGTTAAGGAGCGGTTGTATGGCACAAGTTTCAGTATAGTGGGAAGGAGGTTGATAATTCCTCAAAATCACAGTGCTGATGCTGCTGTCTGCATGCACAGCATGAACTCACTGAAAATTAAACTTACAGCATTTATTCAAAAATGAATGTCATGATGTTTTTGTTTGAAAGGAGCTGACTTTGCAGATTCTTTTTTAAATGGAGAAACAAAACCAGCAAATCCATCACCAAAACCAAATTCATCACAAGGTCCCACCAAGATGTTGCAATGTTGTAAACCTAACAGGTAACATAAATTCAGTCAGTCCCTGTGAATTCCGCATGACCTTGCAATTTCGTCCAATCAACTTTTCCACAAGTTTGACCAATCATCATAGCTCCCTGTGAGTTCCACCAAGAATAGCTGTCCCCCACGCAAACATCATTCATGTTCTGTATGTCTCAGTGAGCCAACTCAGTGTTTTATTATTTTCTATTTTTATGTATTTCTTTTTTTTTTTTTTTTCTCAGTTACTGAAAAGGACAATATCTATTGATACTGACATTATCAATGCTCTGTGCACCTTTGTATTTCATAATTTTTTGCTTGTTGTTTTGACTGAGTTTGAGCTCCAAAAACATTTAGCATCTTTGTGGAATACCAATTTCTTAGAAAAGCTGCTGTGAAATCGGGCTGCAACAATCCCCCAAAAAGACTGTGAAATCCTGGAAGGACTGATTTAGTAGTTGTTCTGAAGCTTTCAGTTGTATCACATGATCTTCCTCAGTAGATGGAGTTTGCCAGTTGTTATGAAGCTGTAGATGTTCAAATGTATTTTTTCTAAACAATTTAAGGACTTTTCAGCCTCAAAATATATTGCAGAATGTTTGTACAGTTAACGCAAAAAATAAATAAATACAAAAAGCTGTATGAAAAATATTATTTGTGTATATAGGAGGATGTATACGAAGGATTGACATGCTGCATGACAATGGCTGCAGTGTGCTTCATTTACTTTCAACATCATCTAACATTATGCTAACATTGCCACAACACTACATAATAGCAATTCAACAGTCAGTGGCTGATGCTAAGCAGACTAAGCAGCGGCAGGCACAGGGTGTATAGGAATGCAGGCTTTCTGTATGTTTGTACTGCTGCAGCTGCAGCCACAGGTATGTATGAGCCTGTGAGGTGGAGTACTCAGAATGGGTGGAGGTCCATGCCATCTGCAGCCTGACTGAGCTCTCAACCGTGGGAGAAAAGCTGAAGGATGGACACAGAGCAGCTAGCATGGTGGTAAAAGATGTCAAGACAAATAGACAGAGGGAGAGGGTGAGGGGAATCCCTGTGCTGGATGAAGGCTGAAGGGGTGGAGGTGGGGAGGCAGCTGTTTTGGATGTAGATTAGCTTTAAGGGTTGGCAGACATTTAGAAGAATTTTAAATAACAGACTTTTGGTTTTGACAGTTACACTAAAACTGTCATCTGTACAACTGATGACTGAGGCAAATTCACAAATATACAATCTAATTGTGAGGTGGGGAGATATTAGTTAATTATTGACAGAGTATAGCAGAAATGGAATATAATATTCATAAGTATGTTTTCACTATTGTATAATCAACTGGAAAAAAGAACTGTTGCATTTTCCTTACCTTGGAATGAGGGCGCGGGTCCTCCTCCATGGAGTCTGCCATGTTTAACTGCCATGTTTCTACAGCAGCCCAGAACACACAAATCAAACACTGGCACTAGAAAGGGCCTTTTGCATTTTTCACAAGTTTTGCATCGACTGTAGGTTCGGTGAGGTAAACGGTAGTCATTTGGTTGTGTTTGTTTACACATCCAGTAGTTATGGAGCAACATTCTCACTCATTTGCCTGTTTATTATTAGCCTTATTTCTGGCATACTGGCAAGTCCAACCACTCTCATTTAGCTCAGTTTTGGTCTCCCCCAGAAAGATATAACTTGCTAACTTTAGGTTTTTTACAGCTTGTAGACTGGAAACAGCTGCCTGCTCTGGTGGAAAATGACTTTATTAGAGAGGTGAGATGGAGCTAAACAAATTCAGCTGAACAATGAGCTGAAACTTGTCGTAGAGCTCTTTAAAGAAATAGTCACATTGTTTTAATGTTGTCATTTGATACATTTTTATCATAGAAATATTGAGTATAGCTGCTTTGATTGAAAAAATATCCTTACTAAGGCCACATCCCTCTGTGAAGGATAAAAGCTTGACCCTGAATGACTTTTAACAAATATCTAATCTGTTTCATTTAGACTTTCGCTTCAGCACCATCACCTCTT
Organism: Lutjanus argentimaculatus; assembly: GCA_034769285.1. Classification (NCBI taxonomy): domain Eukaryota; kingdom Metazoa; phylum Chordata; class Actinopteri; order Lutjaniformes; family Lutjanidae; genus Lutjanus; species Lutjanus argentimaculatus. The sequence continues at coordinate 17,539,912 of JAWZSL010000016.1, read as the reverse complement.
GCCCTCCAATCCAAAGAGATCTCAGCTAAAACAAGTCTCTTCTTCACTGTCCAGCCACAGTTCTTTTTGCAAAGAGCTCACGTCTCAGGTATAAAAGTGAGCCCTGCACACATGTGTAACTTTCCATCTTTTGGGGGTTGCGGGGTGGGGTGAGGAGTATGTGGGTATCCAGATGGCCCCTTAATTAAAACCAGATGACGGCAGTTAAAAAAAAGAATGAGAAAAATTAAAGGATGCATGTATTACACTGAGAAATATAAAGACAGTCACCTGGATAATAACATGATTATACAGCTTGTCTTTTGATTTTTAGGGAATCACAAGTGTGCACCAATAAAATGCAGGAAGATACCAACAATGTTTCACATATTAAAGCAATGAGTACTTGATCAGTTTTTAGGGGGTGCTCACTAATTATGCTAGCAGAAATTAAGTCATAATTTGAATTTATTGTCAGTATATTGAACTATTTTACACCATGGATTCCTAAAATATATTTTGCTTCAAAATACAGAAATATAAAAATAAAACTGTTAAATTCTCAAACACATTTTTTGCCTTCTCTAAACTCACTAACCTCTTGTTTTGGCTAAACCGCACATCAAAACAAACATTCAGATGACACATGTCACAAATCTGTTTCGAATTATGTACCCACAAATAAATATTCAGGTCTATATATTTTTTGATGAAACGCTAATGGCTACAAGTCAACATTAATTCTCTCCAAAGTGCCTGAGTCGATCAAACTCCACAGTAGGCCATGCTAACCGCCGCTGAAAAGTCATAACCACAGTGGTTATTGTAGGGCTGGTGTTAGCCATATTGTAGCTCAACACCTTCTAATGACCGTCAGCCTATTGCAGCCCACTTTAGATGTGTAACGTGATACCGCTGTTCACACCACAAACCAACAGGTCTTCAGGGACTTTTCAAAAGGTGTCTTGTAATTGACTCCCACTGAATGTCGGGCCTTAACTGACTGACTGAGTGGTTAGATTTGTTGAAAGATAAATAAAGGAGGAAGAGGAGTTCTGGTTGGAGAGTAAAGGAGGCGAGAGGCGAGCTGCCAGAGATCTATGGTGTTTCTGGCATAAAATAAACAGATTTTTATTATGAAAGCAAGTTTGGCTTGTGCCGTCTGCACTTAACTCTATTATGATTGCAAGCTTGGCAATTTGTGAGGGTCAAGTATGGTGTTTTAGACAAGAAGAACATAAACAAAATCCCTCCGTTGCTCTTCTGTGTATTCTTCAACTTAATTCTCAGTCTAGTTTTTATTTTTTAAATCAGGCGGAGTTTCAGTCGTCTGTTGCATTCCAGCGAGCTTACGAATCTCTCTCACCTGGTTGTTATTATGCATGCTTTTTGTGTGGTACGGCCGCCCCACTCCCTTTTCCCCAATAACCCTCTCCTCACCTCAGCCTTGAAATAACAATCATAACTTTGTCATGGCACCCTGGCACACACAGCCCCCTGCCTCGCCCTAAGAGCCTCGACCCCAAAGGTAACTGTCATTTGTAGGTTTCTTGCGTTGCAGCAGAGGGGATATAGTTGGATTCAGAGTTAAGTGCTTCTTCATGATGCTGCGTTCAGGTCTGCTGTGTTTTTGATTACGCACAAAGCTGCTTCATCTCTCTGCGAAATGGCCTGCTTGTGTCAGTGGGCTATGTAAACACCTGAGTCCTCGTATATGAACGCCAGTGTTGACTTTTCAAAGCATAGGCATGAGAAAAAATATATATAGAACCTAAAGGTCAAGTGAGAGTGCATGCAGGTTCAAGAAGACAGGAGGATTATCAAGCATTAAAAGAAACACCTTCAAGAACAGCCGTGTTTCAATCAATATGTTTTTACAACCATTTTGAATTATTGTATCCGAAAGGGTTGACAGAAATGGCAAGATTTGAAAAAACTTCCTTAATTTTGTAAATGAAAATTTTAGTGCTTGCAAGAGGGGATTTTTGCCTGTTTTGAACAAAGTTTGTGCTTAATGAGAGGTGAAAACACCTATTCTAAGAAATTTCTTACGTAGCAAACATTTAACTCACATAACTGATCAGCTATTTCTACTCTGAGCAAAGAAGCGTCAAGCCCATTGAAGAGAAGACCTCTTGAACTCAAGACCTTGCTCCATTTTTCTGTTGTGGATGGCCAAGGAAACTCGTTTTGTTTCTTCTTCTTTGAGAGTTATTGGTGCTTATCAATCAGCTGGTTTGTTCTCACAACTATTTGACAGAATTTCTTCCAACTTGGCACAAATGTCCACCTGGACTCAAGAGTGGACTGCTCAGATTTTGAACGTCATATATCAGACACTGGGTGGAATTTCATTACATCTGGCACAAGCATCCACTTGGATTCAAGGATGAACTGATTAGAATTGGGGACCAAAGGTCACTGTGACCTCACAACACACATTTTTGGCCATAAATTATGTCAAGAAATCAGACAAATGTCTAAAAGGATGCAAGGACAAAGAGATGACATTTTGTATCCAAAAAGGTCAAAGGTAAGTAATGTTTTGCAATCATAATATTCTACAAGTCTCAAATTGAAGACAGCATGTTTCTCACTGTAAAATCTTAACTAAATCATATATTTAATCACAGTGACAACTTCTGTTATGCCAAAAAATACACTTAATACCTTATTAATACTACATATGTTATATGAGTCTAGACAGACATGTATGTAAACTGGGACTTGACAGGTTGGTGGAGGCATACAACAATTACATGGAAAAACTAATGAAGGGAGGTCTAGAACACTGATATAGCTTTTAGGATGGTCTCCTTTAGCAGATATAAACCACAAGTAAGTCTGTTGAAATTCTTAAAAAGAAAACACCAAGTGGCACATCTGGCTCTGTCTCAATCACTTCGATGGGGTTTTCCCTGCCCCCACCCCTATCTCGGGTTTCTGGGATAGCCAGGACAGGTGCACATTCAGGTGGAGCGTTTCTCAAAGATCCTCTCTATTGCTCCTTACTGACAGTCCCATATCTCAGAATATCATTGCTCTTCTATTGTGTGGTAAGGTTTGTACACCTGCATTTCATCTCGCTGGTCCTTTGGCCAGTAACTTCAAAGCAAACCTTTTCATCTCATCTTCACGTCACTTATAAATTGCTTCAGTGAGGCCAAATACTGTAGGTTTCACATTCCAAGGTAAACTTCCCCTCGACAGTAAAATTATCCAAATATGACACTCTTTACACAGTGGAAACGATGAGGTAAACATAATCATTAACCATATTCAGTACTGAAGTGTAAAAAGTGATTTAAACAGGTTCACTGAATATTATGATGGAAATAATTTATGTAATGCCTTGCAGTCAAGCTTCCCGGATGCAAGGCTGAAGTCTCCCATATTTAAAAGAGGAAAGGGTTCAGGTCTGGTTATGCAGCCAGTGGTTATGAGTTTCTGGTCTATGGCGCTGGTATGGATTGTTTTTCCAGTCACTCATGTTTGCACAATGAGGTACCTTTTCTTCCCCTGCAAGGAGCGCTCGAAAGTAACGATTTACCAACACGCCGCACCACTCCAAAGCTCGTCAGCATTTTGCCAAGCCATGACTCTTTCATTATGCCTGTCAGGAGGAAAAGGAAACGGGAATGGATCGCGCCAGGATGGTTCTTGCCTGTGTCTGGATACCCGTCTACTATGTCATGTGTGTTTTTGAGCAACTGGCGGATTCAGTCGGTGGTGGTAATGCTGGCCTGAGGTTAGGGTGCCAAAGTAAATTGTGACGGCTCTCTCATTTTGTGGCCTGGTTCTACTACATGCAGCCACTGCTTGTGGTGCCCTGGCCGGAGCTTGGCTTCACCCATTACCGCTCAAGAAACAGGAGTAGAGGACAGGAAGTGTGGTTTCCTCTGGTTTTACAGCACCATGTCAGGCTTTGGGTCCTGCTAGCCACTGAACTGTGACATACACTCATAGGAATTTGCTTTTATTAAAAATGACTGATTGCAGCCTCAATCACTCTTTATATGTGTATTTTGGTGTTTTGCAACTGCTGAGGTTGTTATTTCTGTGCAGCCAAGTCATAGATGACAGTCTCTTATGTTGTTTTTCTGCAGTCTAGAACCCTTCTTATAGTTTAATAGTCAACTTTTTTTTGGCATCCATTCATGCTTCAACCAGAATCTCAATACAGACACAATTGAAGCCTCTATGCCATGAAAACCAGATCTAGCCCTTAGCTCTACCATCACGCTAGCGAGGTGTTTTATTGGCCTGCGGGCGCGGCTGCCGAGTGGCATCTGTCATCAGAGCGTGCCCTCGCTCTACGCCAAGGTGAGTTTATTTGGTTTGATACGTGGTGTGCTGCCCATATTTTCACAGGTGCTTGTGTTGTTGAACCAAGAGCTTGATTCCTGCTTTCCCTGGCAGACACAAGACCCTGGTTGTCCAGAACTTCCTCTGGTGGATGGGAGGGAGGACGGGTGCCCCTCTGTGCCATTAGGAAGCATTCAAAATGTCCTCTCTAAAAATCGCCTTTGATCGATTATTTGGGGTTGAGTTTATGTATCTGTAAATGAACATGCTTTGTGTTAAGAAGAAGCATTATTTGGGATGGATTAATAACACTTCTGATGCTGTTCTGGAGCTACAGCACACTCATTTTGTCACATACAACAGCACAGTTTGACATGGTTTTTAATAGTTACCAGGTCTGTAAATGACAAAACTTTATTGGGCCAGTGAGTGATTGAATGTCAAGACTGTCAAAAAGCAACAGAAAAGGGGTCATGGATCAAATCCTTTGCTCTCAGACTATTTTTCATATTACATCAACGTATTCAAGTTCAAATATCCGTAGCCGATTTAAACATGGTAGAGGAATAATGGTCCAGGAGCCGTCATTAGTTGTGATGGGTCTCTAAGCAGAAAGTCCTCCTGGCACAACCAGGTCCTGGTGAGCAGCTGTGGCCAAGTCACGCCAGGCGCCCTACCACAGCTGGTCTGCGGTTTCCTGCTGAAACAGGTTACTGCCTGTGAGGACGTTTTTTTATAACCCTGTGATGCTGGCGATAGATAGGAAAGTCCTTCAAATGTCTGTTGATGCCAATCTGGCGTCAGATGTAGGTGTTCTGTAACCTAAGTAACACGAGAAGATGCTGTATATGTGTAGCTTAATTAAAATCTAGTAAGAATTACAACACCATCATGCTTGAAATGAAAGGCTTGTTGGATCCTTGAATATCATCTGAACCCCCCTCCTTTCTGTTGCAGGAACTGGGGAAGCTGCATCAAACAATTTTTGTGATTTTCTGAGAGCAGAAAAGTCACGAAAAGTATCCACACTTAGGCAGATCTGCAGAGGAGAGGTAATATGTTGGATTTTAACTTCTTTCTCAGGCTCTAATCTTTCAGCCATGCTAGCGGCATGGATCTAGTGATGGCAGTGTTGATCGGTCAGTCAGTCCAGATTGAAATATCTCAACAACTTTTGGATGGATTACCCTGAAATTGGGTGCTGATGTCCATGGTGCCCCAAGGCTGAATGCTACTGACTCCCACACTTGTGATTCCCACACTTTTCATATAATGCCACTAGAGGGTGAAAGTTTCTACTTATCTGGTGAAAAATCTCAATATATACTTGATGGATTGGTATAAGATGCTGTGTAGACATTTGTGGTTCCAAAAGTCATTAGACCTTTGGTGATCTCCTGACTTTTCCTGTGGTTTCTCATGAAGTTGGATGGATGGATTGGCATAAAATTTGGTACAGAGATGTCCCCTTTGAAATGGATTCTAATTATTTTGGTGATGCTCTGACTTTTGATCTTATGTAGGTTTATGACCTAATTGCCAAAATAAATAACATTCTCATCAGTCAGTCTCTCTTTAGATGGGCATACTGAACACAGATGACGAGACAAAGTCTCAGAATAGAAAGTGAATTTTAAATCTTCTAAAATGAAAAATTTGACATCTTATTCACTGGGTGGTCATATTGGCCTGCAGATATTGGCGCTTGACTGGAGAAGTCCTGGTGGACAGTGGAGCCTGATGACGTCTCAGTCTGGACGCATCACTGTCTTAGTTATTTCTTGAGGGAAAGGCTCCTGTCTTCACAAAACCATCAAAACCACATAGGTCACTTTTTACATATTTCATGAGCCGTCCCAACCGCTGCCCGTTCTTCCCATCTCGTCTCCATCCTGTCATGTGGTCTCTATTCTTCATGTCATTCCCTAATCACTTTCCTTTCCTCCCTCAACCTTTTTTTCCTCTAACCCTGCTTGGCCTCTCTTGTTTTGAGTCCCCTCCCTGCTCTTTCTTTCTCTCTGTCCGTCTTCACAGATAAGTAGGCATCCCTCACCTTTCACATAACATCACATGGTAGCAATCAGAGTGGGCTTTGGCAGACAAATTAGGGCAGTTAATGTAGACCGGAGATCAGTGCAGAGGCGGGGAAGCTGGTGCTAAATGCCAACAGATGGGGCCTGAAGTGGATCGGCCCTGCCTAACGCAGTACGGTACAGTATAGCCTGGGGTGTAGAGCTGAAAGAGGGCCTGAGCCTAGAGGAAAGAGGAGCATTCTTACTAAATCTAGTTTTTTATTAGCGAGAAATGGACTACAGAGCATGGAAAGATGAAGAGAGAAAGGATGGCACATTTTAAGCTAAAAACTGTTGGAATAACTATTGAACTTGGGTCTTATCTGAGATTAAATTCTGTTCAGTACCATTTTTTTTTTTGGAAACTGCTTAAAGACATATTGTCAACACCTTTCCCTCCCTGGCCCAAGAGGACAAAACTTGTTCCTCTCTGTTCATTTGTAAAGAAACCGTGTATATGTATTCCAAAAAATGAGTCAGATTTTTTAAAACACAGCTTGCCCCCTGGTTCACCACTGAATTATGTATATTTAATCAAATGTCTGGCTGAGACAACTAGTGCAAATCAAAGCCAATTCAGCATGGATACTCCTCAAATGGCACATTTTCACAAATCAGTCTGTCATCACTTGTAAAACATGAATGAATAATGCTCTCTGAAATCTAATAATTCAGAATACATTTCTCCCATAAAATGTGGGCCTCATCAAACGCTGCTCTGTGAGTATTTTTCTCATGATTATATTCCAGTTAATCCGGTTTGATGAAGTGTGTGTCCTGTACAGATGATTAATTGACCCTTTACACCGGATCTAAGCAGTGAGCGTAAAGTCCTCTCCATCTGTCATCCAGTCCAACTAAACTGTCTCTTAAAGAGTGCACGGAGAATTATCTTTTTGACATTCCTCTCTCGTCAGACCTTGGCAAAACCAAAGCCAAGACGCTCTGATATCTGTATCCAACTTTTATCCCGAACCAAAATGCCTGCCCCTGGCTTGATCCTCAAGTAGCAACTCAACAATGCAACATACTGAAAGTGTTTTTTTTAAACATCATTAAAAGTGCTTGTGCTCACACTGAAGTGAAAGTCTAGTAATTACTCAGCCCTAAAGCCAGGGCTGTAATTTTAGAAGAAAAGCTATTAAGATGTGCTGTAATTAGAAGGGTTGGGTATCGAACTTGGGCACTGACAGAATTACATCTGCACTTCCGAGTATGATTTATGTTAAATCAATCCGTGCCAAATTTATGTACCTAAGAGAGCATCTGGGTGAGATAGTAAGCGAGAAAGAGATAGAACAACTTTACCCCTGCAGCTTGCTTAAGTCAGAGTGAGCTGGGACAATGGCGAGCTGAAAGTGGTTGCCAATGTAACAAACTTTTAAAAACTTGACGTAGACAACACTCACAGCTGTCGAGTGCAACACGTTTAAAGGCAAGTATACACTGTGTGATTTTAGGCTTTCCCAGAAAAAGGTTGATCAACTTGTAGGAAACGTGGCAATATTTTTCATCATGGTTCCAAAATGTTGGTCATAAGTCAATTTTCGCCATCTTGGTTGATGTTGGCTTGGCATTTTTTACTAGCATTACCAACACTCAGCCACTGGCTGCTCCTTACCAACATGCTTCTTAGTATAATAAAACAGTGTCTGTGATTTATTAGAATGACCAAAACTTTGGTATAAAATCAATGGTCAGTGACGTGCACACAATTTACATGGAAATATTACAGTATGCAACCACTGTAGTGACAGGAACAACATAACAGGAAGGAGATCACACGTGCTTCCTCCTCCTGTAGGAAGGGATTTTATTTCTTGTGGTGCATAAAATGTTCTAAATAAATAACAAATCATAACAATGTTGAAATTGAGAAGTTTGGACTTATTTTTTACAACTGAAATGACATTAGTGTTGTTACAGAGAGCAAAGTGCTGAAAAATGGTACAGTTGGTTACCGTATCAGTTGGAATGTGAGCGGTACCCAGTCCTAGCAATAAGTGAGGCAACTCACATAGAGCTTATGCAAAATTTATCAGTGTAATTTCTATTTGTCCATCTGCACACAATCCGCTTTTTGTGATCACCTTAATACATGGGGAGCACACACACATACACACACACACATTCTTCCTCTTATGTTACAGGCTTTGAAGAGGCAGACTCATCCCCATTTTCAACAGTACCCAATCAAACACAAAGCTGAGGGGCGGATTAGGAGCCGGCTTGTGCTGCACAATGCTCCTATCAGGGACCACACTGGTTTTAAATTACCCCCTATTCCTCACTCATTTTCAATCACTCACTGGCCCAATAAACTTTGTTTCTCCAATAAAAAAGACCAACAAAGGAACACTGAATCCCAGTTTTGTGCAACAGCGGTCCCTCACAATCCCCAACACTGTGTGTTTGTGTCTGGAAAATTGTCCACAAGTATATCATGGATGTGATAGGTCCATGTGTGTGGTTAAAGTTTGGATGGGCTGAAAGTGAGAAGAAGACGTTTCCTTTGGAGGGATGAAACATGCTTTTTTAGTTCGGTGGAAAAATGGAAAGATGGAAAGATGGAGAGATTGAAGGATGACAGATGTGAGCGGAGGTGTGGTCATTGTCACGCATGTTGTCAGTTCCAGAGGGAGTGGTGTCTCTTCAGACGACAGCTGGTTTCACTCAGAGAAAAGACATGCAGCGGGGAAAGAGAGAAAAGGAGATCAGACCTTCACCTCTGAATATTTATGATCTGGTCCACACAGATTTCTCGCCACATTTTTTGCGGTTTTCGGGAGGGGGGGTTAGTAGTTGGTGACCCACACACACACACATCGCGGCCTCACAGACAAGCATACATGAGTGTTCACAGATACATTCAGATATTCACACATGCGTTCACCATCTCTGAGGGGAACGAGATGATGGGGGGAAAAAGAAATAAAAAAGGTGAATAAGTCATCATTAGAATGGAAAGTCGTGAATGTGGCAAGAAATAAAATAAGGACATTAGGGAAAAGAGAAAATTTAGAAAACAGACCTACACACACTCGCACACAGAGACCCCATGCTGGAAAATGCCGCTGTTGAGCTTTGAAGCACAGTGGTAATGAGGCTCCATTTAAAGCCAATGAAGCCGCTTTGGCAGCTTATGAAAGCACGATTGGTAAGCCCCCCTCGTCTGCCGCTGGGTGGTGTGTGTTTGTGTGGATGTGTGTGTGTGTGTGTGAGTGTCACTAGGATAGGGAGGGGAAAGAATGGACAGTATTTGGCTGGATCGGCTTTGCTCTTTTTCAGCGCTCTTAGCAGCAACTCTCTCCCAGACCAGTCACTCTCCAGAGCTCTGTTTTTTCAGCAAACACTGAAGAAGTTTTCCAAAACACACGTGAAGAGTTATCATTTTAGGAAAGGGACGATAATCAATATAACCCTCTCTTTATCCATTTCATCATAGCTATAACTGACAACGAACACAGGGAGAGAACCTCAACTTTTGTGATGGCCCCAGAGCCTTGGACTTTTGTACTGTGTGTGTGCTTTGTGTGTTTTTTTAGGTCCTTGGGAGGAGCCACAGTGCCATCAGAGTTACTGGGAACACCTGACCAAATTGCTGGTCAATCATGCTGCCCTGTTTCTTTGCATTGCTTTATTTTGTTCCACACTAACACCTGCACCCTCATACACCACTGACCTGACTTCCACACCTCAGTGCAATTATCACCGTTGACTACTTTGATAAATTTCAGTTTGTTGCCGGTAAGTTCAATGCGCTTCTCCCATCCTTGTCGCGGCCTGTGAGCCAGTTGTAACAAATTAGGGGCTCGTCCGGGATATGAACCCGGGACCTCTAGCACCTCAGGCGAGAAATATACCCCTAGACTGTAATTATACTGCAGGATGCCAGAAAATACACATTTATCAAGTTGGAATACGGAGAAAGCAATTTTTGTTGGCAGAGACGGAAAAAGAAACAACAGAGGATGTTGCAAGCTAACACAACCCGGTCCACTGCAATTTCAAGAAACACAAGCGGAACAATGTAATAAAGGTGTAAAAAACTGGTTTAAAATCTGGTAGTAGAGTTTGATATACTGCTGCAGAGGCATAATCTCAACTGAAACAGTAGCTGTCTTTGGCCTATAGAGGATGGACAGGTAAGCCACTGGCTTGAGAGACTTTGGGGATGGATAAACTAGACCAGGTTCAAAGGTTCACAAAAAAGTGTCTAGAGATAGTGCCAAGAAGAGGACAGGAAGAGACGTCCTCAAATGGTGTTGCACCTCCATGATACTGGTGGCCAGAGATGGGACCAAGTCATTTTTTTGGAAGTCACAAGTAAGTCTCAAGTCTTTGCATTCATGTCCCATTTCAAGTCTCAAGTGAAGACAGTAAAGTCCAGAGTCCCAAGTCTTCAACATGTCATAATGTAACAGTAACTAATAAGCTAACATTAGCTAAGCATTAGCTTGATATTGAAGCTGTTGAATGAAGTTGGAAGCTGTTGTGTCTCCATCTGTCATTTTCAACCCGCATCTTTTGATGAAAAACACCTCCATGTTCAAGTGCTGACATGCTAATGAACACCTCCCTTCTGTATCCGACTGTGGGAAAACTCAAGGAACAGGTAGGCACTTTTACAGTTGTTTTCTGGTGTGATTTTGTGCCAAAATAAGGCAGATGAAGCAACACACTGTGGACGGTGTAGTTACGCTGTCGTTTAGTTACAGAATTTTGTCAGTTTTTTGTCTCAGGGGCTTGGCTTCAGTAGGTTGATCCAGTGGCTGTCGTCGAGAAAAAGAAAGAAATAGAAACTTTGGATGTGTGTATGAGATTTCTTTCGCCTGTGAACATCCAGAAGGGCAAAGTGCATCACCGGACACTTGACTTATCTCAGTCCTGTCACAGTAAGGGAGAAGACAAAGCGAGATAGAAAGATACTATATACAGAGGGTCTCTTCAAGCTAGCAGATTTCAATCTTTCAAACTTGTGAAGTAACACATCCATCACGGGGAGTGGAGTCCCACTTAGGCTCAGCCCTGTCCATACATCTGGATTCCCACTGTCCATTTGGTTGTTAGCCATTTAAACTGTTTTGGTGTAATGGGAATGGGAAGCTGATGACAGGATGCCAAGACATCCAGGATAGATGTGCTTGATGCAGAGACATATGTCATTGTGTATGTTGTGTGTGTGTGTGTGTGTGTGTGTGTGTGTGGGTGTCCAGACAATCTCAGCAACCTCTATTCTCTGAGCCTTGATGGCCATGCCTGGGGAGAGTGATGATAAATGGTCGCCTTCCTGTAATTTACCTTCAGGAGGATGGATGGAGCTGGCCTGTTTGGTTAGAGGGTGGGGAGACGAGGAGAGAGGAGACTGTAGGTGAGAGAGGAGGAGGGGGAGAAAGAGAGTAAGGAGTTTCCTGCTTCAGACCTGAATCGGGAGTTAGGTTTCTTCAGAGGTGAGGTACACATTCAAGTGTGTGTGTGTGTGCCTCACTGTTTATTTACAGAGCTTTAGCTCTTGCTCTGTTCATAGAGGAGGGGAGCTGCTCAACCCAGTTCTCTCCCCGTTTCTCCCCCAGTCTAGCCCCTGTGAGTGGAAACACACCAGTATGTGAGCATACTTTCCAATAGGAAACACACACATATCAGTTTGATATTATTTCCGCAGCTCAGGCTAATGACTGCAATTAAAGAGACAGATGATCAACACAACACACAGCTCATTAACTAATAATTTATTTTTTTTTATCATTTAGATTAAAAAGTCAGTGGTTCATTGCCTCAGAGGAAAATGTACAAGGAAGACTTTGATATAACAGAACTGAGGGAAGACTCCGTTTATTCCCCAAGAAAGGTAGGTGGGCATTTTTTTGTATGAGTGAAGCATTACTCCCAGGACATTAATGTAGCTGAAATTGGTGGGTTGTTGTGTCAGTTCCTGTCTGTACCTCTATGGGAAAAGCAGAGGGTCTGATCAGCCCCGTGTCACATTTTTTTTTACTCAATTCTCCTCAAAGTCATTTACAATTGGGCGGTTGTTGTCTGGAAACAACATAAAACCAAAAAGGAATACATTCTGTGTAATATTTGAACCACATCTTCTGGTCGTGATCACAAAAGCATATGTTTCTGGTTTCTACATCCATATAACATCATCTGGTTTGTACATCCATACACGTGAGTCATCCCAGGCCGAGTGACGCTTTACAAAAAGACAACATGAATGGCAGAGGCAGTTCAGTACATATTTACAACATTAAAAAATGTGTCAAGACTTATTAAACAAGGCAGGATGGAAGTGAAACAAAATGGGACTCAGACCAGGAAAATGGAAATGATCCTTCTTCATCAAAGGCGGTTCAGACAAACTTTAAACAGTGGCACAAAGTCTGCCTTCAAATGAGAGCTCTCCCAGCACTCTGCACTTTCAGTTCATGTGCATATCACTTGTTTACTTGGGTAGGGTTAATTACACTCACAAACACACACATTTATACACACACTCACACACCTGTGAATGCTATAAAGGAGGGGGAAACAAAGCAAAGCAGTTATGGCCTCAGTTCCACTGCCAAGCTGCTGGGCTTGTTAACGTAAAACAACAGGACGGCTCTCCCTATGAGGCTCGCTAAATAGTTTTCACAAGACTACGCTTCCACCCCCCAAAACAAACATCTGGCTCACTCTTACTTCTTATCTTTATTCCAACATTCAGGGTGGGCACTTAAGAAAAGGACAACAGAGAGCCACTCGACGGAAAAAAGGGGATTTTGCGCGATTCTACATCGACGAATCTAAAGTCCAGATTCAAGGACACGCTGGGCGCTTGAGGAGTCGAGCGCCAGAGAGGCCTCACGGGCACGTAATTTTACCATCCATCATAACGTGTCACACCAACCTCACATACCAGGGTGAGGAGACTGGTGCTACTGTAACACCACCTGTCTGATGGGCCACAGGAGGCAGCCAACACACAAATAATTCTGTTTGGTTCTGCATTTTTGTAAATTTTGAAACTCCACCAGTGAGAATTGTGTCCTTTGCTCTTTTGTCCCACACCAAAGATCATGGTGGGCAGTAACTCATTTTGGTTAAAGGTACTTTTTGGATTAGATGCATACTTGCCAACCTTGAGACCTCAAAAAGGAGCAGGACTTCAAAACCAAAGCAGGGGCTTCATAAATTTTGTTTCCTGCATTCTGGTGATCATTAAAGAATTAAAATAACAAAATATTGAAGTACACAGATGACCTATAACTGACACTTACTAACACAGTGAGTACAGCATTTAGGCCAATTTCAAATTTGATCACAGTAACACAGAAAATTAATATTTTATAAATGTTTTTCTAAGGTCACATTAGTTAGGCTGCACGTAGAAAAAATGTGCCCTTTTCCTTTAAAACTTTCCACAAGAAAGGGAAAATCTTCTTTCTAGGTCATCTGAAATTTGAGTATTTCTTTCACATTAGGCTGCATTGTTATTTGGGTAGAAGCAGTACACTTTTAGTAGGCTTTCATATCCCCTGACCCAGGCCCGGATCTGAGTTCACAGGAGACTGAAAAGTGAGGGCAACCATACTGACACATGGTATGAAGCAACTGCACCTAATGTGAAAACACCCATGGAGTCGGAGGGATTATACACGGTGTACAGTGCCAGAAACAGGTTGTGGTAATGAAAAGGAAAAAACCAGGAGAAATTACCCTTCCTACGTCCCGCCCCTTACTGCTTTGTGCTCCTATAACAGTTGAGCAAGCTTGATACCCTGGTCAACTTTCTCCTTTTCCTGTAAAAGCAACATATCAGGTCACATCTTGAAGCTTCTACAAGGAACTTTGTTTATTTCGGAGGCACCTGTGGACAAAAGCAGTAACGTTCCCTCTGCCATAACCAAAAAAAAAAAAAAAGTCAAAAATAAAATTATATAAAGAAAAATTTCCTCCTTCTTCCTTCTAACTGACTAACATACTACTCACTGTAACTTTGCCTGGGAAAATGTAAATACAGGCTTGTTTCATCTGATTTTCTAGGAGAATCTGACCCCGGTGGCAGGAAACACCTAATCCTCTCATGGACAGTCTTGTTGACTTATTAAGACATATAGAGGCAACAGTATTAAATTGAGTCTGTTTCATAACCCGTTAAAAACCCTTGTAAAACTTATTGAAGCTTTATGTAAGCTAATGTTAGCAAAATGCCAGCAACCTTGGATGCAGATTAGCTAGCTAGTTAGCTTGAATCTTACTGATATTAGCTAACTAGAGATGAGATTATGTCACTTCAACATTTCCAATGGCAGTAACTTTTAACCATCTTCAGATTTGTTTTCTTTTCAACATAGACAAGCCGAGTACACAGCATGTACAGAAAACAAGAAAGGAAAAAGTTGACTGAAGCATGTAATATTTTTTCCCAGGATGGCAAAGGCATGTCCCATCCTACTGTGCCTCTGATTGGCTTATCCTGATATTCTTATCCTAACCCTAATCAATTACACTACTGAAGCCTAAACTTAACCATTACCTACCCAACCCTAATGGCCAAAACCAAAGAAGGCAACGAGTAAGTAGGGCGGGCTATGATTTTGCCATCCTGGGGGAAAAAAATTGCCTGGGGTTGCAAGTTTGTTCAACTGTTATTGAAGCACAGAGCAAAAAGGGGTGGGATTTGGGAAGGGTCAACTGTGACCTCAGCAGAGGGCAATGAAAAGCACAAGTCTACACGGAAAAATGTGGAAGGTTGGTGGGTATGGTTAGATAAATTAAAATATCATGAGACAGACAGATACACAGCATGAAGATCCACAATCATTTGAACATCTAACCCTGTTCAGAGATTCATCAACTGTCATGGCGTCCACATTCTTAAGCCTGGTGACATTATTTCATAAACACTTACAATCAGACCATACGCCTGTGTGAGTGTGTTCTTCACAGTTTGACATACATTCTCGGAAGACGTGAAAACAAGAACTACAGTGCAGTACAGTACACCACTGAGGAGTTTTGGCAGCCCCGTTCTGTGCTGTCACTTATCTAAAACACTGAATACACAACATGCAAAATGGGTTAAAAAGAGAAATTCGGGGAGGGTGGTGGCTGACACGGAGAAGAGAGCAGAAGAGAGACACTTTTGGGAGAATGACAAACCAAACATACCACCGCAGCCAGAGGAGCGTAACCACGAGCTAGCATGACATGCCTGTCGGCACACTCACTGCTACGCTAGCTTGATGTGCCCCTCAAAACTGTGTGTTTATCTTGTACTCTACTTAAATAAATTGTAATGTGCTTTACAAAATGAAATAACAGCAAAAGGCAGATAAAAAGCTTGAGAGCAACCAGACGGGTCTCTCTGTGGTTTTCGTTGGTCCTGACTCTCATAGTCTCTTAATTGAATTTAAAAACTGACTATGCTTATTTGGCAAAGGATGACAGGGACTGTGTTAAGGAGAGGCAAGTGGGGGAAGATGACTTGGGAAGTTTTCCTTTGGATCTTGATGCTCATATTGGTTTAGTTCTTGCTCTGCTCACTGTAAGGTTTTGATGGACCAGCAAAAACCACAAACATGCAAATATAACAAAGCACATGAGGAATGAAATATGATCCTCTCATGTCATAATACAATCAGTGAGCACTAAAAACTTTCCAGCCTCATTCATTTTGTCAAAATATGCTAGAGAAAAACACGACTATGTTGTTTATCCGACTTTGTTTTCTTTTTACTGCATGAAAAGGAACTCTCGTTTCAATCTCTTATTATTTTGGCAAACAAAAGCCTGCCAGTCACTAGACACATCAGGAAAAGGTTCAGACATTTAAATACAAAGACATGACAGTGGCCACACAGCAACATCTGGAAGGCCACTACCCAGCGGAAGACATTATCCATAAAGCCAAAAAACGAGTCTCCTCAGAAATATTGGTATTGTTCTAAAATTCCAGCCATTTGTCCACACCGCTCAATCTGTCTTCCACAAAAAGTGACAAGCAATGAGTCATGATGGTGATGCATGACTTTATAAACCACTCATGAGAGGGACTAGTGGTGAAGAGGCACAGCCCCGGAGGCCTGGAATGTGACTCACACATGCTAACAGGGTTTGTTCTGCTTAAAATGAAACAAAAAGATACATCTCAAACAAGGATACGGCTGGGATATGGATGGATGAGATAAAACGGAGCCACGCGAAGAATAAAAACTCTTACTATGAGCAAATACTTGCAGATACAACAGCCTGCATGAGCAGTTTATTCTGTGAGGGCTGTCTGGTGGCAGCAGCAGTGGTGGTGAGACTGAGGTTTGCTGTGGAAAATGTCCCTGCAAAGGGAGCCCTTAGTTCCTCACGGGGACAAGAGTTTTATAGTTACAGTCTGTGGAAGTTACTGCAGAGACCTGGAGCAAGTAGGCCCATTTTTTAAAGAACATTTTAACAGCAAATGTTGAAAGGTTGTCAGGTTGTTGTTGAGTTTGTTTCAACAATGAAACGTGAGGAGGCTTGTCTTGTTGCTGAAATCAGTCAGTCTCTCTCGTGTGACAAACACCGTTGAATAAAATCCTCAGACGAGTACATGAAGTGTGATTCTTATATGTCAAACAAAGTGGCAGGAGACAATCACAGGAGGAGGAGGCTGCGGGTCTAGCAGGGGGACGAGTGGACTTTTCCGCTGTCGTCGTCAAGGGAGGGAATGGCGTCTGCTTTTGTCTACACTTCATACCCTTTTTAATGGTCCCTTTTTAAGGCAAACCAATTGGACAAAAAAAGACAACTGACATTACAAAGACAAAACTTGAAAAATAAAAAGGAAAATAATTATACAATATACACAAAACGTGGTCCTTAAAACAGGTAGGGTACATGCAGTCTTTCTAATGTGCAGTGTTCCTGTGACAGGGAAAGATAAAGGACTCAGGGAGGTTGGGTAAGGGTTCATGAATGTGGGCGATGGAGGGAGAGGTAGGGCTGAATGCTGCTTTCCCATCACGCTTTGCTGCACTTCCCCTTCTTCTCTTTGCGCTGGAACTTCCTCAGGCGTCTCGTCCAAACGTCCCTCCACTGGATCACCAGGCTGTTTTTATCAGCCATTAGGCCCACGCGCTCCGCCCCCGGACTGGTGGCTCCAGCCCCGGGCCCGACCCCAGGACCCACCGCCCCTGTGCCCGTTCCACCGTCGCTGCCGCCCATCACCAGGAAGCGTTTGCTCATCTGGATCTTCGGACATTTGCAGGCCAGGTCCTTCATGTGCACCCACAGGATGTTGTCGCCTCGCTTCAAGGGCTCGCCGCGGCTCTTGTACACAGACACCACGTTAAGGAGAACTTAGCCCAGTCCCCGACCGTCTCCATGTCCAGCACATTCACTTGGACCGCTGAGGACACATTCATGAAAAAATACACTCAGATCAGTACTCCCAACACAGTCTGATCTAACACTTTTTTATGACCACATCTATAACAAATAATGGGGCATTCATAGTGTATTATAACACCCCAACTATTTGCTTTCATCCCATAGTGGAAATAAAGCTTGACAAAATGTATTTTGTCTTTTTCTTATTTTAATGTATCATTTAAGTTTTATACCTTAAGGTTACATTCCTAAAGCAGTACTTGTTATTCTTTACACTTTGGCGTCTTACATTATAATATAATGCAGCCTAGAGTCTTTTAAATTGCATTACACAACTGGTGTTTATATTCTATATTCTGTATAGTATATTTTGTATAAAGATATCAGCTGATATATCAATATCAGAATTCCTTTACTTCCTAATATCAGTATCAGCCCCAAAAATCCAGTATTGATCAGGTTCCCTTACTACCAATAAAAAAATCACTGTTGAAATAGTGAATTAGAAAGCATTATGTGTGCTTATGAGTGGTTATAAAGTCTGAATGCATTTGAATCCACTATGAATGCCCCCATAACGCTTCATACAGTAGATGTGGTCTACCAAGTACATTTATTATGTTACAGTTGTTAATTAATTCTACTGTCTCACCATAATCCTTCTTGCAGTATTTCTTCATGTTGATCTTCAGGTTGCCCTTCACTGGTTTACAATAGGACTCACAGTCTGCAAAGACAAGAACAAGCACCATTCACTCCTGTGACGCAGGCTGTAACTCCACGGCTCTCCTTAACTACACTTACTGACTGACACTCAAATTACACACCTAAAGGGACACTTACACACTTGAAATGTGAATCATTGCCACAAGGTTACATTTTAGGACTCTTTCACACCGTTTCATAGTGCATTTTGTGGTGCTCTTGTAGCACATAAGTAGCGACCAGCACATCTGTAATGCGAAGTTAGTGTGACTAAACACTGTAAACTGTTATGTTCTGTGAAACCACCAATAAACACACTCAACGGTATCAAAATAAATCACTGTGTGCTTGTGTCTGCACATGCACGCAGGCCAAGGCTGTTACAGGTCTGCTTGTATTGTAGAGCTGCAACAACTTGTTTGTTTATCGATTAGTTCAACTATTTTAATCGTTTTATGTCTTTCTTTCTTTTTTTTAAGAAAAAATATCCAAATTCCAAGGTCCAGTCCAAACAAAATGAATTCATTTTAAAAATGTGTTTGTCTCACCCACAATACTATCTGATTGGTTTGATTGTTGGACAGTTCTGTGACAACTAAACATACGATTAAAGGAATTTCAATAAAGATTTGCGATGGGGTTTGTGTTATTCCTAATTTTGACATCAGCCCTGAAAAAAACATATTCGTTGACGCCGAATATATACTGTATGTACTGACAGGGCCAAAGGCTGCAAGAGAAACTGGAGCAGGTTGGATATTGTTGAGCCTGGTTTGGTTTTTGTGTGCTAAAATACAACAAAGACAAATCACACATCAAACCCCAGCAACAGCTGGTACTGGGAGGCTGTTGTGAAACATACCAGAGTAGTAAAAGTGTTCAGTCTGACATGTTTTCTGGGATCTTGAGGAAAGACAGAGCGCGGTGGAAGCAGGTCATGGTTGGATGTATGAGAATAGACCTTGGCTGCCAGCGTGACGACTGAGACCACACATTGGACAGCTGACCTCTACTGACCACTCGAAAGGCGGAGCCGCCAGTGAGTTGAGGTGTTACAATTGCGTTTGTGACAGTTAAAATGCAGCTCTTGGCTGAGTGACCAATCTCAGATCTTGTTACTCCAAATGCAGCCTTCATTTGGTTTCGTTGTCATGTGTCTATGAGTGTCTTTTTCAAGTCGAACCTTCTTCACACAGTTACACAAATACAGAAACTGCACTGGAAACAATCCTGCCTTAAACTTCATAGGACTTGAAGTAACTACCTCTCTGGTTGCACCTTCACATCTCTTCACTGTATGGGCCAAAGTTTATCCTTTACCTGAATAAAAATTGATACTAATAATAATTTAATTTACTCGTAAAGTGATGTTGAAAAATGATGGTGTACAACACTTTCTATGGACCAAGAAAGCTGGAGATAGAGTTGTTTCCAAAGCCACTGGACTCCTTTAGCAAAAACAGTAATTTTACATCTGATGACAAAGTTAAGTGGTGGAAATATTCTAAATATGGCGTACACTTAAACTAATATTGATTTTTTTTTAGGTGGCTTAAATGCATTTTGTTGCTGATCCTGTCCACAGCAGTTCATTGCTTAGTTTCCTGCACTGGTACTCCTGCTGCGTGCCATTTACTGCTGGTAATACACTGACTATGAATGAGTACCTCATACACCCCCACTTCAAAAAAATCAGAATTATCCCTTTAAATCAAATCGAGCACATGCAAGTAATAATTTCCCTCGGTTTGTTTCTTGTGATCCTGAAATATTTATTTTGTCATCTCGACATTAAAAGCTTCTCTGTGATACGTTTTCCATGAGCTGGGAGCAGAGGGAATGGAGAACAAAGAAAACAACATTAAATGAACTTTCAAAAACAGATGAAAGTGCTCACGTTAAAAATCGATAACACTAAATTTAAAGCATTGCACACTTTGTTTTTAAACTGTGCTCATGGTAACTACTGCTACTGGAACAGTGACAAGAAAGAAAGGAGACACTGTTGATCATTAGCAAAGCTCTACCGTGCTTGACTTGATGCCACTGGATTTTATGAACCGTAGAATTTTGGATCCACTTATTTCAATTACAAAACTATGAGAATGTTAAAAAAAAAGAATCTGAAAATGATGGACTGAAAATGTAGAGAATGCCAAGAAGCTCATTTTCCAACATGGCTCTGGTAAGCTTTAGTGAAGAGGGCACGAGAAGCTGACCATGCTGCTCGCTTGGAATGTCAGGGCATGAAACTGAAAAAACACATGGCTGGTATCTGCGGTCAGGCCTCTCATTGCCTTCAGAAGGAAAACCATTCAGTCATGTTGCTTCCCAAAGCAAACCAAATAAAATTGCTGGACATGAAATGTCCCAATTAGAAAAAAACAACGTCGTGAGAGAGAGAAATTACGCTCTCTGAGTTGCATGAGAGTTAGGGGTGTTGCATCGTTCATTTTTGGGGGGAAAGGACGAATGGAGCAATGGAAGGAGGGAAGAAACAGGGGACCAGGGAGCCCATAAAAATGTCCAGGAGGCTTGGCTGTATATCAGAGCGCTGGAGATTTTATTAGCCAGAGAGAGGAGAGAAAAAGGAAAGAACGGGAGAAAGAGAGAGCAGATGGCAGCTTCCAATAATCTCGAGACCGGGTGACTTTAAAAAAGTGATGAGTGGAGGTGTAGATGTGGACGGGTGCAGAGGTGTACGTGTGAATGGATTTGTGTGCATGTGTGTGTGTGTGTCTTACTTACAGACAGTGGTGGATTCAGGCTGTCTGAGGGGCAGGGCAAAAAAATAAAGGGCAGAGCTGTATGTGGTGGGGCACCAGCATGCCAAAAGTCATGATACATTTATCATGTTTTGTCCACTGGATGGGCACTCTAGAGGTCACTTTATCACATTTTCTCCACTGTAAGGGAACTTCAGAGGGAACTTTATCATGTTTTGTCTACTGGAATGGCACTATAGAGGGAACTTTATCATGTTTTGTCCACTTGAAAGCCACTCCAGAGGGCAGTTTATGATGTTTTGTCCACTAGAAGGACACTCCAAAGGGCACTTCATCATGCTTTCTCCCATTGGAAGGGCATGCTATGGGCACTTTATCACATTTTGTCCAGTGGAGGGGCACCAAGTTGGATATTGGTCCACTCTAGAGGGCACTTTATCATGTTTTATATATCATAGTAGCATCCAAGAGGGCACTTTTGCTGTTTTACCCTCCCTGAGTCCACCCATGCTTACAAACTTTAAAATAAATGATGTTAAATATCATAGCTTGCTTAAGGTCTTTTTCATTATGAGTGAGCGTGTGGTTTCATGTGCAGATCATTATCATGTAAGTGTGCATGCAACTGTGACAGGCATGCATTTGTATGAGATGTGCATGGATTTCATTAGATCATGGCCATTTGTGTGTGTGTGTGTGTGTGTGTGTGTGCGGTATACAGTGGCTGGCCTAAAGGTATCAGTAGTGAATTGCTGGCTGGGAGACAGTGTGTGTTTTCCCATGAAGAGTCACTTACTGCTGGCTGTTCACCTGGAAAAGCTCTGGGTGAATCGCCCGCTGACCCAGAAGACCGGCTCACTGAAAACACTCACAATTGGCTCTTGATGCCCTCGTTCCCTTGAGCCCCTCTCACTGTGCCATGACAAGGACAAATTGCATCCACCGCCCCTTACACAAAAACATTTTGGGGCCTTAGGTTTCTGATGGCGAAGCTCGTTCTATGGTAGTTTAGGAAGGAGAAAGATCGGGGAAATGCTCTGGTGTGTTCGGTAGGGCCTGAGGTGAATTGGCGATCAACAACTCTTGTGTTCTAAGAACCCGTAACATTTTCCCAGGGAAGTAGTAAACACAAGAAAGGGCTGAACTGTGCATTTTTGTTTTCAAAAAGGCTCAGAGGTTCAAGTAATGAGAGGAAACAGAGTAAGAGGAGTTGTACATGTGAAAAGAAGCTGCAAATGTGAGAAAGTTATTGTCAATATCTATTTAGAGAAAATATTTAAATTAATTTTAAATATTTCTGGTCGAGTGCTGGATGAGAAGATAGATACCACTGTCATGTCAGTGCAGGAAATATGCAGCTAGAGCCCTGTGGCCACTTAACTTGACTTAGCAGCTAGCCTAGCTCTATCCCTTGTAGATTTGCAAATCTTTTGCATTTTTCTTAACCAATAGTTGAACATGTTAACAGTCAATAATCAGTTAATCATTAAAAAATTAGATACAAATGCATGTCTTTTACTCAGATTAAGTCTTATTTAAACAATTCTAGCAGTACATTAATGCACATTGGAACACAAACAATGTAAAAAAAAAAAAAAAACAATAATAAAATGATAAGGCTCTTGCTCTAAGCAGCTGCTTTTGTCTGTCTGTTCTTACAAAACAAAAGACTCTGCCAAAGAAAGAAGTGTCAAATAGGGCACAATTACTGCCATTTCTAGACTAACAAGGCAGAACAAATCCTGAGAAAACCTGTTAGCTCCAGAGAAAAGTTACACAAAACATACATCATCTGTCACTAAATTAAAGATTAAATTCTTAGCTGCGATAAATGGATTAATGATTGATCATTGACATCCAGAGGAAACAAAATCTGTTACATCTGTCCAGAGAGTGTAAAAACAATGACTTGTAGGGGAGGCAGACAAACAAAACTAAATTTATCTTAGCCTAGGGAATTTCCAATATTTACTGTACGGACATGAGTGGTGTAAATCTTCTTATCTACAGTAACTCTTAGCAAGAAAGTTAATAAGCGTATTCCCAAAATGTTGAACTGTTCATTTAATGTTTTCTCATTCTGTAGAGCTCAACCGTGACCACCCACTTTTTGAATGGCTCCGGTTCTGGAAGTGATTTTCTCATTCATTCACTCCATTGTCTTGGTTTTAGAAAATATTAAAGAGTTTAAGCCCGGAACCACGTCAACCAGCTAGGAGATGAATCATGATCATAAAAAATGATTCAGAGCAAAGAAAAAAAAAAAAAGGTAAATGGAAAAATTGGAAAGATACGAGACTGTGTACATAATTATTTTAAGAGCAACGGAAATACTTATCACTACTTAATTTACCTTGTTAAAAACAATGGTTTACTTTGCGGCATAATGACATGATTAATACGACTCATGTAGTTTCATGTAGACTCATGTTAACTAATGTTAGCTACCGTGACCAACCAGCCCGCAAACTTCCCAAACCCCTGTATGTCTTATCTTTGATACCTACCCTGACAGAACCCACAGCTGACACTCACAAACGCCACACTCCAGTACAGCCTGACTTGTAATGATTTTCACTCTTGTCCTCATCTCTAAAACAAAGGCAGGGAAATCATGGTTTCTCTGCGGAAAACAGTGCGTAGCTAAACGATTGTAGAAGGACGTAGCCATTTGCAGGTTCATGGATGTGGTAAACATTTTCAGGGTAACAACAAGCTCCACCAATCAGAGATGTTGCTGTTACACTTTATGATTGTGGGTAGTGTAGTACTTCTCCATGACATTGTGAATAAAATATGTTTTTCTTAAAAAAAGGTTGATATCATGCAGACTTGATCGTGTCACAATCTCATAGCTTCTGACAAGTCTGGCTGGTTGGTTACAATGTTATGGCTAATAATCAAAAGCTCACTGTTGACCTCTATACCATTAGATTTAATAGGAGGAAAGAAGTGCAGCCAGTTTTTGCCTTTATAGACATCTTAAACCCTATAGCTCAGACCCTCAAAGTGTAACTGTAAATTTAACCTTTGAAATGTAAGACCTCTATAAGTCAGAGGTGTAATTTTTCAGTGAGCTTTCTGACAAAATACATCATTTGTAGCAGAAAAATGTTGCAAAAACAATAAAACTATATGCTTTGAATAGTGCAGTAAAGTATCAATGGCAAAGTGGGAGGTGTGATCTGCAGCAAGAGTGATGATTTATGTTATAAACCCTCTAATGAATCAACATTTCCAAATCAACACCACCATTCAAATCAAACAGCCGCAGAATGAAAAATAAGGGCAGGGTAATTGACCGGAGCTCAAATTGGACAGTTGGAGGGAGAGACTGAACAAATTTCCCCCGGTCACTTGCCAACACTCTTTTCACGCCTCAGAACTCTCCCTTCCACTATATCTCCCGGCTAAACGTTAACTAATCACCTGCCTATCTGCTGGCCTTGGCTCTAAGCTGCGGCTATATTCTGAGCCCAGCATGGCTCCGCTAACTTGAGGTTAGCGGCCGGGGAAACTGTGCCAAGGACACAGGTTTTTAAGACAATGGAAAAATTCTTCAGGTCCCAGTGTACTCGTTTTCTTTGCTGAACTTCAAAAGCGGGGGACCCCACCCTTCATTAATATTTATTCCACACCTTAAAACTCAGGTCCAGAAATATTAAATAATATGTTTTTGTTCCTCTCATAAAGCAGCGGTGCTTATGGGCGAGGTGCAGAGAGCGTGTATACTAACCTGCTGGTTCCTCTGTGCTGCTCACCACATCTGTGGGGTTGACCACGGGGATTTCTGAAACACACACATGAAATACAAAGTTATTTCACTGGTTAAATGTAAATCCCTGCCTTTCAAGTACAGGCTAAGTGATTTGGCTGAATGCCTGCAAAGAGTGCATGTGTGGTCAAAGAAATGAAGTATGTCTGAATTCATTAAAAGTAATTCCAAAGAGTGGGTATGGGAAGGTTTAGTGAATATTTTAAAGCAATAGACCCACAACAGAATACAGAGGGTAAGCTTAGTATTATGGAGAAAGTGTTTTTGCTCACCAAGGCCAATAAGAGAAAATACCAGGGTTGTCGTGCAGTATTGTGACATATGTCAACTATGCACATGAAAACACATGGGGAATTGCAGACAGACATACTAGATAAACACTGACAGACTGACAGGGATACTTATTGGTGGTGAGAGGGAAGACAGGCTCAAATAAACTGTGCATTCCACGGACTAATGTGGTGGTTTCACTGTCATTTTTAAGGAATACACTGAAAGATCCAGAGACAGTATAAGTGGAAGAAATAATAGTGGTCAGAGGACCAAATTTCAGTTTTGAGTCAAACTCAGTAAACGCTATGGTTGCCACAATTTCTATATTAAATCGAAAATTGATTGAAATGACTTTTCTATTTCTATAATCAAAGTCAATAGCAGAATTACCCCAGTATGTTCTTTTTTCTCTCCACCCTCGACTACTTGTGGCGTCTGCCGCATGTCCGAAGAAAAATCGACATTTAAAAGACAACAGCATACTTGTAGCTTACCAGCAGTTGTATCACACCTTTTACCATATATACTATTTTTTAAAAGAAGAATCTGAAAATGTAAATGACAGTTTTCAGGGCATAAAACCAATGATCTGTTGATCTTTGCAAATCAAAGCTCGATAGTCTAATAATGGCACAACCGTAAGTGCTAAAACAAATTGTTAAAATCAAAAAATCAAATCACATCATAGTTTTGGAGAATTGTGTCACCGCCAAGGCTGGAATAAGCAAAAAGCTTGCACACTGCAGGGCACCAATGTCTACTTGTTTATTTAATGCACCAAATTGATGTTTTGAACACAACTTCATTAAATGAGAGTGACCATAGACTATGGGTGTCACGATTCTCAGAATTATTTGATTTGGCTTTCGATGGCCACATCTTGATGTGATTTTTGTTTTTTGTTTTTTTTGCACTGACGGTTATACCATTGTTTGACTATCAAGTTTTGATTTGAATATTTGATGTCTATATGGTATCAAGTGCAATATAGTAGTCTCATCTTTGAAACGTTGTTTTCCTTTGCACAGCTGCCAGATATTGCAAGTAGGTGCGATGGAGAGAAAACATATACTGGTAAAACTGCCGACTCTGCCTCTTGATTCAATTCTTGAAATCAAAAGCTAATTTCAATCAGTTTTCAATTTAATATTGAAATTGTGACACCCCTACCATAGACTGTATAATAATAGTGAACTGAGCCTCCGTATTGTCACCTGCAGCTTTCTGAGGAGTGCTTGTGGTGCCTCTGGCCATCACCACCTCGGCAGTGCCTGACTCAGCTAACTCCCGGCTAATCCAAAAATGGGCAAAGAGATTGAGTATGATTGGAGCAGAGGCAGCTGAATGAAGCGGCTGCCTAGCAGCTAGCCATCTAAGATGGTACCAATTTCAGTATTTGCTCACTTTTGGCTCAGCATCTGCCCTCTTTTGGTTTGGATGTGCGTGCACACTCCTACTTGTAAACTCAGTCGACGCACCATAAAATTCACTAATCCAGTCCAGTTCACTAATCCAGTTTGGAGAAATCAGCCTATTCAGAGTCGGCACACTTGATACATCTAAAACAAAAGTTTCTTCTTTGAGGCAGGCTGATTAAAATGAAAAGGTGGCTGCACTAGATTAGTCTTGTCCTCCCCTAACAGATGCTGGGTTAACACTGCTGTGTAATCTCCATGCAAGCATGTATAGACAGATGGACAGATGGCAAGGGGGCAATTTTGGTTGGATCGTCTTGAGACAGATGCAGCCCTCCCTCGCTGTGCCCGCTGGCTACTCTAAAAAGTGCCTCGTGGAATTCCTCCAGGACTTCTCTTCTAATCGTATGCAACTTTCCAATACAAATGCTAATGCTAACAACGGGCCCTCTGCTTTTACTGTAAACAGAGTTACTGGAACGCTGGCTTCGCATCCACCCAGAGGATCTGCTTTTGATTGGATTTGGAGGTTGACGGTTTGAACCGAGCAAGTGGGAGTGTGCTGGCGGGAGGTACGGGGGGGTTAGTTGGAAAGCTGTTTTGAGGCAAAAGCAGCAGTTGTCTCTCTGAAATTATGGACACCCCGCCAACAAAAACAAACAAGGGCACGGAGCTTTGTGAAGCCAGGCGCAGCTGCTAGAAGCCACTTTGAGTCCGTGTGCCCTTGTGGCCACATCGTGTGAAGACAGACAGATGATGAAAGGATCATTCAGATGAGGGGTGCTGCCATCATACTAATTGGCTGCTTAATGGGCTTGTCTTCTGTCTCGGAGTCCAGGAGCCTCAACAGGAGGTAAGACGCCCACCATGAGGCCATATTGACACACACAGTTGTCATTAACGCCATTCGTAATGGATCCAAATCTGTGCTTGTACTTAAATGCACATTCACAATCCGTCTTGTTCTCACTGGATGGCTCAGTAGCACTCACATGAGTGGAGTCTGCCATCCATGACCACAGTTGTTTTCTCCTTCTCGCCCATTCGCCATCTGCTGCATGTGAGAGAAACAACATGGCAGCATGTGGCACAGTGTGGCACGGCTCAGTACGGCACTGCGTGGCACGCTTTGCTTTGGTGGAGGTTGTCTTGTGAGTGTGTGCAATGTGTGCCCGCACCGCCTGGCACACAGTGTGGTGGAAAGTTGCCCTCTATTACGCATGCCTGCATGTGCCGGGCCACTGGCAAATTTCATAATCCACACGCACACATACACGCTTGTCACAGGAAATTAAAAACGTGATGTAGTCGACGTGCACACTACAGCTAGAAGTCCACACACACTATACACTGCTGTCAGCGAGTGGAACAACAATAACCTAGAGTCCTCACACTACCAGGTCTCTACTGACTTTCACTTTAACAAAGATCGAGTTTCAGTTCAGCCTGGGTTCTTGTTTGCACACATGCTTTGTGCCGCTCTCTATGAAATTATCATTGCATTTTCAGTGGCCATGCAAACCCACAGAACACATGTACAGTATACAGTATATACAGAGCAGAGATTGGGTTGGGTGTGCCTGTCAGAAGGCCAGAATGACTTAAGGCTACAGAGAAGTGTGCTTCCAATTATGCTCTGTAATCTCCATGGTTTGAGTCTGTGCTGCTTTTAGTATAGTTCATGACTTTATCGTAACTATGTATTATCCGTTTTGTTATATGATGTTCTTCACAATAGGGCTTTTCAGTGTTTTACAGTTTTTTTTGCTGTGACTCACTAACAAGCTGATAAAATTACCAAGCTGAAGACAGTGTCAGGGCCCGATCAGACAGAGCGCAGTTTTGGCAGTGAGAGGTGTCTCTTCCCTGTTGTTTTCTACAGACAGTACAAGCACAAAGCTCTATAAGCTCTTTTGCTGGTGCGTCCTGAGTGCCTTGCATTTTAGACACTCGGAGTGCCTTGCTTTTTTGCAGGAGACCTCTGAACACCTCAAATTAAATTTAAAAGCACTGAACCTCTATCATTTGTTTTTCCCCATTGTCCAATCGGATTAATTGAGAGACAAGCTTTCTGTGGTGGTGACAATATAGTTTACAGATGCTTAGAAATAAGAATCATGGAGGACAAGCTTGTGGGGGCTGTTGCTGAATACCTGGAGCTCTATGAGTTTTACCAATCGTAGTTACCACGATCTGAACAGAAATCAGCAGCCTGGAGGAAAACTAGCACCATACTTGAAATTTTGGGTAAGTTGCTTTTCATTAATTTAAACTGTACTAACTTGTAACATGCAGTTCATGGTTTTTGTTAAACTAACATTATTTGACTTTTAATCTCTCCCTGGGCAAGCTACATACTGATCTTTATTTCTGCTCTTTCTGAGGGTCTCATGTACCCTCATGGATCGCCATTTCAATGTGTCCAGCGCAGTATTTGGAAGCAGCCTCTCACCCTCAATCAGAGTCACAGCAAGTCAGAGCAACTAGGCCTGTTCATTGTTTATGCAGATTTTTAGGTAGCTGACAATCTATTTGTCTTGACCATACTTTGATATACAGTAGAACACATTTTATTTATATACTGCATTGTATGCCAGACATGCTTTTCATGAGTGAACAGAACACTGGTTATCATGTAAAAAAAAGTAAACCATGACAGTGTAACTATAATTAGACCTTTTCTTAAATGTAATGTGGGCTGATTATTGTTATTTTTTGTAATTTCTTTACATAATCCCGATTACATGTAATCTGTTACTGCTGTAAGTTATCAGTGTCATATTCAGTGAGTGGTGGATGTGTATGCATGTCCATGTGAGTCACTCACTGATGCAGGGGGCCACAGGTGAGCGGCTCTGCTGGTAGCCTTTGGCGCAGCGGTTGCATGTAATGCCGGTGACACCATCCTTGCAGGGGCACTGGCCTGTGGTCTGGTTGCACGTCTTGCCTGCTGCTCCCACAGGATGGCAGTCACAGGCTGGGGTGGGGGTCGGGGACAGGTGTGAAGGCGGAGGGAGGGCGGAGGGTTGTGAAATAAGAAAGAGAAGAGAGAAAATATATCAGATGTTAATTCATTAAACTTGTTGCCAAAATGACACAGTCAAGACACTGGCTTATGCCTGGGGTATGACAGAGTCTCAGCAGGGTTAAATCTTGTAATCTTCTGTGTTTTGCCAGCAGATGACACATATGCATCAGGGATGAATGTTTGGCTCAGGACTTCAGGGTCCTGGAGTCCTCTGTCTGCCTTGTGCTTGATTCCCTGAACACTGCAAAAAGGAACACTGTGTGTGTGCATTTAAGCTTGGACGCAGATCGACGAGCCTCCATATTTTAAATAAATAATGCATTTGAAAAAATATATATAATAGGCTCCTCTTTCAAAATAGTTCACACATAAACACAACACTTTCTGAAGGTTTTGTTTATGCCTTGCCTATCTATGCTCAGCAGTAGGAACCACATACATCACTTTCCTATCGTGGAGTGAAAGCAAGCATTGTAGTGCTGGACCAGTCAATATGTGTGGCTTACATCTTCATCAAACGTAGCTAACATATAAATGACATGTTTGCCGATTGTGCCTGTAGACTAAAACAAATCAGAAGAGTCTCAGTAATGGTGTAACTTTTTTTTTTTTTTTGTGAAAAAATGTGGTCCTATGATGAACATGCGCTTTTAAAATGGAGTTCTGGAGAGCTGAATGTCACCACTGTTTACAGCTAAAGTGGAAATAAGATGTGCGCCTTTGCGTCTAAGACAAAGAGTAATTCAGCGAGTGAGAAGAATTTATGTGTGAAAGAAGGTGACAAGTAAAATGACAGAAGGGGGGCATAGGGTGACACGTGTAGTGCATCACTGTCAGGAGACCCAGAAAAGCACACAGTGCTGTCCTCTCTGCTCTCGGCTTGTTTCCGCTCTTCTAAATGCAGTGTGCAGTCTGGTGCCTGCCTGGTGACACACTATGTTGTTTCATCACTTCCCGAAAGTTCAGTCGATGCCCAGCAAATGCCAACAGCAACAAGCAATGCTCCGGTCACCTTGCTTTGGCAAAACTTTTATGAGTTTTTGCTGGTTCTAGGCAATTTATTCAATCCCCTTTAAGCAACATGAAGCTTTTTTTTGTTTAAAGAGCTGTTAAATACAAGCGCTGGTGTGTTGTTCTTAAACCTTTCGAGAGAGCTTTACAAGATGTTATAGAGGATGACAGGGAACATATCAGAGAGTGAGAAGTGAAGGAGAGGATTGGAGAGACACAGGGAGAGAGTCAGTATAGTCCAAACAGAGCCTCTGGTGTACTCAGCAGCATAAACAACAGTGAATCTAACCAAACTGTGGCTACTCTCGACTCTACTGAAGAAAGCTGACATTTGTTCTTTAAGCAATAAACGCATACTTAACATTTCACAGCAATCCAGCCAGGCAAACACATCAGTGACAGATCAAAACAAATGTAAGACTTTTACATCTTCTTGAGTAGTCTTCAGTCAGGGGTGTGACTGATTGACATTTTCTGTCCAGGACAAAACAAGTTAGAGTATAGAAAAGTTTCCTTTCCTACCTTATCTACTGACATGGTGCCAACAAACCATGAAATGCACGGTGAACATTCAGCCTTTTCTTCTTATTTTCAATGTAATTATTAAGAAAACAGGCGCAGGCTGCAACAAAATTACTAAAGCAAACTTAAGAATGACTCGACTGTAACACGATAGCTGTAATTGTCCAAGCTTATCAAGAAAAGACAAGAAAGGCCAAAATTACACTTTGGGGAAAACCCTGTAACCCAACAGTTTGTTCCAGGGCTTGCCAGAGAAAGGCAGCTGCTAACATGCCACGGTTTCTTCCCACCAGTTGACGGAACTGTGAATGTGTTTATTTGCGTCGGACATTTTTTAGCTGCTACAACAGAGTGGAGCCTAAGGACCCTACCACCTGTTGACTGGGCGAAGGCAGGGTTTAAATGGCTGAAACTGACCCAAGAGTGATCGTGTGTGTCTGGCAGCAGGGTTGGGAGGGATTAACTGCGGCTCAGATCTTCAGAAACACGTTTGCCTTTTCCGGCAAGGCCAACCGGTCCACAGGTGTCAAAGTGGCTGCGCTCCGTTTGAAGCTGTGCACAGAGACGTAAATCTGATGCTGCAGCATCCGTGCAAAATCCCCACCATTTGAGTCACGCAGGCCCAACCAGGAAACTCAAGCTTTGATGACAATTGGTAAGAGTTTCTGACGGGCCTAAAGGGAAAACACATCTGCATATGTCAGGGTGAGACACAGGGCTGAGTTGGGTGTCAGAAGTCAAGTCAACAAGGTCTCTGGACTGTCTGTCACTCTGGGCCAACCTCTATAACCACCCTCATCCATCAACCAGAGCCTGAGCTCCTGCCCTTGTTACCAGGTACAACAGTGGCCATGGATCATTTGTGAACCTCTGGCATTTCTGGAGTTTGTGTTTCTCATGAAACCCAGCTGATTAGTGCAATAACAGAGATATGAAACCCTGATCTATCTCACAATACCAGCCGATACCGAGTGCCGATCTGATAACAGTGTATTAAAGGCCCATGAGTGAGATTTACAGGGATTTATTGGCAGAATATGGCAGAAATGGAATACAGTAATCACAAGTATGTTTTCATTAGTGTATAATCACCTGAAAGCAAGAATAGTTGTGTTTTTGTTACCTAAGAATGAGAAGACAGAGGGTGCAGATCCTCCTCCATAGTGTCCACAATGTTGTATTGCCACATTTCTGCAGTGGCCCAGAATGGACAAACCAAGCACTATCTAACAGGTATCTGTATCTGAACATCGCTAGATCTTTTGTCAAAAGCTGGTGATCAAGAAATTGTTTTGCTTTGCGACTGAAAAGTAAACAAGCAACTTTTATCAAAATGAAGCATCTACAAAGATTTGAGTTTATTCGTGCCTGTGAAATGATGCATCCAAGGCACATGTGGGATAAACCCCCCTGTTATATGATCTGTCTGATACATGTCTGGAGTTGGTCTGTCATGCCTGCAGAGACATGTGGCCATTGTTTCCCGTCTGATCGGAGCAGAACAAACTATCAACTCAGTCTGCTCAGTATGAACAAGATGTCAGTAATGTTAGACGTTCTCACTTCCCCTCTAAACAATCACAGGCTGTTAAGACATCGGAGTTTACTGCCAATGTCCACACTGTTCAGTAAACAACCGGCGACTGCCAGATCTGAATGGGCTGTAAGAGGCAGGATGGGGGGTGGTGGTGGTGTCAATCTCCACCCCCAGCTCTCCTCCTTGAACTGTTTTTCTGAAGTTTTATGTGCAGGGGCTCGGGCCAGTTAAGAAGCAGTAAAAATGTCCTCAGAGGTTGATGACTTTTCAAGCCTTTGCGGCTGCAGACGTGACAGGCGCTGTGTTGGGATTTGTAGTCCTTTGACAGGCGTTCGCTCCGTTTAACTGATTCGAATTGCTCCATGCATGTGTGTGTGCATATGGGCTGAAGTCCCAGCCAGCACTGCTTTTTGTCTGCAGTTATTAGCCGCCACATTTGGAGAAGGTTGTGTATTTTGTACCCTTAGTTGGAAATATGTTTTTTAACAGTCAGTTATGCTCTGTTGGGCATTGCAAAAATAAAAGTTTTAAAATGTTTGCATTTCTATGGAGCCCGTCATTGAGAAAAAAAAAAATCTTTGCATTTTTTAATAATTCATGCTATCAAATGAATAATTTGTGCTCTCAATTTAGCATAAATTATTACCTTCATTACATTCATCTTGTCTTGTGTGTATCCTTTACAATGACATTAGTGATCACTCTAATACAATTTTATTTTTATCTTTGCCTGAGCTATATGGATTATTTTTGACTCTTACTTACTGAGATCCCTTAAACGTATTTTACAGGATAATGGATCATTTTTCCATAAAAACTTTGATAATGTGAGTCTCATTCATTTCATAAAAACTTTGTTCCAGTGTTCTGGAGAAATTCACAAATGTATTCTTCACTGACTTCTTCAAACCTCCAGCTGACTAAATACACCACACCAGTGGCATTTGCAGCCCTCTACAAGAGGAGAGGACACATATAATTATTCAACAGATATTAATATTATTTTAGCTTTTAAAGTATTAATGCTTTGTCAAAGGACTGAGAAGCTGAAGAACAACTTAGGCTTGGGCAATATAACAATAGCGATATGTATTGGTGATAGACACTACATCAATAATAATAAGAAAATAGTCAGATGAAATGTTTGACAATTTCCCTAAATGCATTAAATGCAATCATGAAACCATGAAATACGCCCCGGATCATAAACAGCCTATCATATCCCTCGATAATGGAGAATGCTATGAGTGACACGTGAACAGCCAATCATTTAACAGACAAACCCCGAACATGACAACAACAGAAAGGTTTTTTGCTTTGTTTAAGTCAGACACCTAGAGGAGCGCAGACATTCAGAGGGGCTCATAGCAGCTCCTTCACATCTAAAGCAGCCAGCTCAGGTGGTTCAGGCACACCCAACTGGGAGGAGACCCCAGGCCTGGGAACACCTCAGGATCCCCCAGGAGGAACTGGACAGCGTTGCCGAGGCGTGGGACATCTGGAATACCCTACTTAGCCTAATGCCACTGCAACCAATATGCAATATGCAGACGAGAATGGATGAATGGATACAAAACTATCAGGACAGTGTTGTGTGCAAACTGTGCAAGAATATATGTTGTTTTACAGAGCACAGAGCAAAAAGGAGCAGGACTTATCAATTATTGATATCGAACAATTTAAAACTTCATTATTGTGATAAATTTTTCAGTTATATCACCCAGGCCTAAAACAGCTGCACCCTCTCAGTGACATCTGAGATTAAAATCTTCATTCTCTGGCTTTACTCTGTTCATGGTCAAAGTTACTGGCTGAACTCAGTACTAATGATACAAAAATGGTGTTATTTGCCCTCAAGGATCACAGTTTCATGCTATGGGCCAGGTGCTCTATTACTAACCTAAAATTACTTTTAAAATTAGATTGCGTAACTCTTTTTCTGTCCGCAGTGCTTTCTGACAGCAAATATCCTCATGCCCTGCTTCAAAGAGATATTTGAGACAGTCGGCCAATGTGGTTTGTATTGGCCGCCGCTGCTTCACATGGACTACGGCCTCATTTTTAATGCCTTTTATCAATGTTCCTTGTGGTCAACGGATACCAGCTGTACGGCTTGGATTCACATAAAAACCTTGTATTTTGAAGACCTCATATACTGCAGCCAGACCGTGCAGTGATTGCCATGTTTCTTTCATTTTGCTGACTGTTTTAATGTTTGTGACATTGTAAAGGGCTCCAGGAGAGGCTGGTGCCCGGGCATCTGAACTGCACTGCAGAGCTGGAATACTGCAGATTCACTTTGCACTGGGACCTTAATACTTAACAAGGAAGACAAAGTGTGTGTGTGTGTGGGAGGTAAGTGTTGATGGAGGCAGGAAAAAGGTGGTAACTCCTCTTCATACTCTTCAGATTGTGCACAGACACCCATCCACAGAGCAGGTCTTATTAGAACCAGACGTGGCCTATTTGTCCTCTCAGAGCGTGCGCTGCCCACAGCCCTCCCCTCTTCTGTCTCGCCTTTAGAAAACACCTGTATTTTATTGTTGTAACTCAATTTCAGACATGACACTCACCCCCCCCTAGCCATACCACACCTCTGACCTCTATCTTGACCCCGACACATGGAGACAAAAACATGGACAAGAGCAAGAATCAGGGCTGAAAAATAAAATCAGGGAAGCCATGGTAAAAGAAAAAGGAAAGACAAAGGATATAATGGCTTGTAGTAAGGTTAGACGATTGGACAAATATATCGGCTATCGGTAATTGGCATCCATCCGTTGTTTTTGGGCAATTTTTGTCCTTTTATTTTGCTAATCTAATGGGCTGCAGAGCGAGAGCTGCTGCTCAGGGATGCAATCTCATTCTGCTGCACGGTACACACCCACTGAGCTGGAGGATAAGTGCAAGGGAAACAGCCTGTAGAGCCAGAACATTTTCATGTCTAATGCAATTAATGAAGGATTTACTTTGACCAAAACAAGGTTGGTAATTGTCGGAACAGTAGAGAGACCAACCAAGATGGTTTTTCTGTCAGGTTTGAATTAAGCATGTTTTACAATGAGTTAACAAGGCAATTAAGCTCATCTTAGTTTGATTAAAGAGAAAAACTTGGATTCTGAAGGTGTTTTTTACTGGTTAATAAGGAAAATAGGTAAAAGAATGATTTCTTTCTCTTCATTTTGTAATTTCATTTTGTTTTCTGGGTTGTTTTCTATGTAGATAGCGTATGTAACATAGCAAACTCTCGGCTCACAGATATCTCCCAGCTGAGACTCGGGAAGACACGCGCGTTTGACGTGCCTATAGTCATATAGAGAGAAATCAGAAGTTGGAGAGTAGGAGGAGATGGTGGTTAGAGTCAATCATGGGACATGGAGAAGATGAAGCTGAAAAAAAAAGTGAGCAAAGACTGAGGCAAAGGAAAATGACGGCTCCTAGAAGGCTGTGGAATTGCTCTGATCAATCACAGAGCCTGGCGCTCAGCACAGGCTTTTCGGACGTTAACTTTCATTTCCGTTACATCTGGGGCCTTTGTGAGGGAGGGAGATAAACTGTTTACCACCTGATCGTTAGGCTTTGATAAGGACAAATTGCAGTGTCAGGCAGCTTGAGTGTGTGTGAGAGCATCACACTCGCAGGTATTGCAGGAAATGGAAGATGAGGGAACAATTTGCACTTGGGGAAAACACATCTGAGGACTGATCTCCTGTCATGATCGAGGCAAATCTCTTTCTGTCAGTGTTTTGGTGCAGTAGCAGGTCAAATGACTTAACTTTTAAGGTATGTGACCAAGTCACTGTGGAGTTTTTGCCATTATATGATGAATGGCTCGACATCTCAGCGCAGCTAATATCATGCCATTTCTAACCCCCTGGTGTTCAGTTACAGCTTGGGTCGGCTGCTGAAGGAAAACTGAGCGGAAGCCAGTGGGAGATTCTCGCCATGAAATTTCAACCAAAAGATCTTCACGGCTCTGAACGTTGGCAGCGCTCACCGATGCTGTGTTTTAATGTTCTGGAAGTGATTCTTTACCTTCATCAGGATCAACAGAATCAAAAACACTCCCGCTCTGCTATTGATTTGAATATTTTCCTGAGCAACAAGTACAGGAAACTCATGTTGTTTCTGAAACGAGTCCAGCAAGAGGAGAGAAATCCTTCCAGCATAATATCAGGCTGAAAAATATTCACTGCAAATGTGAAATAATAAAGGGGGTAAAATACATGTTTCCATGAGAAATGCCTCGGTCAAGTGATAATATTATGTGGTGTGTGGTATGGGGAAACGGTTGGTGGGACGGCCAGAAAAGCTTCGGGCGTACTGTCAATTCGTTTCTCCCTGCTATGGTATGGCAAGTCAGAAATGCTGCTATTTTTTTATTGGAAGTTACCATGACTGTGCATGTTTCCAATCATAACTTGTTACTCCTTTTTCCATTTTTTCAGAAATGACATGATTACACGAGTATTATTAGGGTTAGAACATCTCAATCAGCTTTTGTTTGAACATTCTGTAAACATTTAGCGCAGCGTATTGCCAAATGAAAAGTCAAACTGATCTTAAACTAATAATCTATGACATTTTCATATAAATATTCATTATGCTACTCCCTTAGTGATTGATTTAACACAAAAGTGATCCTTGTTCATGAAAACTTTCACATTTTCATATTTTAAACAGGATGGGTGGTGATGCTTTCCCAGAAAAATACTTGTGTTTTATGTTTCTGACAGCAGAAGAAGAACTGGGTAATTAGTGCTGTATGAGGAGTGATCACAACCATTTATGAATAAACAAAGACATTAGTGCCACCTAGAATCAGTTAAATCTTAGCTTTAAAATAAAAGGAAAGGAGTTGCAGCTTTTTTATCAAGTGAAGTGTAGAAAACAGCACAGCAATTAACACTTATAGCACCACATAGACATACCAAAGTCTCATGAATACTTCTATTGATACAGACAATAAACTGTAAATAAACAGCATTAAAGAAGGGATAGTTCAGATCATTTGAAGTGGGGTTGTAGGAAGTACTTACTTACATAGTCAGTATATTACCTACAGTAGATGCTGGTCGACACACCTTCTGCTTGAGGAAGCAGCAGGAGTAGCAGCGCAGACGCTAAGAAATGCATTGCTGTGCACAGGGTCAGCAGTAAAACATATTTTAGCCACTTAAAAAAATGCCCACCTGAAAAATAAATAGCCATGCAAGTGTACACTATATTTAGAATATTTTCACTGCTTTACCTTGCCATCAGACAGCCTTTTCCATTGGGAAACTGTCATTATATAAGCCTGATATCTCTCTCTCCAAACCAACCAAACCTCATTGTCAGTGTCAGTCATTTTACATTGCAAAATACGGGAGTTACTCGTCTACTGCTGCCTCAATCAATTAGTTTGTTTGTAGTATTGTGTAACTTTGGTGAATCACAACACATCTTCTAAAACACCAAACTCACATAATAACACAAACAAAGTAACAGAGCGAGGCAGTGGTGGACCAGCAACTCCTGCATTCTGCAAGGAAAATTACTGATTTTGCCAGTAGAGTCTGGTTGAGTGAGAGAACGATATTTGGCTTATATAACAGCGGTTTCCCGTTGGAAAGGCTGTCTGATGGCATGGTAAGGCAGTGAAAATATTCTAAATATAGTGTACACTTGAACTGGTATTAATTCTTTTCGGTGGCTAAAATATGTTTCCGAATTTTGTTTTCCACAGCAGTGCAGTACTTCTTACTTCTCCAAACTGGGGTTGTGCTGACCTCCATCTATTGCAGATAATACGCTGGGGGTAAGTACCTCATACAACCCCACTTCAAATAATCCAAACCATCCCTTTAAACCTTATCAAACAGAATAGAGCTTGAGGCAACACAGCGCGGCACACAGTCCAGAATCTCATGAATACCACTTGAAAAACAACTTTTGATACAGATAATAAACTGTAAATAAGTAAGTTGTAAATATGGTAAGTTGTAGTGTACTCAATAACTTACCTTTGCAAGCTCGTCTGTGAGTGATCGGCCTGGCCATGTCTCTGTAAAAGCCCTCTTTGCAGTAGTGGCAGTGGCGGCCTGCAGTGTTGTGGCGGCAGTTCATGCAGACGCCTCCGCTCTTCCTCCCTGACAGCTTATACAACTCCATGTTGAATCGACAGCGGCGGGCATGCAGGTTGCAGTTACACGCTGCAGAGGAAAGAGGAAAGTTAACATGGTGAGTTGTGTGATTGCATCAGAAAATATAAAAGTTTACAACATCTTCACAGTGTTTATCCTTATACAGTCTCTTGGATGAAATGTTCCCATGGAGTGTGCATTGCAGTAAAACATATGCTTACTACCGTGCATATCACAGGAGAGTTGGGAGAGATTTTCCAGTAAGGCAGTAGTGAGTGGTTTATAATCTACACTGCGGCTGTGTGCTTGGCTGCTATTCCAGAGCTCATCAATCAAAAGTGATATTTGCAGAGCTCATTTTCTCCATTTCATAATTAATGAATTCGCCTTCTCTCAGCCCATTAGTTATTAATCACTGGAAAGAGAGACATTAATTTCATGAATCACTGATGAGTAAAGACTCCGAAGATCTATTAAAAGCGAAAGCCATTCAGATAAAGAAATGGGCTCGAGCTAGCTGTCTTCTAAATGAGGCGAGCCGCAATATATGGGACATGTGAAGTGAGGTTATATCTCTTCGCTGTGTCTCCCAGTTCCACTTGTAATCCAGCTCATTCCTGAAGTCTTTCCGTTGATTCCTCCATATTAGACCACACTCACCAGCCCTGACATTATTCACTAACTGTGTTCGCTCTCTACATGTGGGGTTTGCATTTGAGAGGCCTAATGAGAAACCTGCCCTCCTTGTTTGTGTAACAGAGTTTGATCCAGACCCTCTGTTGGTTAAATCAGAGTCAGACCTGGGACCTGAAGACTTGGCCATGGCTTCAAAGACGATTGCTGCAGAGCTTAGCTGCAGTTCAAAGTTACCCGCGGATAAATTAAGAAAGGGGTAAACAACGGCAGAGCTGTTTGACCAAAAACGTCAACAGTTATGGCAAAGGAGGATTATTAGGGGATCACAACAGAAGGTGATATTAATTAACTTTAATCTGGCATTTGAGAAAAATACACTAACAATGGATGTTTGGAATAGAATAAGACACAACAATGAGGAATAAGTAAACAGACTGGCTGGAGGGACTGGGAGGCTTTTATGTTTGTGTCTATATGTGTGGCTTTGTGTGCAATAGAGTGACTGGTGAGTAGGCAGTTACAGAAACCATTCCTGTAACTTTCCGAAACAGTCGATCCAACGTGCACCCACCCACTTCACACTGTGATTGGCCGGTTGTGCAGAGGTGAGAAAGGAGCCAGAGGTTTGAACTGATCTCTCTAGCTTTCATTTTTCATTCTTGACACTGTTATTTATTTAGCAAAACATGTTCTAGAAACCAGTTCTGACTCAGTGTACGCCGGTTCTTACAGTGCTCGAATTCATAGCAGCGATGAGCAGCTAGTTTTCTCATTTGTAGGAGTTAATGGCATCTTGCAGTGAAGTTTCAGATTCCAAACACCTCGCCTTGCTGTCCCCTTCCAAACATGTGGAAGAAACCATGCTGTCCACAAAACTTGGAGCGCTAAAGGCCCTATCTATTGTAGAAACCCCACCACTGTAGAAACCTGGTGGTGCAACATGGCTTAGCAGAAATACTAGCCTAGCTCTGTCCAAAGGTAACAAAGTCTGCTTACCAACACCTTTATAGCTCAGTAATTAACACATTACATCCTGTTTGTTTAATCCATAAAAAATCCTGAGTGTAAAACCCATGTGGTATGGTGTTTTACGGATTATGTGCCGGACTATTTCTCGGCCAGATGCACTTATTTTCCAAAGTCTTATCGACACTGTGAGGTTGAAAGGCAACCAGCCGAGAAAGTTGCTGCACTTGGCCAAGAAATCATCTGATATATAAACCCTGTGCCGTCATAATGTGTCATCTTTATACTTTAGTTTCTGTGCAGATTAAACAAATGCAATATAATTTCTTTAGGTAGTATTTGGGAGCTTTAAAGATGCTGATAAGTAGTTTAGAAAGAGCCAAAATAGTTACCCCCCGTTTCCACTCTATATGACAGGCTAAGCTAACTGGATGCTGGCTTCATATTTACTCAGTGGTATCAATGTTTTCATCAAACTCTGGGCAAGAAAGTAAAAAAAGTAGAGTTCTCACAATGTCAAACATTTTCTTTCACAGCAACACTGCCAATACTCCTTAAATCCTGGTGATACTTGTGTTGTTTTAGTCAGGACATTCACATACATTAATCAAGTGACCTTAACTGACTAAACAAATGCTACACAAAGATAACCAGTTTACTACCAATATAAAAAGTTTCTTTCCTTGTTATCGCTAGCTGGCACATGTATTGCTGCTGCAGCCAAGGTCGGTTCTGCAGTTACACTGAGCTCAATGATCTGTGCAGTGTTTGATGAGCTCCTTGCAATTGATCAAAAATGACTGTTAATGACACCGGTGACTCTTCCACAGGAGGAGAATCGTTTGAATACATAAGTGGAGTAATACGCACTATGTGAGCAGTGAATGATATGCATCTCCATCCACAGTGTGAAGGACGCCTGGCACCAGGTTGGGAAAGAGGCCCAGTTTTCCCTGGTTAGAGACCCTGGAAAAAAGGGGGAGCACATTCCCAGACTGTTTCCCAATTCCATCTGGTTATTATGCAGCCCAATTTGTATGGAATTCTGCAGTTAATGAAATACTGTTTAATGTATGAATCCATATTCACGCAGCACTGTTTGTGTAAAGACACTGCAGGATCTTTTGGTGTGATCTCATGAACTGCTAAACCCAAGATGAGGGTTGACCTACGACCTTTGCTGACCTCTATCTACTGTAGGCAATGAACTGTCTATCAATAAGCACCTCACACAACCCCACATCAAATAATCCAAATTAACCCTTTAACATGCCATGTCAGTGTGGGAAACTGAGGAAAGTCTTTTTAACTTTACTGATATAGTCCCTGTTCTAACAGAAACGATACAGGAAATTGATGACATACTAACTATACAATTATTTTTTCACTATGCGTGTGTGCTGCTGTGCCTGTATCTAGCATGTGTGTGTGTGTGTGTGCATGTGAACAATTAAACAGCCTGTCCAACTTCTTCTGAGGGGAATGTGACAAAGAACACACCAGCTCCGGTGAGTGGCTGGAGCTGCTGGTGGTAGGGGTGGGGGGTGAGGTGGGGGAC
This sequence comes from Lutjanus argentimaculatus, assembly GCA_034769285.1. Lineage (NCBI taxonomy): Eukaryota > Metazoa > Chordata > Actinopteri > Lutjaniformes > Lutjanidae > Lutjanus > Lutjanus argentimaculatus. The sequence goes on along the minus strand of JAWZSL010000016.1, from coordinate 17,497,930 downwards.
CGTGATTATGATCAAGCGTCTCAAACACACACACAGCTGTGAGCACTTGTGTCCATTAACACCTTGTAGCAGAACATGAAAGCGATGGGTCACATTTTCTCCTGCAGCTGAAGTACCAACGGCCCTCTGATGGCATCTTCTCGATTTACCGCCGTGCAACAAGATCGGCCAACAAAGTCTGAAGTAGTAGAGGATATGTTCATGTGTGGAAAATGCAAAGAAAGCGCCAGAATTTAAACTTTGAATGATTTAGCATGTGTCGCGCTGATGGCTTTAACAACAGACAGACTTTTCTGTGACAGACAGAACGAGAGGATAAGTGTCTGTCAGCAATAACAGTTTAGTATCTGATTTAGAAAGAAGAAAAACATGAATGAAAATGTAATCTGAGGAAACTAAATAAGCAAAAAGCACTGACAGCCTTGAGTAGGTGTTTGTATGTGTACCGTGTGTATGTTTTCTGTGGCGTACATGCTGTGTGCAGTTAACTTCAGCTCGGAGCTGCAGCTGCCCAAAGATCTTGGAATGTTTATGGGTTTGTTTTGAAGTACTTGTATGCACACACACACACACACACACACAACGCTGACACCCCACTCCCCCCCCCAACCTGCCACCCCCGACCACTGCAGCAACCCCCTCACCCAAATTAGGCTCAGCGGGGATAACTGAACACTGTTGAAGGCCATTTTTCAATTCATTAACACATCAAAGCCTCACCAGTGCTCCGCAAAAACACTAACTAATTCTTATCTGTTGGAGGAAAAAACAGACATTTCGGCGCACAGAGGAGTTCTGTGGGTGGTGGAAAGTAAAGAAAACGGTGATCCTCCAGCGAACACGTCTCCTTTATGGGTCAGTGTCCAATTTGAGGATGCGTAAAGCTGGTTCCTCATGTTGTCGTGGAAATCTAACAACAAACACAAGCTACAGGCTTGGCAAACAGAGGGATGCTGAGACAAAAATAACAGAGGGGATGGAGGGAGAGGAGCAAGAAACCCCTAGGAAAATCTTAAGAGTGGAGAATAGTTGCACCACTTTGTCATGAAAATGAACGGCGCCAAATGCAAATTTTGGTGGCTAGAGTAAATGACTTGTTTTGAGCCAATATTTTCCTCTACACAGTTTGCACATATCTTAGTTTGTAATCTAGGTGGCGCTTACTTCTTCATTAAGGGGAAAATTCGGCACTTTTCATGCAGATGGTTAGTCAGTCTTTATGTTAGATGTAGCCAATTGAAGCAATTTCTTCAGTGCATGCTGTACTCACCAAAAAAAACTCTTCTCCTGCTTGCAAGGCTGAGTACAAATGTACCAGGAGCTTGAATGAAGTCTGTTTTATCATTTTGATAATCACCTCAGTGTCTTAAGTATCCATTAGAAATGTTAGCTAGCTAGCTAGCATCCTCATCTCCACAAAATAAGACTCACCAAAAACATCTTGGTGTGTCTTTCCACTGTCCCAACAATCACAAACTCTGGTTTGGTAGAAATAAACCTTTTATTCACTGAGTTAGATGTGAAAATATTCTGGCTCCACACGCTGTTTCTCCCTGCTGCTTCACTGATGTCTGACCTCTCTCTTACTTCTCTCTCTGAAGATGTCACATCTAACGCGGTTAATTAAGAATTTATTTCGACCAAACCAGAGTTGGTTATTGTTGGAACAGTGGAAAGATGAGAAAAGACATTTTATGGGAGTTTTATTTTGCTTTTTGAATTTGAATGAAGATAAACATGCTAGCTAGCTGGCTAATGTTGCAATGTTGTAACAGTTATCTAAGAAACCGGTCAAAAACACTATACGTAAAATTAATGGCAAATCCAGTACCAAGCTAACTGTGAAAAGTGAAGTAAACTCACTTAAGAATGAAAAATGACAAAGTTTGTAAGCAAAGACAGCGTCAACAGAAGTAAACAGACATGAAGCTTGTAAAACTGATAAACGTTAAACTACACTGTGCAAGTGTAAAGTAGTGTAATTAATTTGCTGGCCAAAACATAGCATGAGGTAACAGAAAAACTCAAAGCATGTCCCCTGGCTACACAGAAAAGAAATAGCCTGTATTTCTTCCTTAACCCCAGGTACATCACTAGATGCAGGAAGAGCAGCAGATTTTGCAGCAGAACTCACATTTCTTGGTCAGTACAGCACACACTGAAGAATTTATTGCTTCAGTTGAGTACAGGGCAAAAAAGGGGAATTTCCCTTGTAAGGTAGATTGACAGAAGAACATCTCAATGTTCTGTTCCAGCTTTCATAACAGGTGCCTCAACAAGTCAATGTGCTCTGAACAAGCTCACAGGCTGGTCTGTCGAGTGTGCTATGACAAATTGGCCCGTAAAGACTGCGCTCAACAAATAAAATGCAAGTGTGTTTGTGGAGTGCACCGCCTCGCTGTTCTCCTCCATATGTCAGGGATAAATCTAACCTCATTTTTTCCTTCAGCTCCACCAAAGCCAAGCCGGTAAGCACAGCCAATTGATTTTGGATGCCTGCGCAAAACCCAAATCCCATGGCTAAAATTGGTCCTTGAAAATTGGAGGGCCGCTCTCCCACCACCACCACCTCTCCCCTCTTGGCCCAGGCCACGGTCCAGACCTGCTGCAACCCCCCTTGGGTGCCTTCCCCCGCCTGGCCAAACAGGCTCTGCTATATGGGCTCTTGCCATCATGTGTGTGTGCACCGGTGTGTATGGTGTCTGTGTGTTTGGGCTGAGTTCCGCCTGGCTGCTCCAGCCACCTGCTCAGGGCACCGGGGTAACACCCGGTTAATTAGCTCCTCATTAGAGCCAAGGCAGTGTACAGTGTGGACAAACACACACACACACACACCTACACACACACACACACACACATGCAGCCCCACACACCAGACATATTGCTTCAAGAGGCTGGAACTGCTAACAAAATGACACAACTAGATCACCACCTTGAAGTTGTATGTCTCTGCTAACCAGTTAAGTTGGAGTTTAGATCTGTGTCTGTCTAGAATATGTAATCAAGCCTTTGATGGAATTAAATAAAAGGTATTAAGTGTATTCTTTTGCAAAATGGAACTAAGTACAGAGGACTGATGGAGAGCTTCAAGCATTTTTGCTGATTATGATGTCACAGTGCAGTTGGCCTTTGACCTTTTGGATATTAAAAAAATATCACTCCATCATTTTATCCCATTAGACATTTATGTCATAATTAGTGTATGAATTCTTGTCTTCTTGAGCCCAAACTGTGTTTTGTTGGATCACAGTGCCCTTTGACCATCAAATTCCAATCATTTCATTTTTGAGACCAAGTGGACAATTGTGCCAAGATTGAAGAAATTCCCTGAAGGCCTTCTTGAAATATCAGGAATGGGAAGGATAGATGGACACGTAATGCCTCTGGCTCTGGCTGAGGCATAAAAAGCCCAACAGAAGTGAGATCTAAACAGATGTAAACACTGCTGGGTCTGCGGAGTCTAATGAGCTGTGGACAACAAGCTGAGACAAAGATTTAAGAACTCTGAGCGAGGACTAACAGGAAACTACAACTCTTGCAGCCCCGCTGTGTGTGTTACATGGACCATGCTATGATGTACACAGGAGCTTCTACCTCTCTGTAACGAAACCACTTTAGCTCCACTTGTTCCTTCATTCTCCTCCACACAGACATATCTTTCACTTCTAGCTTTGACACCATGTCTCAGCTCTCCCCTCCCTCCACTGGTTTCTGCGGTTAGCCTCACGCCGTGGGCTTAAGAGCCGGCTCTTGGGAGCCCTTTTGAACTGAGAGTCCCCTTAATTCCTCTCCCACCCCTCCCCGAAGCCTCCCTCTCTCCTTCCTTCTCTCTCCTCTTACTTTCATGAGACCCCATCTCGAATACTCTCACTGGTTGCCTCTCCTTCTTCTAGCGTGTATTCTTGTCCATCCTCTCCTCCATCTCCCCCTTCCTCTCTCTGGATGGCATCAGGCAGGGAAAGATTTTAACGAGATTAGGCTGGAGGGTTGCCAGGTTGGGGGGCCTGGTGTCAGCGGAGAGTTGAGTCCTTAGCTCTGTTCCCTCTCTCTGGTCCACTTCACTTCCCCACATCTAAACATTGTTATCTCCGTCCCGCCTTTGCCTTCACTCTCTGTCTGTCTCAGTTGCTCTTTTTTTTCCACAGGCAATATCCTGCAGTCCTGATCACAGCGGCAGAAGTAGACAGCCGTTGTGCAATCATATTATCATGGTGAATCAGTAAAAAAACCGAGGTAAAAACAGATTTATTTTGCCATGACTCTTGGCATACACAACCATGAGGTCCACTCTGGGGGATGCATCTGATGCCTGGGCTGGTTTAGAAATAGAAAGTGACAGATGGAACCTACTGTGTAAATTCACCAGTGGCCAGAGATGACAGTAGGAATGGTGAAGGAAAATCAAATATTTCAGGTTTTTTCTGATCAGGTTGTGATGCAGGCTTGTATGTGAATTCAGGGTAAAGCAAAAGAGCGCTGGGTTGATGACTCATGACCCTGAATTAACCAATAAAATTGGAGATCAAGCTGAGGAAGAAAATACTAAGATAAGAAGCCAAAGATGTCTTAAAAATCTTGACAAAACACCACTGCAATGACCACCAAGTAGATGAAAATGTTGTGAATCAGGGGCTACAGCCTTTGCAATCACCAAATCCCAATTAACACCTATGGAAGACTTTGACCTGATGTGTTAGACAGCACTCCACCTTCATCATCCTTTTATTAACAGAGCTTTAGAGACTTGATAGCTTGGGAACCAGATGAATCTGCCTGCTCATATTTCATTTGCTCTGGCAGATACATATGGCCACCCTCCTGTTGAGAGAGATTTTCCACCAGTCCTTGATCTGGTTGTGCCAATCACAATCCTTTATTTAATACTGGGTGGGTTTGATATGATGACCGACAGAGGAGCCTCACTGGTCCAAATTTGAAGAGTCACACGTCCAAAATTCTGTTACTACATTGTCTATTTCTCACCTCAAATGTGTTCAGAAACATACTGTATTCAGCTGTCTAGGTGTAATTTGAGAAAGTTTGTCACCAGGCGACATTTTTTCTCACTTGAAACTAGCCCAAGGTCCGACCTTTGGATGTGTTGCACAGCACTACGTCACACGTTTTGTTGCTCTGATACATTATAGGTCTATCCCCTTGCATCCAGATGCATTTTGGTCTGCGCCCCTTGGAAATAAAAAATGAACTGAGAGATCCCAGACTAATTCACATATGTGAATAGCCATTCGCAAATGTTTGTGAACTAGTCTGGTGATGCCATGCTAGAGACTTGGAGAAGCAGTAAAGATATGAGGTGCTTGGCCACAAGGACGATTTATGATTTTATGAAAAGAAATAGTCAAAATCGATGTAGCTGAACCCAACATACTGTATCCTACCACCTAGCATGGCTCCAAAAATTCTGGATCCTATAATTCCCACAATGCAACTCAACCTCCCTTCCTGGTAAATGTCCTTGTCTTTCAAACCCCACCGCAATTGCTTTCTATTAATGTTAATGTCTCCAAGTAGAATTTAGGATTACCCTGATGTCATTATCATTCTTGCACCTTACAAAGGGTTCCTCAGAGCCATAGAAGACATTATATGCAAACATTGACTGACCAGGATAATAACTCATGCATATCACATCTGTTTGCTATGTTATTGTGGCCAGCAATATATTGTCAATACAGTAACGTAGTAGAAGGGTGAAGCCTTGTTTTGACCAGCTCATGTTTGCCCTGTAAAAGGTACTGTTTACACTGTTAATACAGTCTCAACATTTCCTTTATCTGTGTCAAATTAGAAGCTCTTTCGAGTTTCAGTGAACAAAAACACTGACTTTCTTAACAAGGCTTTTATTGTGAAACATTTGCAGGATTGCATTGTGGAAAGCTTGCACCTTGCAACTCCACCCTCATTCATTGACTCTAATTATGATCCACTCAGGAGCAGCTGAGCCACAACCAACACCTAGTGGTAAAATACGGTATTGCCCGCCGGTTTGGCCTAATATCAACCTGACCTATAGTACTGCTATACCAGCCGTTTTAACTAAAAAATGATCGATAACAGTCCAGTACTGGCCAAAGGGGCTCGTCGACAATCAGCAATTAGACTTAATCAGACTTGTGGAAAGAAAAGCAGAACTTTGTTGGCGACTCCCAGTAGAGCTGGTCCATAACAAAATGACAATAGAGTGAAGGATTTGTTTACGCAACTCACACCAGACCTGTCTATTCACACACGGTGAGAGACAACATCCATTTCTTATGTATGAATGTATGCAGAGACACACATGCAGTACATCCACAGTGACAGCGACAGATCGGTTAGACAGCTTGTGTCATTCACAGTCAAACAAAACCATAGCTGACAAGAGCCAAGAGACTGTCGCGCACTCATTGTTAACAAACAGACATATATTTTCTCTTAACAGCCTCTGAATCTCACTGCCACCAGCAACATCGGCTGGCAGCCAAAAACCACATATTTTCTCAGGGAATAGAACACAGAGGCCTGCGACAGCAGAAAAACTGTTACAAAAACACAAAAAATTCAACAAGAGAAGAAAAAAGGGCTGAGTTCAGCAAAACCAGAAAATATATATGAAATAAAAGAAGAGGTAGCAGACAGGAAAACATCCAGGCAGAGAGTTAATCTTTGACAAGAGTCAGTTACACAAGGATAGAGAGGAAGAGAGTGCCGGCGGTGATGGGCACCTCGGGAGGTGATTGCTACCATCTGTGGGGGAGAGTTGATGGGGGCCTGGGAGAGCAGGGTGGGCACACTGCAGCTCCATCAGTTTGCTTTGGCACAGGGATGAAACGCTGCATCGCACTGCTAGATTACATGTGGCTCTCACACATGGACAAATTTACAGAGATGCACATACACACACTTGGCCTCAGGCAGCCGCAGAGCATTTCCTAAGGATCCAGACTTTTAACCCAGTTGACATTAACGCTGTTATTTGACACTTTGCTGTCCTCAACATTTGTTTCACCATGTTCCCCGCTTGCCAGAGAGCCTTTATGGGTGGCTTCACAGAATGAGAAAAGCATCAATCCTTTGTGGGTTGGCCAAGGACCAAAGTTGCAATACTGACAGAGGGAATAAAAGCAACGAGCAAAGCTTTAGTACAGACCAATCAAAGCCTGTCGTCCCAGCCAGATAGAGGAAGTTACTCTTGCTTCAAACACGCACACTCAACACCACAAAACAAAACTCTCACACCGCATGTTTGTTGGGCTCGCTGTGCGTAGCCCCTGCGTCTCACGCAAACCACCCCAGAGGCATCATTTCATAGGCCTGTTGATTTTAGAACAACATTCCATGGCTGTGTAATTATTTGAAAGCACAGGAGGTTTCTTTTTCAAAATCACTTTCATTCACTCTGAACCCCCCCCCCCCATACACACACACCACACACACACACACACACACACACACACACAAATATCTCCTGCTCATTTGTGTGTCGCGCTGTAAGTAATTGAAGTGTCGGTTCCCTGTTAGCCTCCAGCGACAGGAGGCGGCGGAGGTGGGAGGAGTGGGAGGGTCTTTAAGTCAATTAGCGAAAGTAGGAACATGGCACATACATGCAGTAATATCACGGCAGCAGCTCTGGCTTTTTTCATCCTTACTCGTCGTCTATATTTGGCACCTCGCTGAGCTTCATATCATGTTGCCCTCTAGGGACAGACAGCGAAATTTCAGCTGGCCATGGAGGACAATTTTCGGCTGCTGGATTCTCATGATTCAATGTGGAAATTCAAAGCAATTGAGTGAGGTTAACTTTGTTCTGCTGAGACCAAACAACCTTGTGTTGCAAGAACAAAAGCGCACAAATCCTGCTCGTCTCCATGCTACAATTGAGAAACTGTTATCCAAATCATGCAAACTCACAAACTGTGCCATGCTTTCATGAATGTCTTGCTTTCATGTGTTTAAGAATGAGATCATTTCTCAATCGCCAGGCCTAAAGAGTGTCTTGATGAATCTGCGCTACGGCTGGAACATGAGCCTGACCTCTGCTTGCCCTTGCTAGGAGAAGTAGAGGGGGAAAAATGGTGTGAAAGGATGGAGGAGGCCTATTTTGAAATTCTAATCAGCATCAAATAACCATCTGCCCCTTGTCGGTGAGGGAAACGAAGAGAGGAGAGAAATAAATTTGCGCTTCTGTGGTCTTCAGAGTTTCCACAGCTCTGTGCAGATCTGAGGGCTTATTCTGAGCCGTGTTCCTGAGCATGTGTTCCTGGCTGGCCTCTTCCTCTGACACACACACCTCTGCTGGATCACACCGCTCTCTCCCTGAGAAACACATCTGTCAAATTCCCCCTAATTCCAGCTAATAGTTTCCAAAGAACAGAGGGTGAGCCCACCAAAAACCAAAAGCCCCCCCCCCCCCACCCCCCAAAAAAAAAGTTTAAGCGGGCTTGTGACAAGGCTTCAATATCTGTTCTGCTTCTCCTTCCTTCCACTGTGAAATTCAAATTTAAATCATTCATTAGTGTTGCAGACATGATCTAATAACATCTATTATGTAACAGGTAGTAACTTTTTTTTAGAGGTAATGACTAATTTGTGGGAATTTCCTTCAGCTGATGACGTGGGCTGATGTATGATGAGAGTCTGCAGTGAACACTTATTTGGTGGATTGATTTAATTTCCTAGGAAACTCCTCTTTCTTGTTCAAACAGAATAAACACAATACTGTATAACTCACTGGATCCAATGACTGGACTGCACCATCAAAGATTAATTTACTGTAAGATTAGTCCTAATGAAAGTTCAGCAAAAATTAATTTAAAATGAGTAAATCCAGATTTAAAATTATGCAGAGCTCTGTTGTAAAATAAAAAAAAATCTCTGATTAAGTTTCAAGTTTATTGACGTAATTAAAGCTTAATCAACATGAAGACACTGGTTTACCCAAATTAAAATAAACAAATAGTGCTGTTGGTGCAACATAGGTAGAAAACCGTTAACTTTCAGTTGGTTGTATTTCTTAACAAAATGTTACATTGTTTGTGAGCGAAAAAAGTTTACAAAACCTTAGCTACATTGTTAGCTAGCTAGCTAAAAGTTCATAAAAAAGCTTCTAATTTAACTTTCTTCGAGGACCTTGATTATTATGCTCATCCATCTCAACTTCAACTATCTCAAGAGTCACTTAAAAATTAATACTGGATCACATTTTATTTGGAGTTTAAAGTTTTGGGGCAACAGAATTAAATTTAATCTAGTTTTAGAGTAAAAATTAAACTGAGGTGTAAAGACAAGTTTACATATTGTCTTAATTTTAAGCTTATTAAAAGTGTGGTCCAACATAATATAATGTTAAACCAAGGCTTAATCAGCTCTGAAAATGAATCCTTCTTGGTGCAGCCCAACCAATATGTCAAAATTTACTATTAAAATATTCCACACCACACCCAAACACTGCCGCAGAGCAGGAACACCCAGCTCTGCTACCAACCGCAGCTCACCTGCATTTCTGGCAAATCAGTCCAAATGGCCTTCATGTGACCTCTGTATTTAAGGCTATGAATGCATACCAGTGTGCCTGGTGCAACACTGGGAACAGACCTGGCTTGGCTGGTCCATTAGGGATGGATGGTGTCTGGCCCTGAGCTCGTAGCGTCCCAGAGCAGTACTCTGGACTTCCTGCAGGCTCCAAATGAGGGAAAGGAAGGGCTGGAGAATAGAACAGCTTGGTGCCGCAGCCAAACGGGGCCAAGATGGCTGCAGACAGGGCCAAGAGGAGAGAGCTCCTACACCACCATAAATTATCATCTACTCAGGATGTCACATTGTCGTTGACTCCACAAGAGGCCTCTTCATCTAATACAGTGACTTTGGCAGACTCTATTATGGCATGATACACTGTCTCACATTTTTAAGTCAACATAAAGTATTTACATTACGGCATCGACCATGCCAGCAGAAAAGCCGATATTCCATCACGACCAGTAACCAAATAGCTCTTATCCATCTGTTTCCTCATTCTGTCCTGTGGCTTGAACTCGGGCAGATAAATCACAGCTTTTTCCATCATGTCTCCCTCAATACAAACAGACACGCTCCTTTACAAGGCTGCCCTCTCTGACTACTAGAGCAGAGATTTGTAAACCAATGTCTTGAGGCAGGATTCATAGTGAGGAAGGCGGCAGATGGGCGTGTGTGTGCATGGCTTGTGTCTGGAGACAGTACGTGAGCTTGCCAAGAGCTCAGACAGTAATCTTGGTGCGGTGCATGTCAAACATTTAGTCAGACAAGCAAACAATCAAACCAGTCTGTTAAGACAATGTTCTTGCTATGCCGGGTTTAAAGGGATAGTTTGGATTATGTGAAGTGGGGTTGTATGGGGAAGACCTACTTATCAATAATCAGAGTGTTACCTACAGTAGATGGCAGTCGACACGCCCCCAGTTTTGGGGAAGCAGAGAGGAGTACCAGCATGGAAACTAAGCAATGAACTGCTGTAGACAGGCTCAGCAGCAAAATGTATTTTTGCTACTTAGAAAAAGGTCCACCCCAAAAAAATCAATGTCATTTTATGTGTATGCTATATTTAGAATATTTTCATCCCTTTATTTTGCCATCAAACAGCTCTAACGGGAGAATCACTATAAGCCAAACAATGCCTTTCTCAAAACCAACCAAACTCCATAGGTCGAAATCAGTTATTTTATTCTCCAGAGCATTGGTTGCTGTTCTCCACCACTGCTATTGATGTGTAGTTGCTTTGTCTTCTTTTAAATATAACTGTCCTTTTAAAACACTGAAGTCACACAATAACACTAACAAACCAACAGATCGAGGCAGTGGGAGCCCCACAGCCCTTGTGTCCTGCAAGGTAAAATGACTAATTTCACCTATGGAGTTTGGTTGATTTGAAGAGAGCAATATGCGGCTTACACAAGCTGAAAAAGGCTATCTGATGGCAAGGTCAAGCAGTGAAAATATTCTAAATATAACATACACTATAAAGAGTGAGAGCAAAACCTAACAAAAGCTTTAAAACCATCTTAACAATAATGTTTAAAGTGGTGAAACCGGCTACCAGGCACATAATTTCTCAAAGACTGACAGACTCAGAGGTGGGGTGTGAAACAGCTATTGATTTTGCTCTACATCTGCCTGCTCTGAATTCCCCGTTACCCACAAACCATCTCCCCATCAACTTAACCTTGTCAGCACCCCACAAAGGATCATGACCTCAGCCCGGCCCCCTCAGACCCTACCTCCAACCCAAACACCGGCAGGGCCTCATGACGGCTCTAGTGACACCTAAGGGACTCCTCGGCTCTGTAACTTGCCACTCTTACACACTTGCCGAGTCTAAACACTTACACCTCACTGCCACAGCGGTGCGCCTGAGGGCTCGCACTGCAGCCCTCGCTGCCTTTTGTGCACCATGTCAGAAAGAAAAGCAAGCAGAGACATCAACAAGGGGCGGGTGCATTTTAAGAATGGGCTTTAATATACACTGGAGGGGCTTTTTAAAAGCTACTCTGAGGATATTTTGGAACCATTTCTACCGGAATATGCTGTAAAAGAGGCTTTTGGAACACGAAATCGGGGACATCTGGGACTGGCTTTTTGGCGTGTCCGGATGTGTGATCAGGTATAGCGTGCAACTTGCAATAGGCTTTAACTGCCCTGTATCAACACTGGGATTAGGTCATCGGAGTTGGCCAGTGCAGCCGGGCTGTTTAGTCCAGAAATTGTGGATAGAAGTGACATATCAATCCCGCTGAGGAGAGATCTACGGGAAGGGGGTGTAACATTTCGGAAACAGCTACGGGACATTTGAAAGAGGGCGTCTGCAAAACTGTGAGCGAGAACACACTGAGGGATTTACAGGATATTGTTGGAGAAGGGGCTAGGTGTATACGTGTGTGAGTGTGAGCCTGTATCTGAGCTGAGTAAGTGAGGGTGTCAAGGACAGATGAGAAGCCAAAGTAAGGTAGTGTTAGCGTGGGAGGCTTCAGGGAACACAGTGAGGGAAGGCTGGATTCGTTGGCTGGTCTTTTGCTAAAATGGCCTTTTCTCCTCTGGCTCTGTCACTCTCTGTCCCCTTTAAACAGATCTGGCACTGTTCAATGCTAAATATGAGCTCAGGCCAACTCACTGGGCAATTATAACATGTTAGAAAAATATACACTGTTTTTCAGTGTTCTGCTCCTGTTTTTTTTCTCTCCGGCTGTAATTTTACTTCATTATAGGGAAAGGTTAACATGGGGACAGTGGTTTCTAATATGGTTTTATTTTCCTACGTTAACAAATTTTTATGACAAGCAAAATTGACCCGAATTAAGTTCCACGTATGTCTATTTATACGAACAGCAAATGCTGTAAAAATTACCACCAAAGAAACAGCCACATATTAGCGAATGAATCCCTGCTACAACACATGGCTAACGTGTGTCTAAAATCTTTATACAGCCATGAAATTAATATAAAATATCACATCAGAAAACTACTATCATATAAATGCCTAATCCAATACAAATGTAATCCATTTACATTAACAAAAATTGCCACAGAAATTGCTATAATTTTACTTGGCAAGCTTTCAGAGCACGTCTGGATGACTTTTACAGAGCATGTCTTGAGGTAAAAGCAAACACTGCCAAATAACATTCTTGGATGACTTAGCTGTAGCGGTGTGCCAGTGACTCGGGCTGTTGTCATCCACTGTTTAGACTTGCTAGTGAAAAAGAGTATTTTTATAGACAAGTCCAGAAAACATTATTTTGTTGAAAGTAGGCCTGTTTCCCCATAGAGGAGCGGTAAATAGAGGGGTGGGTTGATGGGAAATGCAAAAGGAAAGGATGGGCTCGTGTTTTGAGAGATGTTGCCAAATTTGCAAGCTCGACCACTATGTGCTACCAGAACTCCTCACCTGTATAAACACAAACCATCCGGTATGTTCTGGAAACATTCTTAATTACCTCTGTGACAGTCAACCACAGGTCATGGTGTATAAATGTGTATTTACATAAATTTGTTGACCTTATTTTACATTGCTGTCCTCATATCCTGAAAATGGGTGGTGAAAAGGTCATGCCCAATAAGGAAATAAACAACCTGGATTTTCAAATATTTCCTCTTTTCATACAGTCCTTGAACTAAGAATGGGGTATTTGTAGGGCATATTTAGAAAGTTTTAGAAAGATACATCTACAGTATGTCCCACAGCAGATGAACTTCAACATGTTAAAAGCACAGAAAGAATGACAGACAGAGGGAAAGACTTACGCAGACACTCATTGGCCTCACGGGCGTTGGCTCTCTGCCACGGTCGGTCGTAGTGAAAGGGCTTGCAGCGGTCACATTCAGGTCCCTCTGTGTTGTGCTTGCAGTCGCACACCAGCTTGCCTTCCTTGTCTTTCAAGCAGCGTGAGCCATGTCCGTTGCATTTACACCTCCCACCCACCTGGAAGTCTCCCACTGCATAGAAATAAGTTGGCAGTGTTGATGTCACTGCTGTGGGGTCGTCGTCCCTCCCTCCGCTGTTGCTTACAGCCCCCACTCCCAGCTCCCGGGGTAGCTGGGGCCGGCTGAAGACCACGCGGATGTCAGTGACAGTCACCCAGTCCTGAAGGACCGGGCTGTTGTCGAAGTCTTTGCCAGAGGGCCGTCCATCCAGAGTGCTGAAAGCGATAAGTCCTCCAGAAAGCGGGTAGAGGTCAGTGTGACCATCTGTGCATAGAGCCTCCTGCTCATTCTGCTTCGTAATGGTTGCTTTGTTGGGCCGATTGTACATACGCCGGCACTGTGAGGAGTAGAACTGGTAGGGCATCCAGGTCTTGCCGTAGTCCATGCTCTTGTATATGGCCAGGGACTCAGGCCGTGGTGAGCAGAACTGCAGGCTGACATAGGTGATCTCAAACTTTTTACCCAGGGAAAGGGTGAGAGTCACGTTGTGCGGCGAGGTGTTCAGATTCTCTGACTGCCAGCAGGTGAGGTTGTGAGCTGAGTTGAGGTCAGTGAGGTAGGAAGCAGGGTGAGCACGGCGAGGGTCAGATGCATCACAGATTTGGCATGTGCGCACAGAGGGCCGATCATCCCCCCGCTCCACCACGCTACAGGAACGGGACGGAGGCCGGCCACAGACGCTGGACACCATCACCTCCTTGCCAAAGGCAGCATTGATAAACTCAGGGATGCAGCGGCGGGCTGTGCCTGTGTCGTCATAGCAAGGATCTGGAGGGGTCTGCTGCCCTGCGAAGGGATTGGTGGCACTGTGGGTGGAGGCTGAGCATGCCAGGAGGCACAGGCCCAGCAGGCACCTCCAGGGTTCCCTCATCCTGCTCAGAGGGCCTGTGTGTCTGTGTTTATGCACAGATGAGTCTGTGTGTGTGTGTACCCAAGATTCTGTGTGTGTAAATGTGAACGTATATGTGCAGATGTGTCTGTCTATGTGTGTGACTTTCCCCTATGTGTGTATAGTTGCGAGTCAATGGAAGGAGAGTGTCTGAGCTCAGTGACCCTTCACTTCAGGCTGACCAGAGCCCTTCCTGTAAGAGAGAGAAACAAACAGAAAGGTCAGTGTCAGAGACATATTTTTACCATAATTGGATATGAAATAGAAAGTCACTCTGATTGAATTCTACTGTATAAAAAACAAGTTTGTGCATCTTCAAAACCAAATTACATTTGCTCTCATAAAGGAAATTATATCGGATCTTTTGTACAGTACAATTGCAAGTGGATGTTTTCATTGACTAAAAGCCTGTCAAAGGATAAGACAGTTAGACGGGGGGCCCAAGAGAAAGGATGTGACCATTTAAAGAGAGACATTAGTGGCTGCAAGTGACTGCATCCTGAATTTCAATGCCGGCCTCTCATTCAGTCCTTCCATTCAGGTCAAAACTGGCCAAGCCTTGTGGTCATGCTTGAGCAGCATGGCAGAAGTTACCCTATAATCCCTGGTGATGCTGCAAAGCAGTGGACCGCGGGTGACCCTGGTCAAATCTCCGCTTTAAGTGTGTCCTATACTATATACGAAGACATGGCGCTTACTGATTTTTGTGAGAATTTGGTAGGAAATCAACCATTGCAACACCATTGTTGCACAGTGCTGATCCAAGAGAAGGCGCATTATGCTCATTCACTGAACCAGAAAATTCACCAAAAGTGATAGCTATTTGAGGATTATACTCCGCATTAGAAGAACTGAGGCCATGAGACTCCATTCAAGCTTTTCTAAATCTCTGGGTCAAGACAGGTACCTGGATGACATCATTCATATGCTCACAGCTTGGCGAGGGGCCTCGCAGTCCCAAAGAGAGAAAGATTGAGGGGCGCGGGGAGAGAAAGCTCTGGGGAAAAGAAAGAGACAGAGAAAGAGATGTATATGGCCTAAGGCTTTTCCTTCCCTAATCCCCCTTTTACTTCCCTGGGTGTCACATCTAGAAGAGCCCCATTTCAAAACAGACAGCTGAGGGGTTGAGAAGGCACCCCAGCCCTCTTTTGCGAGGTATTTATTAAATTACAATGAATCACACCCACCTCCTCTTGCCCTCACTCTCCCCCTCATACTACAGCATCCCCTCTTCATCTTGGTAGAACAAAAGGCCGCCTCTGTATCCACTTCAGTCAAGCGGGGAAGGCAGACAGACGGATTTAAAGGGAGTCGGAAAAACAAAAGTTTTTTTTTTATGTGAGGGGTCCAAAGCTAGCAACCCCTCAAAAAAGGAGCCCAGTGGCCTGGTAAATAAGCCCACTCGTCTGTGCTCAAGTGCTTAAACCCTGCCATTTGGCCTCTTCTCAAGCACAGATTGGGTGTTAAAGGGAAATAGTGTGAGGGAATTATACAGACCAGAGAGACAATGAGGAAGGAAATGTCTCAAAGTGGAAGGACAACTACTTCTTAGAGCAACCCTAGACAATGGTAGGTAACTACACATGATTTAAAATGTCCTTTTAGACTTATTTTCTGCTTCATTTTTAACTACACTCTTAGAAATAAGGCTTCCAAAAAGGTTCTACCCAGAACCTTTGCTTCTGAAGAAGCCCTTTTTGAAGAAAAAGTTTGTCAAAGATTCTTTGCAAGACTAAAGATTCCATCAAGAACCCTTTTCATTCAAAGAACGGTCTTTTTTGTCATATAAAAAGGTTCCCAGATCCCATGGCTGGATTCTTGTTAGATTTTGGATAGAACCCCTAAAAGGGTTCAGGGTGAAACCATTACACCATGGATGGGTTCTCCTTTAGAACCTCTCATCTGGGGTTCTGGGTGAAACCTTTCACAGATGGTTCTAGGTATGACCCATTATGTTGGGTTTTAAGTAGAACTCTCTGGAAGGGTTCCTAATGGAACGTTTATAAAATGTTTCACCTAGAAAAAAGTAGAAAGGAACCCTTTATGGTTCTAGTTAGAGCCTTAATTTCTAAGGGTGTAGAGCTGCAACAATCAGTCAATTAATTGATTAGTTGATCTAAAGAAAATTAATCTCCAACTATTTTGATCATGAATTTGACATTTTTTCTAGAAAAGTGACTGAAACGGATTCTCAAATATAAGTATTTGCTTCTTTTCGTTGTCATTTATGATAGTAAATGATGAGTTTTTGGAGTTTGGACTGTGTGCCGGACATAAGAAGGAAAGTGAAAATGTCATTTTAGGGTCTGGGAAATTCCAGTGGGCATTTTTCAGACACCTTATTGACTAAATGACTAGATGATTAATCATGAAAAAAAATCAGCAGATTATTCACCCCGGTATATACTTCCATGAGATGCCAGACTCTGAAGTAGCAACTCCAAGAAATTCAAAGACCTAAGCATGAAAACATTATACAAAAAAAATCCCCTGATATTACAATATTCAACATATGAAAAATGGATTGCAGGGAACGGGCCTGCTCATAAATGATTGGAGTAAGAGTGGGCCTTGCCAGGACGGATAAGGACATTGATCAATGACATGTGTCTGAGGACGAGGAGGTTAAAGTGGGCACGCAGGCGGGAGTTCATCAGCCAAGGCACTCCATCAAAAGGCTGGCCGTGGTAAAGCTGGCGGGCCCGACACCCACTGGGGAGGGCATGGAGAGGCGGCTGATAGAATTAGCAACTCATTAGCATCCAGGCCCAGCTTCCATCAGCAGCATGTTCGTCCAAGAAAAGAGACAGTGGGGAGGCTCAAAGAGAGGAGGAAGGGGGGTGGGAAGGAGCAGGAAGAAGGGGGAGAAATTATGACAGGTGAGGGAAAAAAGATGGAGAGAGGGAATTATTTAGACTTAGAATTTGATGGGCATGTTGTTGAGGGAGTGAGAGGGAGTTAGAAAAGTTTCAAAAAGCGAAAACCAGGCCGGAAAATACTTGACAGGCTTAAGAGACTCAAAAAGAGGACAAACAGGCACAAGGAAAGAAGAGTTTCAGAAGGTAAGAAGAGGGACACATGAGGGGGAGAAAACAGCGAGGGTAAGACAGTGATAAAGCAGAAATGACTCGAGGGAGGGCCAGCGAGGACAGATATGAATGGAAGCAGTAGGAGAGAGGGAAAGTGACAGAGATGGGGGGGGGAGTTAAGGGAAGGACATAAAAAATGAGAGAGGGAGAGATGGAGAGAGAAACAGAGGGGGAGACAGATTAAGGTGGAGGACTGCATTGGCCTGTGTCTGGACTTCTGGATGACTAAATATGGTGTGGTCCGTGTGCCGCCGGGCCTGCTGGGAGATTCTTCCAGGGTCTGGTGCTGTCAGGCGCGTCTGGCAGATGAGCGTGTAGGTTAAACAGAGAGAGAACAGTGACAAGGCTGTTTAATTCCACTCTGAAATAGATGCTAGCCTCGCAGCAAGTGTTAACGGTCCTCTGAGACAGTCCGCCAACTCTATGCTCTGGCAAAGGGCTGGTCTTTATCAAAAACATATTCTTTATAAGTCTACATATATTCTACATTACTGTAAAAACTGCAAAATGTGAGCCAGTTCCACAAAATCTCTCTGGATCCAAATGCTTTGCCAGGATGTCAGCACGGTGGTGGAGATGTCTGACCTTTGAAATACGAAGAATCTGTTTCAGCAAGAAAATTCTCCGCTTTCAGCACCGACAGTGTGTTTAACAAGCCACAAGTTCCCCTCAGTGGGGGCAGACATTGTCTTTCATTAAATGTGGTTGAAGTAGCAACAGCTGTAGGCCCATGTCTGTCTGTTTGAAGAAGACAATGAATACCACACAGAAAGGCTGCTTTCTGCAGCATCATATTTAGCGTTTACACATGAGAGTTGCACTGATCTTCTCTCAAGTCTCAGCACAAAAACAAATAAGTGTATTTACCAAATGTTTAATTATTCCTCTAATAAACATCCCGGATATCTGTGTATTAAAGTTGAAGTAAATGAAAAATGCCTTTTTAACCCTTTCAGATCACATCCCCAGTCATACTGTGCATCTGTTTAACAACATATGGTCAAAGAAAAGAAAAAATCAATTTCTTTTCATTTTTCATCAAAATCTAATCATGTTTTTGAAAACAAAATATCACACATGGTAACGTAAGTTAGAACCAACCAATTTCAACAGATGTACATGACATCCACCCATTAATCAATCTTAAACTTTTAGCGGTGCAAAGCTAAGGCTAAGATTCATTAGTTAGCTAGTTAGCAACAGTGTGGTACATTGCTGTGTCTTCAGGTCTGTGCCACCTCAAACCTTGTTCTGTTTCTCCAAAATATGGTGGTTACAGCCTGCTGGCTAGAATTTATTCACTTCGGGGAATGTGGTATCTGTGACACCAGATTGTGCTCAAAGCATTTTACAGTGGACTATTTTAACAAATAACATTTGCTGCATGGAGCATACGATGGGCTGGTGGCTAGGCCTCACTAACTAACTTACAGTATATAAGCACAACTTAAAGACTATTCATTGATTTGGGTGAAAAACTGTATCATATTTTACAGAGAAAATGCTTTCTGGTGTCTGATGCCCTCCAGCTGCTCAGCTTCAAGTCTGGGTCAAAGTTTCTGCTATCTTAGCTGCTGTGAGCAGCTAACGAAACCAGGCTGAGGTGAACATGGCAAGATGGAGACAATACGCAGTCTCCGAGACCGACAAGGGATGTAATACGGAGGTCATTTATGAAGTTTCCTGATGGAAAGATGGCTTTCCTTGTTGCTAAAGTAGCCAACTGCTAACTGTAGTGCTGTTAGCTCGGTTAGCCGTGCAGCTATGTTAACTCACTCAGCCCCAGGGTGCCAGGAACCAAACCCGGTACGAAAAACCACCTTTGTACTGTACACTGTCACTGAACCTCAGTTGGTCTCGAAAGTGGTGTTCGGTCTCAGTCTCGCCGTGTTCACTGGGAGCTCCATGTACATGAAGGATTAGCTCTTAATGGACCACTGTAGCTGCATAACTGGGGGGGCATAGCGTTAATGCTCATTCAGTGCTACTGGATACTGTAAACACCAATCAATATCCGTTACACACCCCTCCCTAGCTTTTTACAGGAAACACGTAAATATACGGGAGAAAATACCGCTCGGATCTCTGTTTTATGTGTACATGAGTCAATGTGGAGCTGTCAGGTTTTAGGTTCAGGTTACTTTATTTACCAAGGTAATTTAGCTTCTGCAGTGGGCATAAATGGATTGCCCGTCCATACTACACCTACAGTACAAATATAACATAAAACAACCACAAAACGGATGTAACAAATGTAGGAGCTGTCAGTCTGACTTTTGATTTTGGTATTGGCTACCCTTTTGTTTACAACGTACATTTAGCTCACAGTGGGCCTTTAAAGTCAGATCTGACCCCCCAGCACACAAACCTACCACCATCTGGTATGTTAAAAGACAAAGTGTTCCTGTGGCAGCTAAGCCATTTCCAAGTGAATGGCTGCTTGGAGTGCGGTGACAAATACAAACTGCATAGCCAATTCATCACTGCAACATTCCTCTGTGGATTAATGGCAAGGAAAATGCACCGACGTGCTACACTCCCCAGTGGCTGAGCTACTGCAGTGTTAAATAATTTGCCCATTAGTATTATGGGCACAGTATGTGAATGGATGAAAAAATATGGGGCTTTTAGAGTGGAAGCCCCCCTGCATAAAAAGTTAGTATCACCACAAAGACCACTCAGGCCATTTGGCTGTTGGAACAGATTCAACGGCTTTAATCAAACAGTGACAGCCCAATTAGAGAAGGTAGATGACGGAGGGCAAAAGGAAAGGAAATTAGATTAAAAAGAGGTGGGTGCAGGAGCCAGAGGGAAGACGACAGAGAGAGAGAAAGACAGCAACAGGAAGATGACAGGGTGGTCTGGTGGTTTTTCAGCAACGTTTTTTCAGCTTCTCCCTGTCACCGGGAGATCATCCCATGTTGAGCTGTCTCTCTTTCAAGCGTGGGCGCCTCTGTCGGAGTTCACAGATTAGGAAAACAGAAGTCGCTGAGAGGCTTTATTTGGCTTGGGTGTAGAGGAGGGCGCTGTGGGAGGTGAAGATAGGAGAGGGACAGCTGAGCCACTTTTGTATCCCAAGTGGGAGCTTTTCACGCTGCTCTGGAGAGTTGGCGGTGGCCCCACTCAGACTGGGAGTGAATGGAGGTCTACTGGGTTGCTTCTCTCGGATGACAGCAAGCTGAGGCCCAAACTGGTGCCCTGCTGTCCCTCCAGCCTGCTGTACAGTAATCCCTGGTGGGGTTATTAGTGGCTGCCCAGAACCATGGAGGACTTTTTAATTGGCTAACAACAGGGCCACCTCCACTCTCATTATCATTACGGAGAGATGAACTGTAGGAACATAAAAGAACAGTGAGAGCTGCAGCAAAGTCAGACAGCCCCCTGCACACAGATCACACATGGTTTGAAGTTTCTGCTGATGCTAACAGGATTATTTTCATTATTGAATAATCTGTTGATGCTTTTTTACAATACTTTTTACTATTGTTCTACTCAAGATGATGTCAGAGCGTGTGAGAAAAACACCTATTACATGTCCAAAAGCAGAAGGTGACATCTTAATATTACTTGTTCTGTTAAACCAGCAGTCTAAAACCCAATGATGTCGGATTTTTACACCATTTAAAATGACATAAAGCAGAGAAATACAAATGCTCACATATGAGGAAGAGGAAACTGCAGATTTTTGCCTTTTTTTTTTTGAATAAATGATGAACAATTAATTGATTATCAAAGCAGGGTTTCTATATCTCTCAACAAGTTATATTTAAGACTTTTTAATATCAATTTTAAGATCCATTGTGAATGTAATGTGAGACCTATTTTACACCCATACTGACAAAAAAGTATATTTTCAGTTTTTATTTGTATTTATTGGTTCAATGTGGGTTTTGTTTAAAGTGAACTTAAATCCAACTTTTCAAAAGTAACGTTAACTTCATAATTACATTTTTTTAATTAGATTTTTTAAAGACATAAAGTCTAAGACCTAAATTCAAATTATTGGATTTCAGACTTTTTTAGACAGAAACCCTGTCAAAGGTTTTGGTGATACATTTTCTCTCAATGGACTAATCAATTAATTGACTAACTGGTTCAGCACTAACCACATCCTTACCATCTGTATGCTTATGTACACACACATACACACACCCACACACACACACTAATTTCATAGGTAAATAAACCTGTCCAGATGAATCAACATGACTGACAGTTCTCAGGTAACGGGTCAGATATTAGCGGCCTGAGTTCCACTTGATGAGAGCCGTCTCCGCAGTGGTGATGACGATCCTGCTGTTTGTGTAGGCGTGCGTGTGTGAGCGTGTGTGTGTGTGGTTTTGTGGGTGTGGGGTGTAGGGGACTTGGAGTTCCTCACTGGCATTCATTAGGGATTGAGGAGGAGGGGAGGAGGAGCAGGGAGGGCCGAGGGCAGGAGGGGGTCAACTCTCACAGCTGAGAGCGTCATTAGCTGGGGGATCACTGACAAATTTTTAAAGCCCGCTTACGTCTGCTCAGAGGCTCTGTGTGTGCATATGTGTGTGTGTCTGGAAAGTTTAATCTGACAAATTTCCATAGATTTTTTTCTTTACTCTAATTCCAACTTTCAAAACTGTTCCCCATCATGTTGCTATATTAAGAGCAAACTGCTGCACCTGAACTTAGAGCTGTCATAGCAACCGCAGTTTTGAAACACTGTTATTGACAAGCCAACCACAAATGATGGCAAGCAACCACAAAAAAATGTCTTTTTTCTTGTTTTACACCTCAGTGCCTGTTACATGAATAAATCAATGCTTCAAAGAAATTCGCCAAGCAAATAAAGTTCAGGATGGATCAATACCATGTCTGTGACTAGGACTGGGTGTTGTTCAAAAATTTTCATTATCGGTACCCACACCTTGGCTTCGACACCAGTTCCTGAAAGATACTTTTTCAAAACCAATTTTATAGTTTATTTTTACAAAAAGAAAATTACATTACACTTTGAGGCACAAGTACTCACTTTAAAGGATTAAGATGTTGGAAGACCTGAAAGCAGCTGGAGACAGTTTTTACTTTGGGCACTTTACTCAACCTGGAAAACTGAACTAAAATGAAGAAACTGGTGGAATATCTCTACAGTCTTGGACTATATAAAAAATATAAATAACTGTAAAAACTCCTCAGATATCTAAATTAGCTATTGGATGACAAGCATTTTTCGATATTCAATAGTATTGAAGCAATTCGATCTATACCAAAAAAGTATCGAAGTTCGATACCAGATCCTATTCTTGATCAAACTACAAACTTGGAAGCTGTAAGTTTTGTCATGTTTTAAGTTGCTTTAGTGTTTATTTTTCTCGGGTTAACCTGTTGAACTTCGTGTTAGTATGTCACTGATGTGACTACACAGGCAGGAGTGATTTTGGGCTAATGTTGTAATATTGAGGGACAGCAAAGAGAAACTGTGAATGTTAAACCTCATTTGAAGTCAACTAAATTATGAGAGTAGTAGATATGCTGATAACTGTTTTTAATGTTGTTTTCTGTTAAAGTTTATACTGGCCATTAGCTTTGTTGTTAAACAGAAGCCAGTTGGATCTGCTCTGTTATCCTCTCGCCAGGGTGCGCATGTGTGTTTGTGTTGCAGATGTAAATTTAATTGATTGTCATGCCCTGGAGGTAACAATATAGTAGAGCTGGGCAGCATGGCCTAAAATTTATATAACCTTATAATTCAAAGCATGGACAGTAACAGTATATATACGGTATATTGGTTTTTCTTAAAATTTCATATAAATACTTCTGAAGGGGTAAAACACTGGTATGGCAACTGCGTGGCAGGCAGCTATTACCATGCTCTCATTACTTGCACATATTTCACATAGCACAGAGGTATTTTTAGAGCATTTAATGCGCAAAACATAAATACAATAAAATACAAAACCTTCTCTCAAGTATACGAACTATTATGACTCCTTGTAACCACTGTTTGACAAAATTTGTGGATTATTGTTTCTGCTTGTTGTCTCATTGACACTTTTTTTGGTTGGGCAAATTAGGGCTCTAGTCTGCACGGTATAACAGTACAGTCAAAATTCACACATTAGGGCAAATTCATACCATGCCTTCAATGCCGTTTATACCGTCCACCCTTACGATATAGCTACATGTGAAACAGTGATGGTCAAACTGCGGGAATTTATTTGCAATATTGTGGAACTATAGCTACAGTAGCACCCAGCAGCTAGCTTGCTCAGACCACAGAGTTGCCAGCTGGGCAGTGAGGTGAGATCCACGGCTAATTTTATTTCATTTTATTTTTATTTTTTTTATTTATCAATTAGGTAAATTAAGCATTTTGCAAAAACATTCAAAGCCAAACTAAATAACGACAGGGTAAACTCTGTCACCACAACAGCCCTACCTGAACTAGTGGCCATACAGAACCTGAGCTACTTGCCATCTGTTACTGGGATAGCAATCTGATAATCCATCTCAGGCTCTCAAGTGCCTGTGGGGCTGAAGACAAAGCAAGAGGATCCAAAAAGTATCATAAAATTTATAAATGAAATAATCTCTGTCTCTCCATCTCTGCGTCTGGCAGAAAGAGACACTGCAGGGAGAAAGACAGAACGCCCTGCGGAGGAATGCAGCAGCTTCTGTGGCCCAGCCCACACGGCTGGCCCCGAGTCCGAGAGCGGTTCTTTAAATCAACAGAACCTGATCCAGAACCGAACAGGAGGAGAGAAGACGTGAGAGGTGGAATATGAGGTCAGGCTGGTTCTCACAGATTCACAGACAGGAAGTTGTGCTAAGCTACTGCTCTCTATAATCCTGCACATTATTTACACTTTAGTGCAAAAGCAGGAGAAAAATGCTGATAGGACAAGTTGTGGTGTATTTTGCGTTAATGAAGTGTTCTGTGAGGTCAGTGTTTTTGGTGAGAAAATGGGAGGCGTAGGGAAGGGAAAGGACATGAGCAGGCAGAAAGTTCTGGGCAACAGTGACTCACTGGACTCAGGGTTAAACAGGGTTAATTTGCGAGAAACAAGACAGGAAAATACAGATATTTAGAATAAGGGGGGGTCTGTTTCACTCTCACACGGATTTTACACACATCCAAACATCGCTCTGTTTTCTGCAGCAATAAAAAAAACTCAACTGCAGTTTGCACAGTAACTTGTTTGTTTCAGTGATATAATGACATGAAGAGAAAAATGGAGACAAAGTGCAAATGTAATGCAGAGTATGAGCCGGATTTCTCCTAACTATGAGGTGAACATCAAAACATATTTTAAAAATCTGATTTTCCAATTTTTAACAGAAAAAATTAGACAGAATCACAGTTTTGTTTAACTAAACCATATTAATTACAAAACTTTTTAAACTTAAATAACATTACAAAGAAAAGAAGAAGGGGTTTGCAACTGTATAATAGTGCTCCTGCAAAAGACAAACCAGAGGACAATAAACACCCAAGAACCTATTTTAGTTGAGTCACATCTGAGATGGGCTGCCTCCTCAAAGTCAAAGATTCAAGTGAAATTATTTAAGTCATGGTACATTTCGGTCCCTAGAAGTAGCTACAGAATGAGCACTCCTCGTTTTTTCTCTGAGGGAAAAATCATTCCACTATGTCAAGTCATCCTGTCTGCTCGATGAAGATGTCTGCGACACATACACACACAGCTGCGGACGCCACGGACGTGTAGCAGTGAGTGAGACCGAGGAGGCTGCCCAGAGGAAGAGAGGCCTTGCCAGGTCAGGCTCTGCTCCAAGGTAACGTTATCTTCTGCTTTCTGCCTAAAAGTGGTGACTGTACAGCTCAAATTAATGTCATATATCCTGGCTTTTGTTTGATATCTAGTGTCTGCAAAAAATGTGGCTGCACATTTCTGATCTGTCGTTGGCGCTTTAGCATACATTAGGTTGGAAGCACATCCTTTTGGGAGTATAATCCAGGCCTTAACAGCACAATGCAAATAATGTATAGACTCATATAAACATAATTCCTTCCAATCATCCCTTATGACCTACTCTGGCCTCTGTTTCCTTAGTTTATCATTATCTTGCTGTGCTCAAGACACTTTACCTTCCTCAAAAACATTGGTATTTGACATCTTGGAAATGAGACTCAAAAATCAACTATCTTTCTGGTGCCTAACAACAACAGCTCAGACAAATCCTACTGATTCTACCTTTAAGTAACGTGAACAGCACTAGCACTGTCACCCCAAACATCCTACTGATAGTCTACCGAAAAAAAAGAACGAATAGTTAAATATTTGTGTTGAACAGCCAGATATGATTCAACTCACAAAATTCTGAGTCAGTACAGCCTTGATCTGATGATTAAGAAAGTATATTGGCTGTCACTGAAATAATGGGAAGTAACTACTAACTATTAAGGAGGTACCAAAAGGTTTCACAAGTTAAAAATGTAACTGTGAACTTGAGAGTGAGGGAGGAAAAAGTTGCACTCTGTCTCGGATTTTTAACTGACAAGTGATAGACTCGGGAGTGAAGGGACAAGAGTTCAGAAATTTATAGCCTCTTATGTCAAACTGTGATCTGCTTTCAAATACAAGACATATTTCCTCTACATGTGCTGTCAAGATGCGTCTGAGAACGGGATGACACTCAGCCCTGCAATGGCAGGCGGAGCCACAGATTCCCTCTTCTTAGTGTCTGTCACTGGATGAAGGCCATGCAGCAGGGTTACAGAGATGATGAAGACATGCAAAAAATGCTGAGAGGTTAAAGTTCCCTGAGTGCACTGTTTTGAGTGTGTGTGGGTGGACTGAGGGCTCGTTGATTGAACATTTCCCATGGACCTGAGCATAACCCTGACCGCAGCTTTGCAGCAGTGTGGTTGGGCGGTGGTGGTCGGGGTGAGGCAGGTGAGGTGCTCCTGAATATGAGAGGAAGTAGCTCGTTTGGAGGGATGGAAGGATTTAAGGAGAGAAGAGGTGAGCACTCCTTCAAAGGCCTTTGAAGGCTGGCTGCGGTAGGCAGAGCCGCGGTTTTCCCAAAAAGCCCCCTAACAGGAAAACAGTCTCTTTTTTTCCATTGCACAAGAGCAACCTCTACCCCACAGCCGAAAGCAAGGACCCACTTTGAACTCGCAGGGGGGAAAAACCACAAATCATTTTATTAAGTGCTTGAAATACTCACACGGTTGCGTACATTACACTTAAACGCATACACGTTGTTGACGAACAAACACATGCTCTCTAGTAGGTTTTATATATGCCCAGACTCACACACGGAGACACATTGTAAAGGATGCCAAAGCCCGTGACTCATCAGACAACTCCCTTTCCCCTCTTTCCTTGTTTCTCAACTGTCTATATCCATGTCCGCTCATTCTTCTCAACAGCAATGCTACAAACCAGGTGACCTCTGGTTAAAGATCAGAGGTCAGCGTCCTGACAGTGAAAAGGGAAAAAAAAAAAAAAAAAAAAAATGTCTGTCTTTTGGCTTGACTGGTGATAAAACAATGTCCATATCATCCAAATTAAACAACAAGTATGTCATTTGTCTGTGCTCTCTAGCGTGACACACAAGGTTAAGTTTAGGCAAAAAGATTTGGAGCCTACAAAGGATTGCAGCGGGCAAAAAAAAAAAAAAAAGAAATAAAGCAAGGGAGCTCAAAAGTTTTGCAAGGGAGCGCAAAGGGATTGCATTAAAAAAAAATCCCCCCGAGACCTTTTGGGGATATATGCAAAAACTATTTGGTTTGGTTTAGGGAAAGATCATGGCTCGTGGTTCGAGTCCTTGAACAATTGTGGTATTGCGTAGAAAAAAATGTTGACTTTTGGTTTGGAACAGAAAATGAGCAGCGATCTCTCTTTTGTTGACCCAGCCATCCGCCATGACATATTCTCCACGTCAACTTTGTCTCTCAATTCTTTCTTTGTTTACCTGATAATTACTGCAAACGTGTTTGTGTCACTTGAACTTAAACATGTGCTGTCGGGGCACTGAAACAACTGATGCTGTCATTCTTTGTGGAAGGGCACTCATCGTTAACAGGCTAGCATGCTAGCAAAGAGCTGAGTCAACTTTATGTCAGCTCCCTGCTATTTTTGCCTTCACACCTGCAACAGCCATACAAAGAGCCATTATGTTTTCAGCTTGTACAGCCATTTTATTCTTGTGATTGTGTTATCTCACTTTATCTTCTAATTTGGCACAAATGGCCATTTGAACTTGGTGGTCAAAGGTCAAAGGTCAAATGACACTGTGATCTCAAGCAAGAATTTTATGATTGCTTATTATGACAACATTTCACACAAATGTTTAATAGGACAAAATGTTGGAGTGATGACATTAAATTAGGCCTGGGCAATACAGCTGAAAAATCAATAATGATAGTGAAGTTTCACACTGGTTATTAGGTAATTATTGATCATGTAGGTTGTGACTGATGAGTAATCTACAGGGTGGAAGCGGCTATGGTAATAAAAAAATTTGTTGTATTAATGGTCTAAGTCGTGACGTATTCCTGTACAGTTTACACACATTGCTGTTCTGATAGTTGTCCATCCATTTTCTTCCACTTATCCGATGTCGAGTCACAGTGGCAGCAGGCAAAGCAGGATATTCCAGACGTCCCTCTCCCCAGCAATGCTTTCAAACTATCGTACACTTTATGAAACTATTTTCTTATTTCTGTTGATAAAGCGTTTATGCCCAGTTCATATTACTATCATTTTATCACCAGGCCTACATTTGTCATACATTAGTCCTCTGTCCTCTGTAAAAAATAGTGTCTAAGTGAAGACAGCATATTTCTCACTGGAAATTATTCACTCAAATTACACATGTCAGTGTAGTGATAGCTTCCATTTTGCCAAGAAATACATTATTTCAAAGTCTTCACTGCATATTTTATATGAGTCTGAACGGACATGCATGTAAACTGCAGTTTGACTGGTTGGTGGAAGCATACAACCATGAGGGTGTAATTCAAGTTTAACAGTGTGTTGCTTTGCCCTCTGTGTTCACATGCTGTATAACTGTCAACAAGATGAGCAGAAACTGAGCTAGGAGCTAGAAAACATGGTTGTCATAGCACTGGGAGAGCCAAAATACATCCAGATCATTGTCAAACTGTTAACAACTGACCACAGAAAGTAGTAGATGTAGATCCTTTGGAAAAATCAGTCCATCATGGTATGAAAACTTGTTTGGCATCAATACAGAAGATATCTCTTGCGTGTATCCAAGTCAGATAAGAATACTGATAGGTACTAAGTGGGCACAGACACACATGCAGACCTCACACACCCACACATGCACACACACACACATATCCCTGTGCATCTGGAGGAAATGTGTGGCTGACACATGCAGGCCTAGCAGGGTGCAGGGAGTGGCAGGATGAAGCATGTGAATCTTTGCCCCTGGATCCTCCTCCCACAGAGAGAGACATCTTGGGTGTCACGCTGACGAATGACAGGTATTTTAACAGGAAAGGTAAGCACCACACACACACACCCCAATTTGTCACCCAAAGGAAAAACACACGGCAACTTAAGTCAGTAGCAAGACAGCATTTCGACTTCATTCTCGCCTCTAAAAGCAGGGACGTGAACTTGTGAGGCCTTTATCACACCACATCCATTTCCAGGAGTCAAATCACAACATTAATCTGCCATTTAAGAAAACTGCAGTGTTATATTCACTGTGGAATCAGGTGCTCTAATATGAAAGGTGATCATTCTGATCTCCGAGTTCACCGACAGCTCCACCAGCAGAGTCAGAGCAAATTTTTTAATCACCTCAAGACCGACTCAAGGAGGGAATGGATAGTTTAACCCTGCAAAAACAAAAAGGAGGGACTGACAGACAGAGAGATCTAGCATGGAGCTTCGCCCTGTCAAACTGTTGAGGCTGTAGAAGAAAAATATATCGGATGTGTTGACTTTACTCGCTCAGGTGGACGGAGCCAAGAGTTCTGAGGAATCCTGCTTTTCAAAGCGGGAGAAAACGATCTGCTTATGTTACTGCAGTTTTCTCCATCTCCATCTCAATCCACATACCACATACAAGTGCATACACACACAAATCTGCACTATGTTGCTTTGGATTAGCTTCC